>OX123183.2:71313397-71913397 GCA_944739405.2 Euclidia mi | reverse complement strand
GGATTGGAACTGGCAGACCCCAAATTTGACACACCGGGACAAATCGACTTGTTGATTGGCTCTGATGTCCTCGGCGGAATTTTGATTGGTGGGAAACGGGTCTTGGTGCCAAATGGTTTGACTGCCATCCCGACCATATTTGGATTTGCTTTAATGGGACCTGTACCTAGGGACCCCCCTCCACCCGAACATGATTATTTGTTGGCTGTAGGCTCTGCTCTCTCTGATGCTGTTCAGAGGTTTTGGGAAGCAGAAGAGACGAATTGATAGGTATTTTGGCCTCCGCTGGTTATGAGTTGCGCAAATGGATTTCAAACTCACCAGCGCTTTTGGAGGGCTTACCCGAAGATCATCAGCAAGATCCACATTTGTTTGAGATTGTTGACAACCCCGCCATGATGGCTGTTCTCGTCGTCCAGTACAGACCAGTCCAAGACATCTTTACGTATAACGTAGACTTGAAATTACCTTGTTCTTGGACTAAACGTCTCGTGTTGTCTACTGTCGCCAGAACCTTTGATCCAAACGGTTGGATCTGTCCAGTTATATTTTGGGCAAAATGCTTCTTGCAGAAGCTTTGGACAGCAGGATTGACTTGGGACGAGCCCCTACGTGGTACTCTTGTTGAGGAATGGACCTCTTTTGTATCCTCACTTCCTGCCGTCAATGAGATCTCCTTGTCTCGTCCCATCCTTCCTCCCGGGAAGTGCAAGGCCACCCTTCACGGGTTTTGTGATGCCTCGGAACGTGGTCATGCGGCCGTGGTGTACTTGCGCACAGTCAGTGCCTCAGGTCAGGTGAGAGTTTCCCTGATCATGGCGAAGAGCAAGGTTGCACCCCTTCGGACATCTCTGACCATTCCGAAATTGGAGCTATCGGGAGCAGCATTACTTGTACGCTTATTGAACCACGTGTCTAGTACTTTGGGTTAAAGCATTTGTATTAATGGGACCTACGCTTGGACAGACAGCCAAATTGTTCTTTGTTGGTTGAAGGCTTCTGTCCACACCTTGGAAGTATTTGTCGCTAATCGCGTTTCCCAAATCCAAAAATCCGAAGTCAAGCTTGTTTGGAGACACGTGCCAGGTGAGCTCAACCCCGCTGATTGTGCCTCGCGCGGATGCTTGACGCCTAGTTTGATAGGTCATTCGCTGTGGTGGGGTCCAGAATGGTTGAGTCGACCAGAAATTGATTGGCCTCGAACCCCAGTTTTGAATACTTCTAATTTGCCGGGTCTACGAACACTTGCTCTTGAGAAGGTAGAATGCGCCTTCGACCCCGATTTTTTGTTGAATCGTTACAGCTCCCTCGACAAGTTTTTAGGTGTTACTGCTTGGATAAAGCATTTTGTTTTTAATTTTAGGCACCCACAGGAGAGACGTATGACACCGTTTCTTTCACCACAGGAACGACAGAAGTCCCTCACCTTTTGGGTTCGTTCTGTGCAATTAGCGCACTTTGAGAAGGAGATTGCTATCCTTGAGTCAGGGAGATCGAAATTATCGGGAGCTGTATCTAAATTGAACCCCTTTTTGGATGATACGGGTCTCTTGCGTGTTGGAGGGCGTCTCAAGAACGCCAACCTCCCTTACGGGGCACGTCACCCCCTTTTGTTACCCAAGGACGGTCATTTGGTACGCTTGTTGGTAACTGACCGTCACCGTAAAAATTCGCATGCTGGTTGTAATGCGCTGTTGGCTATTTTGCAACGCGAGTTTTGGATTTTGTCTGCCCGAAGAATTATCCGGAGTGTAGTCTTTCGCTGCATCCCTTGCTATAAGCTCAAGGCTTCTACCATGCAGCCCTTGATGGGAGACTTACCGACAGATCGCGTAACTGAGAGCAGGACGTTTGATGGTGTTGGCATGTACTTCGCTGGTCCCTTTTTGGTGAAAACATCGACACTTCGAAACTGCTAGACTGTTAAGGCCTACTTGTGTGTTTTTGTTTGTCTTTCCACAAAGGCCGTACATTTAGAACTGGTCTCCTCGCTTACGACCGAGGCGTTTGTAGCCACATTTGACAGATTTGTATCCCGCAGAGGGCTGCCTTCCTTGATCCGTTCTGACTGCGGCACTAACTTTAAGGGCACTTATAATTATTTGAATGACGTTGTTTATTTCCTTGAAACCAACAAGGCTGATATAGGCAATAGGCTTGCCCAACGTGGGATAAATTGGTTGTTTTCTCCACCAAATTGTCCACACTGGGGTGGTATTTTTGAGGCCGCTGTAAAATCGGCCAAAACACACTTGCGCAGGACAGTCGGTGAATCTGTCCTTACATTTGCGGAACTCACAACTGTGTTTTGTAAGATTGAGGCCGTTTTGAACTCTAGGCCATTGTGCCCGATCTCCTCAGATCCGAATGATTTGGAGGCCCTTACGCCGGGCCATTTTTTGATTGGTCGCCCACTTGTCGTCTTGCCTGAGTACCTACCAATATTGATATGAGACCTGGTCGTCTCTCGCATTTTGAATTGGTACGTCAGATTACTCAGAGCTTTTGGAAACGCTGGAACTTGAAATATTTGCACATACTCCAGCCAAGCGTTAAGTGGACCAACAAGACCGATCCACCCAAGATTGGTGACCTCTTTTTGTTCAAGGAGGCTAACCTTCCGCCACTCAGATGGCGCAGGGGGCGCATTCTTCGTTTGGTAACTGGGGCTGATGGAGTTCCCCGATTTGCTGAGGTCTTGGTGAACGGTTCGATTCTGAGGAGAGCGCTTGCAACATTGTCACGTCTACCAACCGATTAGCAGACCGGTAGGCCGGTGCGGGGCGGGTGGATGTTTGAAATAGAAATATTATTTATGATAAGTCAAATCGATTATATCCGTTTACATACATACATACATACATACATACATAGACTCACGCCTGTTTCCCCGAAGGGGTAGGCAGAGGCATATTAAACGCCCACTTTTTGCCAGTGTTTTGATCCCACGTAATAGGTGACTAGCCTATTGCCGCTTATTGGGACATTTATTTGCCAGAGCCTCGTCCGTTGATCGGCAGCTGCACCAGTTGCAGGTGAGGTTGGCTTGGGACCCTAAGTTCTTGGTGGGAACCCTATGCACCTATATCCGTTTAGTTGCGTGTTACTTTGTCTATTGTAAATTTTGACTATGGTCACACTATGAACTGTCATTCACGTCCGTTTCCCGGTAAAAAAAGTTTATTTCGCCCACGCAGTTTATTGTAATTTTGAGTTTTTGAGTTAATTATAGTAATTAACAACCTCGCAACCGTCGCTATATGAAGTTGTCCGACGAGGTTGTGAGCGATTGACAAAAGTAAATTAATACCTACGGTTTTGTCCTCTATTGGAATTATCGCCCCTTGAAAGCACAGGGGTGCTCCGCGAGTCATGTTGGTATCGAAGTGAATTCGTGCTGTAAACCCTCTTGAATGCTGCTTCTTTGATCAGCCGGCATCGGTTCATTTGTGATAAAAGACATTGTAACCCATTGAAGATTGTGAAAATTGTGTGTACCCGTGCTGTGGTTGGTGCCCGACGACTTCGTTGAAGAAAACCCTGATCTGGACCTCGAGTAGTGGTATTCAAACGATTTGCTTATTATTTTGGCCAAAATTATGAGTTAATCTTATAGGTCCACTCAAGAACATCATCAGGAACACCAGGGGATCCTTGGTAAGTAAACCTTATTTATTAATTGAAATTCACTGTGCAATCGCAGCAATGCTGTTTAGATAAATTGTCTATCGTGGTCAGGTAGATGTATTACAACTTCCACTGCGCACTCTGAACAATTTCCTACCTGCCTACGGTAATTCTAGACAAGGTGTACTGCTCACGATATAGTGTGGATAGCATGTTCATATTATGAGGATACGTCATAATTAGCAGCCACGTTTGATTGTTCACTTTTACTTACGCCTCAAATAATTATTCCAGTTATTGTAAGTTACTTACAAATGTTATAAATTATTTTGATGTATCGCATAAGTGAAAAATATTTGAAAAATAAAAAGGTGATCACCGTGACGTTTTAGCGTGGAGTACACCCACAGAAAATAAACAACCTAAATATAAGTACGAGTATCACTAGCGAAAGATTAAAAGTATCTAAGTATCTATTCTACTCAAACTCTATTAAAGTCGCGTGAAACTTCATTATATGTATAATTTTAACTTACGACACATAACAAAACCAAGGATTTTTAACTACTTTTAAGCCGTGACCACGGCTGGTGTAACCCATGCCGAAACGTCGGGACAAATAGAATGGTATTTCATCTTTCTTTTCGTTTATTAACACGATTCAGACCCGTTACACAATTTTTAATACCAAGGATTTTTGTTGGTTTTATTAAGATATAAATTGGCTGGTAATACAAACCTTATTTGACCCTGGTTAAACGTGCACATTTATTTATTAAGGCGAACGTGTCACCACATCTTCAGCCTTGGAAGAAATCCAAGCCTCTTAGCCAACTGCAGCCAATTCGTGAAACGAGTTAAATTCTGCGGAATGTTATACAAATCCTAACTAGCCCTGAATTTTGTAATAAAAATCATGTTTATTCAAGTGTTTCTCTATTAATATAAATTATAAATATTGTATTTTCATTTATATTATACCGATAAGTAAATCTCATGCTAACAACTTGTGAAAAATACGGAAGTAGATGTACATCCCATAAAAAGCAAAAAAAATAAATTATAAAAGCTTTTTTAATCCAACATATTAAAAGTAACCTATACCTTTTGTGTTTTAATTTTATTTCCATATTGCTTCCAAACTTTATACTTTTTATTTAAATGTTGCATTATTCTCAACTTTCGTTAAACAAAATGAACGTTATTTCATGTCCTAATTTGTTGAACATAATATTGTCCCATCCGCAAGTCTTGATCAAGAAATTTCTCCGTAAGTCCAATACTTTAGCGGCATTGTATATAAATTGGTATCTAGAGACCACAGCAGCAGTAAAACTAGTCTGAGTTGCAATGAAACTAGCTAACGTTACAAACAGGCTCTGGTAGCCCCGGTTTAATTGGCTAACTGCGTGCTAGCCTATTGCCAATTGCGAAGAGCATCTGGATGAATATTCCATTTTGAACATGAAATAAAAAGCAAACCCTTTGAGTCATGTATGATTGCGATTTTGTTACTGCTGTGTACGTGTTTCAAGTATTGGTTACACGCTTATAGGCCGTCGCGGACAGCCTTAATGATGGACTGGCGGCGGTGTGATACTGATAGTAAAAACATATTCGCTAGTTATATTGAAATCGATAAATTCGCAATGATGGGTGTCGAAACATTGAAAAGAGACGGCTTTTATAAATGAGTCTTATGGACCTAGATATAAAATACAGAAAATATTTTACGGAAAAATTAGGTAGGGTAGACCGAGGCGAATCGGATCAGTTGGCAAATCGGATCAAAATAATAAATTTCAGAATATTATTTAATAAAGCGTTGACACGGACCGCAAGCTACTGGCGGCTCACGAGCTACTTCCATCCCGCACCTGCTGCCATTAGTAGCGTTTCGATTCTACCAGTACATCAGCAAAACATTTAAATTTTTAAGCACTGTGATTACATGTTAATATGTAAAATATTTATTTCAAAACTCTTCAGTATGGGGTGATTCGCCGCCGCTGACACGATCGTCATCGGTGGCGAATTGGATCACTTATTTAAAATGTTTTTTTTTTACATTTGAGAATAATTAAGCATTTTAATTCAATTATAGATGGCTCGCTTAAACCGCATTTCTTCATAGTCTCTCGTTCGCCAGCGAGGTGCTGACGGATCCGCCCCTCATGTTCTGTGACGAGCCCACCTCCGGACTCGACTCGTTCATGAAGCAGAATGTGCTGCAGGTTTGTTACCTCATATTTTTCTAGTATCATGGAAATATACACTCATGCTTCTAGGAACACTGATTAAAGGAAAAATTTGTCTTTAAGGAACTTAAACAAGGTAAAGAAACAACGGATATCCGATGTGTTGTGATGCTTAAGACCTTACTTTACTTTTTACACTTGTGGGTCTTGGCCTCTGCGAAAATGGGTTCCATTCGGGACGGTGCTTGGCTTTCCTTCTCCAGTTATTATACTTTTTCATGGCCTTAAGACCAAAGTTGGGTAATTAATTTATGATATTTTATTTCACAATCCACAGTATTGAGAGGAACTTCTTCAAGGGGCTACCTTTTTATAAATGTTACAAGAAGATAGTTTATTAAAAAAGGTATATAGCTGTAAAGAAATATTTACTTACAAATAGTTGAATAACTCACAGTGTCTATGTGTCTCCAGGTACTAAAAGGTCTCGCCCACAAAGCCAAGCCGGTGGTTTGTACCATCCACCAGCCGTAGTCGGAGCTGTACGCGATGTTCGACAAGCTGCTCATCATGGCCGACGGGAAGGTGGCGTTCCTCGGCTCGCCCGAACAGGCCAACGGATTCTTCAAAGAGTAAGCAGCTTTTCGTTGCTGAAGATAATATTCTGTCAAATCTCTTTTTAAAGACAAACAATAAAGAGAACAAGTAGGAGAATGTCCCCCAAAAAAATTATAGCCACAAACAAAGAACTGGCCTAAGAATTAATTTTAGGTCGGGCTGCTGAGATTTAAAAATTACCATACACAAATTTACAAAGACTAGTTTCTCTAGGGATTTCATTAAGACACGTGGTAGGCAGTAAAACCAATATTACATTTGACTCCACCTCAATCTTTACGATAGAGGTGCTAAGAAGAATCTTAAAACTGCCGAAAAAGCTGTGAAAAAAAGAGAAACTGACTGATAGTACCAAAGAAAATATGAAGACGAAGAATAATAAAAGAACACTGATTAAAAATCAAAGGTTCATATGCGAAGCACAAAGATTGGCTTTGTATTTACTGATGTAAAAAAACAGGTGAGAAAGAAGGTCCGTAGTCATGTGATTTCTATTTTAGTCATCAATATTGTTCTGTTTATTTGTTGCTTTTGATACAATTTTGCGATTATTTATTGCTTATAATGTTGAGAAAACTTTAATTTTATGTATGTTCCTATTCGCCTGGATAACTGGGGCGATTCGGATATTGCTCTATTTTTAACTATTGATTAATATTTTGCACAATTTATAAGTAAATTGAGTTCCGAAATGTTTAATTCATAGCTAAATAATTACGTGGGACTAATATAAATCTGGCGAAAAGTGGGTGTAGCAATATACCTCTGCCTACCTCTTGAGGGATAAAGCCGTGAGACTATGTATGTATGTAATAATCACTAATTACCGTTTTGGTAATTAAAATTACATACATTACACATTAGTATGATTTTTATGGCCTCAAATAAAAAGTGATCCGATTCGCCTCGGTCTATCCTACTTCACTGCTCCAAGTGTTGTAGGTTCGATAAAATAAGACAACACTTTTGAAATCCACAAAATATTTTGTAAGTTTGGCTCTTTTTGAATTATTGAAGCTTGAATATTTTTATTGCAGATAACTGATATAATGACCTATCTGGCAAACATACTGTCACGATTATACATAACTGACAGTAAAATAAACAACATCCCACGCTTGGCAAAATAAAAAAATCAAAATCATTTATTCATCTAGGTCACAAGGTGGCGCTTATGAACGTCAATTTTAAAATTAAATTACTTAATGCTTCTACATTTACATTTACTGCCTCGTTCGCAAAGCAATAGGTAGAGCCACGAGAAAGAACGGGCAATAAAACTCGAGGCCACTCTTTTAAATCGCCAATATTATGGTACATATTTTCATTTTTGTAAGGAGCTGCAACTGTTACACATTATACTAAATTACTTGTAAATAGTAATTAGTTACAGACATAATACTTAAGCAATTAATGTAGTTACTAAATGATGTGTTTTAGTTAGCCTTCCAATGCGAATATTGTGTAACAGGAGCATCCACTCACGACTTATAATGCAACAACTCGTGACCATGTTCAGAACTATGGTGGAAATGTATGTTACAGAAGTGACGGTATATGAATACACAAAATTACAAAAACTTTAGTTCACAGACCATGATAACGAGTTATCTTTATCTTACAGTACAGTAAATTTAAAAAAAATTAGTGGAACAACCATGCAAATGTAAATGTAGTAAGTAGAATGACCTAATTATGATAAACGAATAATAATTTAAAAGAACTAGAAATGTTATAATTATAATGATAAACTGAAACATGCTAAGTATCTATATAAATTCAAAATAAGTAGTAGATCATGAGTTGTCTAGTGTAAGTGACCATCTATCCTTGTCACTGAAATAATCATTAATAGTATAATAACCTTTCTTAATAAGGCAGTGTTTTATTTTAGCTTTAAATGTACTAAATGGTAATTCTAAAAGACTAATTGGTATTGTATTGTATAAACGAATACCTAGCCCTACAAAAGAATTATTAACTTTATGTAAACGATGATAAGGGGCAAATAACTTATGCCTGTTTCGAGTATTTATGTTATGTACATTTTTGTGGTAAATAAACCTATATTTTGCCTAATGTACAAAATATTAGCAAATAAAAATTGCGAGGCTACTGTAAGAATTCCTATAGACTTAAAGCGTTCCCTAAGAGTATATTTTGCACCTAACATGTATATTGCTCGTACCGCTCGTTTCTGTAGAACGAAGATATTCTGAATATCCGCTGTTTTGCCCCATAACAAAATACCGTAGGACATAACACTGTGAAAATAGCTAAAATATACTAAACGAGCCGTGTCGATGTCAGTAAGTTGCCTAACTTTTCTGACGGCATACGCAGCAGAGCTGAGCTTTCTTGCTAGACATGCTATATGTGCACCCCATTGTAACTTATTATCTAATGTAATACCTAGGAACACTGTAGAGTCTACTGTGTCAAGTTCCTCCCTATCTAGCATAATATTAGGTCCCAGTTGTCTAACGTTAGGTAAAGCAAATTTAACGCATTTAGTTTTCCTAGAATTAAGTACTAGGTTGTTTGCTGTAAACCATCGTGTAACTTGTAATAGTGCATTATTTATATCATCAAATTGATTTCTATTCCTATCTTCTTTAAAAATAAGTGACGTATCATCTGCAAAATGTACGACATCACAGACGTTTTTTAAATAAAAAGGTAAGTCATTAATATATACTAGAAATAGAAAAGGACCTAAAATTGAGCCTTGTGGAACGCCTAGCTGTATAGGTAATTTAGAGGATGTAGTCCCATTTACATCAACACACTGAAATCTTTGCCGCAGGTACGAATCGACAACACTAAGTACGGTTTTCTCGACGCCGTAGTGGCGGAGCTTACGCAGTAGTGTGTCGTGCTGAACGCAGTCATATGCTTTAGATAGGTCACAGAATACTCCAATAGCATTCTTTGATGACTCCCAAGTACTATAATCGTGTTTTATGAGAGCAACACCCGCATCAGTAGTGGATCTACCTTTAGTAAACCCGTATTGCTCTTTGTGAAGCAGACTATTTAAATTGAAGTGGCTTAATAGCTGCTTTAAAAGAATCTTTTCAAATATTTTACTAAATGCTGGCAAGATAGATATGGGCCTAAAATTATTAATTTCATTTTTACTGCCAGATTTGAATAAGGGTATAATTTTACTTAATTTCATCAAATCCGGAAATACGCCTAGGTCAAAGCATTGATTAAAAATTATAGATAGGTAAGGCGCAACAGTTTCAACTATAGTACCTGAAATTTTAATTGAAATGCCCCAAAAGTCGCCGGTATTTTTAATATTAATTGAATAATATGCGATCAATATATCTCGCGGGGTAACGTGCTCGAATCTAAACACGCTCTTGCATTCAGGTACACTGCTAAGCAAAAAAAATCCAGCGTCTAAAGATGATGATTGTAAAGAGCTAGTAGTTGTTAAAGGTATGCTCGCAAAGAAACTATTGAACATAAAAGTAGCGCATACTTGAGTTTTGTTAGTGACTAATAAATTGTTTTCTTTTAGTTCAAATTGGTTTTCCCGTGGTCGAGCTCTTCCTGTTTCATTATTTATAATGCTCCACGTTTCTTTAATTATATTTGTTGAATGCTTAATTTTACTACTAATAAATTTAGATTTTGCCATAATACAAACTTGTTTAAAAATTTTTGAGTACTTTTTTACATAATCTCGAAAAGGTGTGTCAAATCTATGTTGTTTCATACCATATAATTCAAATAACTTGGCTCTACTTTTGTATATACCTATAGTGGCCCACTGGTTAAAAGATCCCATAGTACCCTTTAGTGTGACAGTTTTACTCTTAAAAGTTAAAAGTATTTTTAAATTCATTATTTAGTAGTCCAAAAAGTGAGTTATAAATTGTATTTGGATTTTGTGAGTTTAATATTGAGGTATAGAGTTTAGCAATAATATTGTTTTTGAAACGTATTAGACGATTGGTAGACTGAGGCCTACATTCTACTATACGTGATTTATCATATGTTGAACAGGGAAAACTAGCTATCTGTCCACGGTGATCAGAAGGGAGAGAACTAATGACTACTGGGTTTGTGGCAGCACAAGAACTAAATATGTTATCCAAACAAGTAGAAGATGTTGCAGATACTCTAGTAGGTTCACAGAATAGGTTACTTAAATTAAATGACTTGAAAAGATTCAGAAATCTAATACACTGTGAAGAATTCTCTAAAATATTAATAATAAATCGCCACATACTATAATATTCTTATTACTACATTTAATTTTATTGATAGCATCTTCCATAACAGTCTCAAATAGATTATAGTCACCAGAAGGAGGTCGATATACACAATTTACTATATATAGGTCTAGTTCCACACAGGACAACTCAATAGTGCGCTCAATAGATAAATTAACAATATCTTTACGTTCCTTACATTTTAAGTTATTATGAGAGAACCGCCTCTAATAGCCTGCATTCTTATATACGAACTCTGCACTGTATAATATTCATTTATAACAATAAGCTCATGATTCTTTAACCAATGTTCAGTTAAGCACAAAACCTTAACATCATATTTTTCTAGAAATAAACTTAACTCTAATTCTTTGCCAGATAGGCCCTGCATGTTTTGGTGTACTATATTCAAATACTGCAGCCTAACTGTTGTCCTATCTTGGAGTTTAAATCGCAAGACGTGTCAATAAAAACGTTGTTAGTACAAGTACTAACCCTATCAAATAAATTGTAAACACAAGGGTCTTTTTCTTGCTGTAAATTGTATGCTAATAGTTTAGCAATCTGTCGCTTACTATAAAATGGCAGATACATTGTATCTTTCAAAAATCTTTCAAATATCTGTCAAAAAACAATATTGCGTCACTATGACGACAAGTTGTATTATATAATAACATATTTAATATGTGTATGTGTATGTTTTGTGTATGTGTTAAGTCATTTGAGTATGGCAAAGCACATAAAATAAATTTACAACTAAATCTGGAATTAAGGTCTAATAACATTTCAACACATTCTATAATATGCTATCTTTTTACAGTTAAACTGTTACCAAACAACAATATGGCCGTACTACTCTCATCTAAAGGGTGCAACTTAATCTGATTAACTAAACTACTGTAACTATCACCTGGCCTACAATAATTTATAACACACTGGTTCGTATACTCACAGAGAAGACTACCAAAATTATGACCTAGCCTATCAGAAAAAATGTATGTTTTGTTAGTTGATGTTGAAAACCTAGATTTAATCATATTTGATTGTGAAGAGGATTGGTTTTGTGGATTATCAGAAAAATTCTCAGGTAGTATGGTACTCAATGGCTCTGCTGGGGTTGAAGTGTGAGTGTGAGCACAAGGACATAAGAGCTTATTGGTCGGACACTCATACATTTCTGCATTACATCTCACCAAGTCTACTAGCTCACCAGCCTCTACTATACGCATGCTCAGCTCTTGTTGAGAAGCTTGATATTTGTTAAATAGTTCATTTAAGGTGCTCTCCCTAAGTACTAGTTCTTCCCTCAAGCGATGAGTGTCAGTATCATACACTACCCTACTATGTTCTAAACTTCTAGAGTACTTAGATAGTTGATCAATTAAATAAATGCGCTCCTTTCTGAGATTTAAATTAACCCTATGCACATTATATTTCTTCATAGATTTATGACATCTTTTAATTAGTTTATTAACTTTAATATAGCGTTTAAGTTTTTTGTGACTTGAAAAGCTGGGTCTCATGATAACGGTATCATCCCTGGTCAGGTCTATTGTCACAACAGGCTCCCTAATACACACATGATCAGGCTCACTACTAACCAACTCATGATATAGACTGCAGGTATTCGCTATCTGTTCACTGTGTTTAAGAGTTTCTAAGTTAGAGATGGTGTTATGAGCTTCACTCAATTCTCGTTCTAGTTCAGCAACACGTCTCAGAGCTTCTTCATGAGTGTCCATACACTGTTGGAAGTTGGACACCGTCAATCAAAGTTGTTCATGTTGCTCAAGTATTTCGAGATGGTGTGTGTGCATTTCAGCCAACTGTGCCTTGAGTTCAGTTTTCTTGTCGACTATTATCTTTACTTCTTCTTCGCTATCCTCTCTTTCCTGTAGCAGCTGGTTACACAGGATTTTAGAGGATTCCAGTTCCTTAAGTGTGGTCTGTAGTTTGTCCTCCAGAGCTGCCATTCTGCGGGTCATCATTTGAACAGACCTACCCCGTAGGCACCTGAAATGTAAGGAAGTGTGAGTAAAGTCAGCAGAGAGAAACTATGAAATGGGTGGATAGAAAGTTGAGAAGGAAATAATGTAGGTAGATCATAAAACTAGAAGAATTGAATTGAATAAATATAGGAATAGTTTATTTTAAATAGGTACTAACTATTGGGGAAGTTCTACTCATAGAAAAAATAATGAATACTTATTATAAACTTTCTTGTAAGTATTTAATTATAAAAACAAAAAAAAACAGTAAATAAGACGATATCAGTTTATAGTAATGGGTTATTGTTATTAAGCAAATAGGTAAACCACAAATTGACAATGATTGCAGTTGTAGTTATAATGTGACACAGTTATTACAACCTACGATTAAAATGGTTTATACACACTAAAATGACACAGGCAATTTATTACAAACATGAGCTTTAAATTACATATATTAAAAAGCAAACATATTTGAAAAAGGGGAAAAGGAAAATAAAAAGAAATAAAAGGCAAGGAGGTTTTAGGTTAGAAAAATTCAGTATGAAATCAAAGATTAGGTTGCTTAATCACTGTACCGGACCAGAGACACAAGAGGCGAACATTTGTGTTTTCACTGCATAAAGACAAAAAATAAAGCCGTCCTCCCGTAAAAAGTTCATTCATTGTCAAAAACAGGATAAACGGATTAACGGATGCAGCTTACGTAACTGCAAACTTAATTGCAGTAATGTACTTGAAAACTTGTCGGAATAGCTAACTACTACAACTGTTTACTAAGTGAATTATTATTGTAGAGTACTAACAAAGTTCTTCATAAATAAATTTTAATTTTTATGCATTATCTTGCTACAATTTATTAAAATTGCGCAGTTTACAAGGACTGATAAAATTAAAATTGTAACTTTCTGAAAGGCTGAGTCGTACGATTCGTTTTTCGAGTAGCCTTCTTAGTATTACTACCAAATAACCTGATCAAGTGAAGCAGTAGTCCCCTTTAACATTTGCTATTACAAAATGTTGATAGTATTTGCAGCGCCATGCCAGCTGCATTCAGGTTAATCGGTTGAACTTAGCGTATACCTCACGCTAGGAGAGCATTAAACCAAAAGTGTAATGCATGGAATTCGAGCTCCACCTTTCAGCGGAAAGTTGATTTCGCTGTTGAACTATAGACATTTAGTAAATTAAGTTCAAAACTTTCTCTTGCATAGCAGTGTATTTGTGTCTACCGCACAGAAACGAAAGAGTCTTGCACATTCATAAAAATATCGAATATTTATTTTATATGCAAGGTAAAGTGCAATAATAAAACTCGAATAAAAATTGAATGAATTCAAATATCAAGCAGTTGATTGCAATTTGTGTACTTAAATTATTGAAAATGTCAGATTTTCAATAATTTAAGTATCTATACAAATTTAATTTAAGCCCTTTCACTGTGTCACAAACGATAGATAGACACATTTCAATGTTATTATTGTATGTTTTATTGTTTCAAATAGCATAAAAACCGCTTGTAACGACACCAGAAATGTCAAATTATGATAGACAACTCAAAAGATATGCATGAACATTTAAAAATATGTAGGGGAGCGGGGGGCTAGTTCTAACAAGGGCAAGTAGTAACAAGCATTTTTAGAAAAGAAAGAAAAGAAAAACACATTTATTCTATTTATGAAGGCACATACAACATATAGCGGGATTAATACCGGAACTAACTTAATTATGTACTAACTTAACCTAACCTAATAAACAGAATCGGATCCCAACTCAGCGTAATGCCATCTTACAACACAAGATGGCGCTGGTATTCTGTTGGGACCGTTTTTATATATAAATAAATAAATAAAATAATTAATAATATACAATGGACACCAGTCAATAAAAATATACATAACTAATATAACTCAGATTCCAGATAAACTTACAAAAATGAGCAATCGACAAACCTCCACCATGGTCACCCGTCTATGACGCGTACGCGCACGACTATTTATTATCTGTGCACGCGCTGTTTGCGCGGAGTTTAAATGTTCAAAATAGACGCCAAGCCAATGTCAGATCACCATGGTGGAAAATTGGAAACTGAGGAAGGAAATTTGGGATAAAAATTGGAGACAATTCTTTACGCGGGACCACCATAACAATATAAATCGGCTCGTTTGTGCTACGTTTTTGGTGTTAATTGTGCATCGGAACATGATAATTTTAATGAAGTGCATAACACAGTTTGACTCATAACACAACACAAACAATTTTGCTCAGAAAATCCAATAACTCACAAACTAGGTCTTTGGAGATAATGTATCAAACACTAAACACGTCTCTGGCCAGTTGAATGGCTAGACAGTGGGACTGGATTGTTTTGCTTAGTCGTGGTAAGTGTCTAAATCTGTAGTTGTTGATTTAGCAGATGTAGTTTGTAATGTCTACTGAAACTGTAACTTGATTTCAGGTTTCTTATAGGTGGTGGCAGGTCGTTCCAACAATGTGTTGCAGTAATTTTAAAACTACCACGAAAAGCAGCTGTTCGGTGTCTAGGTGTAACTAGTAAGTAAGAAGACCCTCTAGTATTATGTTTATTTAGGTCACTGGACCATGTTAGTTTTTTATAGAGGTTAGTGGGCCTGCCTGTGGAGACACACCGAAAAGAAGTGAGGCCAAGTGAAGTTTTCTACGTGAGGTCATTCTCAAAATTCTGTTTTTATTGAGAAATGGTGTAATATGAGAGTGAGGTGGGACGTTGAAACAGAATCGAGCACAGGCATTTTGCACCCGTTGTTTTACCTTCATAATAGAAGAAAATTCGTTTGATTTTCATCCCGATCTACTATTTAATATGCAATGTATCATTTAAGCTCCGTGGGGATGTGTGAGCGGGCCGACGCCTCGGCCTGGGACCACGTCAGAGACCTGGCCCCCTGGCACGCTCGCCCCCCGGACTAGAAGAAGCTGCCGCGAGATCTTCTCGCCAACCCCGATGACTCTGCCGACACAACGGTTGCCCCCGGGTAACCACCGCCTACGCACACTACACTCCATTCCCCCTGTTGCAGGTGACCGCCCCCTTCCGTGCGACATCTGCGCGTATCAACCTAGGATACGCACATCATGTGCGCGCGCAGGCGACCACCTCAATGGAGGACGCCAACACTACACTCTGCACCACCACTCTGACACCACGCCAACCACACAACGTAACTAACGCTGAGGCCGCACGTAAGTCGTCGCCCGCGTCGCTGGCTACACCGAGCTGGGCCTCTCCCGGTTCGCCGGGGGTCTCACCTGGCTCGTGCTGGCCGCCCGGACGACGTGAAGACTGACGCGGCCTCGCACGCCTCTCAGCGTTAGCCGTAGGACACTCAGCCTACCCCAACCACCCGTCCCTTGCTTAAGAGACGGCGACGAACCCGCTGGAGAGGGGCAAAACGCCCTGAACCAGCCTCCGCGAACCCTCTAGGGGATTGCGTCATAACTAGATGGCATAAGCGTGGTCAGTAGCCCGCCGGACGGCGGCACAGGAAGTGATATTGTGCAGGTGCTCCAATAAAGCGAGGTATCGGACTTTTTTATGTTTATACGAAATTGATTAGCGTTGATTTCAAATTCTTTGTTTTTTTTTGACAACGCCCGCACTAGGACTCAATACTGTGTCGCGGGGTACTTTACAAACATACAACTAACGGACACAATGAACACCCAGACTCGAAACAACAATTTATGAATCACACAAAGTGTTGTCTCGTGTGGGGATCGAACCCACAACACTCGGTGCAGTGTCAAGCGGCAAGGCGGCCGCTTAAACCACTACACCAACCGTGCAGTCATTGTTTAGCAGTTTTTTGTGATCGATACAGATGCATTTAGAATTTGTTTAGTTTGATTATAATGAACTTTAATTTTAGATCTCCTTTTATATAGATTTCCTTTTAATAGAAGTTATTTCAATACTCGCTGTGGGTTATGTTGTAACAGTTTTATGGGGCTAGTTGTAACATGTTACAACTTGCTTCTTATTAATTTATTAGTTCTATGAAATCACGCGGAACATGCCTAAATTTCTTAATTTCATGTTTTGAATACTTTTTGTTGAACTGCTTTGATTCTATATATTTCAGAATAAGACACTGTCAAAGAAAAACTACCCGTGCTACCCAGGACCGTGCTACCCAAAGCCAGGATGTTTACAAATTGTCCTTTGCTAAAGTCTTGGAAAATAAAACCAGTATACAAAAAGCTGCAAAAGATATTAAAAAGTTAAGATTATAAATGGCTGTAAGTCTAAAATTCCTAAATAGTAAGTAAAGGAAGAACATGTTATTTATTTTTCTGTTAGATTAAAAATGAAAACTAAATGTTTAAACTTGTTTAAGCGTGTCTGAAGTGTTCCATGCCAAATAAATCTTTATTAAATATAAAACTAGTTTTCAATTCCTAATGCTACAATTTGCCCCCAGCTCGTTACAACTAGCCCCAATCACAGGGTAAGTTGTAACACTCGTCAGTTTTCTTTAAAGCCGTTTCTACAAAAAGTCGTTACAGGTTTGATTAAAATTTTATTTTAAATCAATAGTTGAATAGTAATTGATTGGAATAGTACAGCTAGAATTCCTAAATACATAACGAGTAAGCTTTCATAACCAAGAGATCAAATTGTTACAACTAGCCCCCCGCTCCCCTACCTACATAGCGGCTAAAAACATAACTCTCCGCAGTCAGGCAGAAGAAACTTCTTACTGAGCCTTATACTACTACCTTTTCCTAATGCTATTAAGGTGTTGACGTAGAAAGGCTCTCCTTAGCGATGTCGACACCGACCGTAGAAAATCTACTAGGCGAAATTACGCGTTATAATTACCTACTGGGCCAAGGGACGAATGCACGTGTCAGAATCAGGGAAGCTTCCTATACTGTAGAGACAGTTTTGATAAATAAAAGAGACAACTATCAAATCATACTTTCATTTATTCAGTTTGGCACAAGGATATATCTTTAGATTACGTCGTGATTCTACATTTACATTTACAGCCCAGTTCGCAAAGCAAAGACATAGAACCAAGAGAAAGAACGGGCAATAAAACTCTTGATCATTCTTTTCAATAACTATATATATAACAATAAATAACAAACAGTGGTACAGCCAATTTATATCAAATATCAATGTTGTGGGTAGTTTTATATTACTAGAAAGGTCTGTCTTACAACAGAACATAATAAGCATTATTTAGCATCAATACAATTTACTAAATGTTTACCACAGGTATATACCTAATGAATCTCATTGATACGACTTGATCCACAGTATATTATTCTATCCTATATTACAATCTATAATATCTCACAAACGATCAAACTACCCACAACACAATATCAATAAGATAATGATTACACTATCTTACATTGTTTCCTAGATGATGAAACAAAAGAACAAGCAACACAGAATATTGGAACACAGTGGCAATTAAATAGTCAGAACCATATCGTACCTGAGCCGTCGTCGAAGGAGAATAGGACGAGCTAGCCGAGCCTGTCGACTTATATAGGTACACCTTATTTACACGTTTGACAGTTTAACTGTCAAACGTCATGTCAGTGTCATTTAGTTGCCACTATTCTCTTACATAATTATTATGTATAAATACTTGGATATCAGTAATTTCAGCCCAAAGCCTAGATATTATTACATATTCAGCCCAAAGCCTAGATATTATTACATATCTCTCACGGCCAGACTGACAATTACTTCGTCCTCGAAGTACAATAAATTAAATAACACTTTACTAAACAATCGCCCGACTGGCGCCCTGTATTATGTAACAATGAATTCTTACCATATTGATTAAAGCCATCTAAAAACTATAGTATCGTTACGTCCGCTACGGCTGTACTGACTTACGTCGTCATCTAAGTAAGTTCAATTATAAGAATAGTATCACAACAGCAATCCATTTGTACGAAACAATTACACAAAAATTAAATGGACTCATATTTACAGTAATTACGGTTTCATTTTGCGAGTCTAGAAATAAGTTCCGTGTCAACTGCTTTGATACCATTGTTACAAATTGTATTTACTATTCTATGAAGGGATCATTAACATTCACAATAGACATGTTACATAGAAGTACAGTTTAATTTTACAATATTACACCACTGCATTATCCATCCACAAATTGACAAAACTAATATAGTACAAAAGGTGTCACTACGAAGCATAAAAATTTCAGTCCATCCACAAATTGACAAAACTAATATAGTACAAAAGGTGTCACTACGAAGCATAAAAATTTCAGTAAAGGTTTGAAGAATAAAAAATTAAAATAGGTAATTCTGCTTATGGCTGATAAATAAATGAAATAAAATAAATAATTTAAATTCACAACCGAGTTAAATAATTAAATTCGATTTCACTAATTTACAAGTATACAGGTACCAACTTGTATAATAACAGTAGTGTAATACTAGGACAATACTTTCATTCTAATACACTCATTGCCATTGCCTTTCCTTTCACATTAAATAGACAAGTAACAACGGTCAATCTCCTTGATACTATCTAGCCCCACACCTGCTGCACATGAGTCCAGGCTAGAACAAGGCGAAAGACTTCAGCAGTTCGTAGGCAATATGATCAATATCATCAACATCAAAATGATTATCAATATCATCAACATCAAAATGATTATCAATATCATCCACATCAAAATCATTATCAATATCATCAACATCAAAATGATTATCAATATCATCAACATCAAAATCATTATCAATATCATCAACATCAAAATCATTATCAATATCATCAACATCAAAATCATTATCAATATCATCAACATCAAAATCATTATCAATATCATCAACATCAAAATCATTATCAATATCATCAACATCAAAATCATTATCAATATCATCAACATCAAAATCATTATCAATATCATCAACATCAAAATCATTATCAATATCATCAACATCAAAATCATTATCAATATCATCATTATCAATATCATCATTATCAATATCATCATTATCATCATTATCAATATCATCATTATCAAAATCATTATCAAAATCATTATCAAAATCATTATCAAAATCATTATCAAAATCATTATCAAAATCATTATCAAAATCATTATCAAAATCATTATCAAAATCATTATCAAAATCATTATCAAAATCATTATCAAAATCATTATCAAAATCATTATCAAAATCATTATCAAAATCATTATCAAAATCATTATCAAAATCATTATCAAAATCATTATCAAAATCATTATCAAAATCATTATCAAAATCATTATCAAAATCATTATCAAAATCATTATCAAAATCATTATCAAAATCATCATCAAAATCATCATCAAAATCATCATCAAAATCATTATCAAAATCATTATCAAAATCATTATCAAAATCATTATCAAAATAATTATCAAAATAATTATCAAAATCATTATCAAAATCATTATCAAAATAATTATCAAAATAATTATCAAAATCATTATCAAAATCATTATCAAAATCATTATCAAAATCATTATCAAAATCATTATCAAAATCATTATCAAAATCATTATCAAAATCATTATCAAAATCATTATCAAAATCATTATCAAAATCATTATCAAAATCATTGCCAGCATTATCATCAACTTCTTAACCATCGGTAAGTTAATCATCAATAATAATTCAATCATCGTAAACTATTTAATCATCAATGAATAAATCGATGTTATCACATTATTATAGATATTTACAGATACCTTCATATCATCAATGCTACCTACATTATCGATCCTTGTTTAGAATAAGTTTATATGTAATGCTGTGTATGGTTATCAGAACCTCTAACCTAGAGTAAGACCGCCCTTTTATTTTCTTTGTATATGTATTTTAAAATTTAACTTAAATACTTTAGTAAGAAAACAAAAAAAATGTTATCTGTAAAAGCTACTATGTCATCAAAGAATATCTAAACGTTATTAATCTATAAATCGTAGCTATCTATAAGTACAAAGTTCTTTATTATATTCCACAAAAATTAACCGTAGGAAAATCTATAAATTTAATACACTAAAATGTTATCAATTTAGAATAAAAAATGCAGCAGACCCTATTAAAACATGTTACTATAATACATCTTTTAACTATAATATATCAAATGCACCTAGGTATAATATATAGACTATTATAGTAAATTACTAAACTGCTCCACTCCTAAAAGTGTTCCATAATAATTGTTTCCTAATTGTAAGTCTACCACCCGTAAATGTTATACAGTATGGAATGCTATAAACTGAATTGACCTGAATGTATTGCAGGTACAAACAGTACAAAAGTATAAATAAATAACTTGTAATCAAGAATGAACCAATTTAGTTAATAGTTTATTTATGTTACCAATAGTCAGTGAACTGCCTAAAGTTAAACTAGACGCCAATGCCAGTAAAAGTACTCTTGGTAAGAAACGGTATAATAAATAGTCGTGTAGAAAGTCAAACCAGACACTAGTTAAAATAAGTTAAAATTCGGACCAGTCTGTTAATATTTCAATATCTATAAGTCAAATATACATACCTAGATTTATTAATTTAGGTCGCAACACTTAAAAACATCAATGTACTTATAAAAATACTTATTATTTTAAGCAGAATATCTTATTTAATTTAATCAATTTCAGTTTAATTTATCAATTGTATCATGTGATTGTGGCTATTTTCATTCCATTTACACAATCAGAACACTGACGTCGTTTTCAATTCGTTTTTTTTACGTATTTTACGTTAGGTATCTGGTTCATTCAGTTTCATTATAATTAAGATTTGACGATTCGTAAGAGGTTTGGTATAAAAATAGTAAGCTTACATGTAAGCAGGTATTGTTTAAAATAAATAAACAAAACCCTTCAAGCACCTAGAATGATTAAATACCATTTTAATCATTATTGCCATGATCTCCTACAATTTAACCACACAAAGTACACGTACACATATATCTTTGCATAAAAAATATCTCCAAATAGCTTATCTATCGCAGTGTTTATACCAGAGATACTAAATTGATAATATAGTTCATTACCGAGAGCTAATCCTAAGATTGATTATTACTATAATTATGGTCTAAATAGGTTTACAGTTTAACACATGGCACTTCATAATAAAAATACATAATTTCAATGAATAAAAGCAGATAAAAATAAATTCCGTCTCATATTTTATTTATTTATTGAATTTATTTGTTTTATTTCCGAGAATGGATAAATAAACTATGAGAATGTTTTCGAAAAAAATCAGTGATGTAATTTGGAACTATTTTCAAATTGAATCAATTTAGTTGAATAGCTTATTTCAGATCCATTTAAATAGACAGATGTCTGCATTTATTACACATTTCATTTTAACTATTTTATCTGCTATTATCGTTATAAATAACCGGAAATTATCAACCAAAATAACACTACTTGAAAATATTGGATACACTGCCATCTAATTGTGCCAGACATAAGCAAAATTATGTCACTTTCTTTAACAAGTCAATTTAATCCTATGTAATATAAAAACATTCTTCAATAACTACTTTTTAATAAAAGTACCTTGAGCTATATATTTAGACGTAGCATATTATGACCCCTCATGCCTCAGGAGGATGAGGTATGTTTAAGAAATAAAAGGAAATAGTTACTAAACGAAACTATCATTTTATCGATATGATCTAGCTAGACACAGACCCGCTTGATATAAAATAGAATATTTCTGTACCTACACACAAAAGTTCGCTTGTAGTAATAGTTATACAAAACTCATAGGTTATCTTTACAACATGTCATTCAAATGTGGTGCCTCTGAGACAAATGGAAGCTATTTGGTTTTGTTCTTCCAATAGAAATCAAAGTGACAAAATCATAAGTATGTCTATTGCAAGTAAACTGGTGTAAATTATCTGGGTACATGACAATTACTCACTACACAATTATAGGAAGTGCATTATTAATTGTAATTCTATACACAAAGTTTTGTGCCATAAACAATTATTAACCAGTTAAAAATACGAGTAAGTATATTTCAAAGATAAATGTTGAAGATAAATATACAGTTTCGAATTCTTATCTCCAGGGCAACACATTCAAGAGCTTAACATTAAAATATTTTTTTTTCTTTCGTTATAGTTTGGATCCGATTTAATAAAACTATATAGCATGAACTGTAATTTGGTAATTGTGGCGAAAATTTAACAACAGCTTATGGAACAGAGCTAAGGCACATTCCTACACCGCAATATTGGTCTGTATGTAATGAATACACAGCCAACAAAATTAATGAAGAAATCTCTGAAATGTATTCTACCTACCATCATTTCATATTCGACTTGTAATGAAAAGATTCTTCAGAGCACTTAATTCTTGGAATTCAAATATGCAGGACGATTACGCTAATCAGTACTAACACTAGAAAGAGTTATCAACAAAGCACAACACAGCCAATGCGAGAATGAGTCTCTGTCAATCACTACAAATGTTGCCTATTTAAATTCCAACAGATCCGAACAATATCGGCTACTTTAAAAATCTATTATACATTTTCTGTAACTTTTTCGCTATTACCTACATAGTTTTATACTCAGATACATTTTTGATGAACATGTTAAAATAACCTGGTACAACAGTCATATTTTTCGACCATTCATGGCTATAATCTTGGTGGAAGTACATTACCAGCGTTTGCAGTTGGTTGTTGCTGTTTGCTTCAGCATACTGTTGCAGATCGTTAAGATATGTAGTCAGTACTCATCCACCGGCTTGCTCTCGGCAACGTTGCTACTGGATCGTAGGGCAAACGTTCTCCGTCGTCAGCTGAACGGTGCAGTGACAGGCTTAGGCAGAATCATGGCATCACGATGAGGAGACTCTGAAACTTGCAATTGGATGTATTAGTATTGTGGGCGCAAATTTATCACACTTCTGATGTCAGAATCAGGGAAGCTTCCTATACTGTAGAGACAGTTTTGATAAATAAAAGAGACAACTATCAAATCATACTTTCATTTATTCAGTTTGGCACAAGGATATATCTTTAGATTACGTCGTGATTCTACATTTACATTTACAGCCCAGTTCGCAAAGCAAAGACATAGAACCAAGAGAAAGAACGGGCAATAAAACTCTTGATAATTCTTTTCAATAACTATATATATAACAATAAATAACAAACAGTGGTACAGCCAATTTATATCAAATATCAATGTTGTGGGTAGTTTTATATTACTAGAAAGGTCTGTCTTACAACAGAACATAATAAGCATTATTTAGCATCAATACAATTTACTAAATGTTTACCACAGGTATATACCTAATGAATCTCATTGATACGACTTGATCCACAGTATATTATTCTATCCTATATTACAATCTATAATATCTCACAAACGATCAAACTACCCACAACACAATATCAATAAGATAATGATTACACTATCTTACATTGTTTCCTAGATGATGAAACAAAAGAACAAGCAACACAGAATATTGGAACACAGTGGCAATTAAATAGTCAGAACCATATCGTACCTGAGCCGTCGTCGAAGGAGAATAGGACGAGCTAGCCGAGCCTGTCGACTTATATAGGTACACCTTATTTACACGTTTGACAGTTTAACTGTCAAACGTCATGTCAGTGTCATTTAGTTGCCACTATTCTCTTACATAATTATTATGTATAAATACTTGGATATCAGTAATTTCAGCCCAAAGCCTAGATATTATTACATATCTCTTACACGCGTCAATCACTCAAGTGGAAAAAGCACACCACGTGTAAGTCTATTCGTTTATTTACGTATTATATCCGCCAGCCCTCTCAATATTATCTTTAATTTTACTGGTATTGACACGCGATGACTTTTAAAATAATTTCTAGAACAAAAAGATACTTGGAAACAAAATGCTACATAAAAGAGAATTCGAGCAACAAGTCAGAGAAAAGTCGAAGTTGAGGCGTTCCTAAAGATCAATACGAAAGCGGAGTTTTAAGAGAGATTGCAAGTTCTTGACAAATAAGAACAACGCTTTTAATTGCTTTTGTATGTAAAGTCATCGGTTTTATTAGAATAGTTAGGAAATGTTCTGTGTTCTAATATGAAATGTAATGGGGTAATTATGATACGAGGTCAACCAGAAATATGTGTTAAGCTATAGTAAATACTTGAGTGAAAGAAAACATCATAAAGAAGAAGAAGAGTGAAAATTGTGGTCCAATGTCAGCCATTAAATATATCCCATAAAAACAATACTTGTCAAAAATACCAAGTCTCGCGACCATAAAAAGTTGTGAGATCCATGTACCTAATACCAAGTCGGTTAATTAATAATCTTTAATGTTTTAAATAAATAGATTGACTCGGACATAGCATGGAAACACCATATATCTCAAAAGTAATACTTATATAAATTAGATTGTTTAATGCGATTGCCAAGTCAATATATTGATTTAAAACATTAAAGATTTTTAATTAACCGACTTGGTAGGGGAGAGGGGGGCAGCTTTGAACAGGGGCACCTTTGAAAATATGTGTTTACAAAGCTATTACAAACGAAATTATGTTACTTTTTATTTGGCGTAGTGGCAACACTATCCTACACAACTGTCACTTGTCACCGCTGACGTTTGACAGCCCGCGGTTGAGTTACGAGGTGTGTTTACTTTCGAGTTTAAATTCTAAACATTTTCAAATAAGCGCGTAAGGATTTCAGGGATCCAATTCAAGGTATGTGAATTGCTTTTTTAATTTTTTAGTCAGAATGTTTCATGTATCACTCAATAAACTAGAGATTAATACATATTTTTTACTTTTACTTAGTAAAAAAACGTTTGTTATTTTTCAAACACCATTGGGGCAGCTTTGAACAAAATGAAGGGGGCAGTTTTGAATATTGTTCAAAACTGCCCCAACTGCAGCCTTAAATACTGTTATTTTTAATTTAGCATTGTTTTTTGTTTATTTAATTATTTCTCTCGAATGAATACTAACATTATTACCAAAAGCAATAAATATATGTTCTTTTAAAGACAATAATATAATGGTTCGAAATTACAAAATAAAAAGAGAAAATAATTGACGAGCAGGACATGAAGACTGCTGTTCTACAAGTTTTATGCGGTCAAATGAAACTCAGACAAGCTGCTGACACGTAATAAATAAAACCGAATACCTTATATTATCGAATAAAAAAATACAACGAAGATTTTTTTTATAGACTCACGCCTGTGTCCCCGAAGGGGTAGGCAGAGGTGTAATATTACACCCACATCTCGCCATGATTTTTTAGATCCCACGTAATAGGGGGCAAGCCTATTGCCGTTACCGGGCACATTACCAGACTACGTGCTACTGGGAATTCGGAAAAACCCGTCACGTTCTGCGTCCATGTTTTCTTTTAAGGTAATAAAAGCTGTTAATTAAAGAAAAGTGTTTTTTTAATTTCTTTATTTTGAAAATGTAAGGTTTATGTTAAGTTATTATGTTAGATTCTATGATTGAACTCATAATGTTAATTATTTCTGTGAAGCCAAAGTTACTGTTTTATTTTTGTAAATTATTTTGTTTTGTTTTTTATAAATCATTTAAAAGTATAATAAGCCTTTTAATTTCATCGAATTTAATGACAGTTCAAAACTACCCCACATACTTTCAAAGCTACCCCAGGAGCGGGGTAGCTTTGAACGTTTGACTACTGCTACTAAAATTGATGTTGCGGCTACAACTTATATATTCTTCTTCATATGATGCTGCGATTTTATAGCTTAATGATCGGACTAAGCATTGTGAAATAGTAAAAGGGTTAAGAACAAGAGAATTTTAAGATATGACACAAAGTTTAAAAACTGTTCAAATCTGCCCCCCTCTCCCCTACTAGGTACATGGATCTCACAACTTTTTATGGTCGCGAGACTTGGTATTTTTGACAAGTATTGTTTTTATGGGATCTCATTTCTTTTTGTAGACATGGACTTTTGTCCTTTCCGGTACCTTCTACTTCTTGTACAATAACAACGAATTTTCTTAATTAAAGCTCTAACTGCAAATGTAATTTTGTAATCCTTTATATTCATATGGGATTACAAAGTTATTTATGCAGTTGATGTATCTCGAAAACTGGACCGAAATTGAAATATATTTTAGTTTTTCCTTGGTTCATACACTAAACACAAATTGTTTCCTAATTTTGAAGCTTCTATGTTTGCTAGAAGTGCCTTAGACTTTTGATGATCGGTCAGTGAGTGACAAAATTAAGAATTTTGACTTGTTATAATTCTTAAATTACTGGTTCAAATTGAATGAAATTTGAAATATACCATCTTTATACAATGCCTGCATGGTTACTAAACAATCAGGCTTCTAGCTTTATCCACAACGATGTTATAGGGGGTCGAAAATGGCCTGAATTGCTTCGAGAAAAGGATGGTACGGCCGTGCCGCTTTTTTGCTCGACTTGGTGGGGCACTGCCGTGCCCCCAGATAACGGTAGTGCAAGAAATGGAGTGGCAACAAATACGAGAAAGATTTTAATAAATGAGCACACTGCACCACGCGTTCCTTTAACCAAACTGAATAGATATATAAACGCAATAAATTAGCTTTGTTTGAAGATTTTTAAAGGAATTAAATGGTCGTACCCCTTTTAAACTGAGTGGCTCACAACAGAGCAACTGCAATTCTCTCGAATAAAGCGGAGAGTACATGTGCGTTTATTTCAACTACATACATTACAAGTTTTTGCCGAGCGGCTAATAGCCGAGTTACATACATTATTTCTTTAAGCTATAAAATTACCTCCGTGCGCTCAAAAATGTCAAAAACACAAAAATCCTTCTGCTCGCCGTGTTCTTTTCAAAGGTTGTCAAAACTTGAGTACTTTATGTGGTTTATTGCTAAAAGTTCAGTCAAAATTTAAAATGAAAGACGTCAAGTGAATCACTTCTGTTTGTGTGGACATTTTTATTTAAATTTCCTTTATTTATTTTTATTACTGCATCTGCTCTTGGATTCCCTAACAAGTTAATATTCACGTAAAAAATCGTTCAAAGTATCGGAAATCTGCTTGATTTTCAAGAGATATATCTTGCACTTTGAAAGCTTCGCAATAGAACTTGTTTGTTATCATATATTCAATTTGATTCAAATGTGTTGGGTGATAAAGGTGACGCCAGTGCTTAACATTTTCAGCGCCTATTGCTTGCAAATATGGTTAATGAACAGATTAACTTATTGAAATTATACTCACCGTGACGACTAAACTAACAGCGAAAAATCGAGTATGAAAAAAGTTTCACGCCAAAGTAAGCATACGCTTATTACAAAAATATTGTTTTCTTTAGAAAAAAATATACGCGTATCAATGTACTTAGTGAAAAATACTCACTGTTGATGGTAGACGAAAACAGAACTGGACTAGTTCCAGATCTTCTATACTCTACTAAATAAAATATATAAATCAATCTGTATTAAGGTAATTATCCTAATTTACTTTACGATACTATATACTTATATGCTTTCTCTTATTTAAAATTGACATAGCTCTCAATATTATTATGGTCGCATTGCGCAGGGTAGCAAGACATATATTTTGGTCATAGATTGTGAAAAATCTTCATCCATACACACATTTTCGTATAGATATAACTATTTTATAATAAGTCACCATGATTTTTGCATACCTAGGACATGTCTAACTAGCTATCTAAGAAATATAATTAAAATCTTATAAATAATTTCCGCTGCATCGTCCTTTTTTTAAAATTGGAATTCATTTCTACGTGCGATGTTGTTCACAACGTGCTGTCAGTTTGTCAGACAAGCGCTATTTTTTTTCACAAATCGAGACTTCATAAAATGCATTACGATTTGAAGCTTGAACATAAAAGTTGATGAAATTTTTTCACAACTCATTGTTTCCATTCAATTTACGTGGCGCAAAATACTCTCTACGTGAAATTATTTTTCAAATTTTATTCGGCGCGTAGTTTTGGCAAGTGCAGAAGATATTTCTTAACGTGGCCCGCCCTCTCGCCATCTTTCCCGGTGCTTTTGTCATCATATAGCAGTAAATCTTAGTAGCTTCTCTTAAGCTTAGTTGCTTTCTTCATCAAATATTCCCTTAGCTAAAGAGGATTTTCTAAGAAACCGTTACCGAGACAATTTTGCAGAATTCAATTTGGAAATAGAATTGATGGTTTTGTATCAAATTAGAAGTCTAAAATAAACATCTAATTACGAATTGACTGAGACTTGTATTAATTGTATTTTACTACCAAACCCAACAAAATGTGTATTTCATTTGTGTTATGTTTTGAAGCTCTATATTTAACAGTTGCTTTAAAATATATTGTTTTATTACAGATATTTAACTTTCACTCTATGAGCTGCGTTTAACAGGTTTTATAAACGTTGTTTCGATTTATAATACAGCCAGCTCGTATGAACGGCATAAGTTTTTTATAAAATGTATTAAAAGCAAACCACACTTGATAACTTTTCGTTAACCTTATTCTTTTCGGTATCGGGTACATCACGGCTCGAGGAATAGCCTTTGGTTTAGTAAAAAGATATTGCGATATATTTACTACTTTGACTAAGTTATTATAACCAAGCAGTGCAGTGGACCAACAATCCCAGAGACCATCCTGCCTCTCTATGTGAACGCGACAAGCTCAAAAACGGCCTAACGGATTTAAGTACAGTTTTCATAAAAAAATAGTGGGATTCCTGAGAAAGGTCATGTTGTATAATTCACGCAACCGAAACCACAGGCAAATTCTAGTGATCAATAAAAGTTACTCTACAGACTTTACTAGTCACGGCGGATTTCTATTGTTAAAAGTTTCTATGTAGTTCGATACAAACGATCAAACAGATTCAGTCTATTGTTTCAGATTCCACAATAATATAAAAAGCTTTGCGGTATTCGTTTTTTGCAAACTAAAGGCTGATTTCTCGGAGACTAAATGAAATTCCAAATGTTATACAAAATTTAAATTAACTTTTCGTACAACAACTATGATTACGTTACGTACCCCGAAAATAAACATATTATATTAGTTTATTTAAACATTTATTATTATAAATGAGAAAATGTGTTTGTTTGTTTCCCCTTTCACGCTCAATGGAGCGATTTTTTGGTGTGATAATCGTGTATGGCACTAAAAAAAAGAAAAATATTCAATATGTATTAAAATGACTTCTAAACATATTTAATTTGCTATCCTTTGCGGTGAGATTGAAAGTAAACAAATTAAAACGCTTTTATTTGAATGAGATTATAAGCTCGTTGCTGTTATAAAAAGCCGTCTTTGAAAAGTCCATCATATTAAAACAATAAAAGTAATATACTGAGCACAGCACCTTATAATTATTAACTATTTTATTTTATATGGTAACTGCGATTCGCTTCGCCCTGCTACGGGATGTCAACGGACACCGCGGTGGTTTCAGTGGGTAATCTGATTATGTTATCATAGTGTTGGTTTCTTTTAATTTTTAATAATTTACAAATAAATAAGATAAGAAAACATATCAAATATAATAAGAGATATTATGACATTTATATAAGTATTTATATTGAAGCCGCTGAAAAACATGTGTGGATTGTGAGCCGGTTCACCTACTGTTGTGTCCTTATATATATTGCTAATGTATAACATGATAAAGGTTTTTAATTGCTGCTTCTGTTCCTGTTACATATTAAAAGGGTCCTTTACGTATACATAATTAATTGATTGGCTTAAAGAACAATGCCCATTTCTGGCCCAGATTGGAACTCATGAACAGCACAATAGTGTTTCAATAAGTTGTTGAATAATCCTTTTTATTTATAACTTAATTTATAGGCATTACTAAAAGTGTGCCGAGAAACTTATTCAATAAATAGGTTAAAAGATGTGTTAACGTCTAAATAGCCATCACGTAATAGATCAGAAATTGCCAGTAAAGAAATCATAATATTAAATCGATTATCACTCCTTTCTTATCGATTTCACATTTTCTCTACTCAAAAGTATTTGAGTGACTAGCAAATCTCTAGTTGGTCCTTAAACATTTTAAATGTGTGTATTTTTAATGTATATATGCGATGAACTACAAATAAGTTCGATTTTAAACCAAATATATAGATAGATAACCTATGTGCGAAATCCATATCGATTAATCAATATCATTCAAAAATTGTTAAATGGCAACACTTTTTTGACTCTTAAGTAAGTGTCAATAATGTCATATTAAATTTATTTTGTCTGTTATTTGTTTTGCTCGTGCGCATTGTAAATGCATTTTTATGTTTTTGGATCTTTTGCGACTTCTGGCTTTTTCTTTCGGATTTCTACCCTTACCAAATGATTAACTCAATCCTTTCTACTCAATACTACGAAACATTTTAACTATCCTAATAAAAGTACGTACCTACATACGGCACACCTAATGTTTTTTGAGCATATAAAAGTACTTCTTGTATTAAAAATATGAATGTCACCGACCTGTGATCAATCTCAAAATTCTAGTGTAACACTCTTATGTCGAATGCAATAACAACTACTACGATTTTTGACTGTCCACATCTGGGCCGGCCAGCGTCTCTAAGAAAAATGGGCATTGTTCTTTCATCGCTCTAAGTATGTGTACGATTATGCTTTTGAATTTGTTGACGATATTTGCGCATAGGACATATGTTGTTTTGTTTTCGCTGCTATTACGCACTTTTGTAACATATCCGGCCATGATTATACCCGCAATTAACTTTAGAACCTACAAGATATTAAAAGTACTTAGCTTTTGTACATAGGCATTCCACGTTGTCAACAAAATCTTCTAGCATACGTGCCAAAAGGCTTCGTAATAAATAACGTCTAGACTATGGTAATAGGTAACGTTAATGTTTGTCCTTAAAATAATATATTCTCAGCGTTTTCACTTAGACCACATTTAGTCACTCTGAGTCTGCTGTATATGTGTATTATTAAAATCCTTACATAATCTTCCGTACATAATAATTTTCTTTTCAACGCAATGGGATCTGACGTGGGTTAATTACATTCTATTGTTATAACTGTGTAATAATTGGGCGTGAGGATAGATATTATGCCCTAGAATTATGTGTATTATTAAAATGCTTACATAATCTTCCGTACATAATAATTTTCCTTTCAACGCAATGGGATCTGACGTGGGTTAATTACATTCTATTGTTATAACTGTGTAATAATTGGGCGTGGGATAGATATTATGCTCTAGAATTATACTCTATTGGCTCGTTTATTTATATTAAGGCCAAAAAGGGTATTTTCTTGGTCGAAATAATATTTTTCGTTAATGCATCCTGCAAGTTCGCGGGTACGTACTCGATTTTGTCGTAGCGAGGCCGAGTAGCGATAATTTTACGAAAATGGCCGCCTTGTCGACAGCAGTGCCTCTACTACGAGCCCGGGTGAAATAATAACCACATTATGATTATAGACAGGCTACCGCTTAAAGTGGCTTAAGGTGACGCAAAGTGAGAGAGTGCCACAGTGAAAAATGTAATCAGGATATCCTTATTTTCTTGTTTTGTTCATTTATTTACTCACTAAGAGATAAAACTATGAACGAATAGTAGTGGCGAAGCGACTGTTATTTCTCAACAATGGGAAAGTTTTAATAATAATGTCACTCATGAAGTTGAAGTCGTTCATAGTTGTTATTGTATAGTGTGAAACTTTTCCCTCTGCAATCAAACTTCTTTTCTTCAGACCTAGTATTTTTAAACGTGCATTCAAACAAGAAAAAATATCTTAGAGTTCCTCGGCGTATTCTTAGTATCCGGATTATAAATAGATTTAAAGTGTAGTCATTGAAGCCAATTTGTTATTCTATAAATAGTATGATTAATGTTATAGGTAAATTCACGAAAGTTGACCACAAATGGCGGCCGTCGCGCATATGTACATTCGTGCACCAATGGCGTCGCTCCATTCTTGACGCATTTAGGGAATGCGTCAAGAACGGAGCCACGCCATTGGCACTCCACCCGCGCCTCATCCCGCACCTCCACGGGGACCTAAAAAATGATTTCTGCGCAGTGGTCATCTTTCGTGAATTTACCTATACTTCTCAAAACATTTAGTTATTTAGAGCGATTCCCAAGGCGATCTTAAGTTTATTAAAGCTAATTAATGGGGAGTAGTAATAGTGATTTTGGCAAATGGCTACTTGTTGTATCTAATTATAAAACATGACTAAATATTACTTTATTGGTAAGGTTAGTTTATTGGTTGGGTGGCATATTAAAAGGTCTTGCCTTAATGGACGCCTACGCCGAAAGTGTAATTAGAGCTTATAACATGTGATGGCTGGTCATTCGCAATATACCAGCAACGTTAGGCAAAGCATTCAAATGTCACCACTTGGATGGGTGACCGCGTATGTCATTTAAATCAGAGCGCTAGAGTGTTCCGAAGGGAACGTAAAGCTAGGTCTTGTCCTGAGATAAGGTCCCGGTTCTTATCTCAGGACAAGAATCGTTAGGCTATGTCGGAGTCCTTCGGGCGGCCTGACCTTCGACGCCAGAGTTTATTTGTTTCTTTATGTTAAGGCTTACCAACTGAAATACATACAAAATTACAAAACATTCATTTATAAAAGCACTTAACGTAGGATTTGATGCTAACATTGAGTAGGCCTCACACTCACACGAATGTCTTAAAAAGAATCCAGGAAAATCTGGTGTGGTTGTCACACGGATTGGTTGTCACAGTGGCCATAACAGAAAACTGGAAAAAGGTAGTGTAAGTTAAATATAGTAATAAAGTATGTCGGAGCAGACTGACGTAAGTATGGGAGGAGGTGTTGCTATCTCGCTCCTACAACGCCCTTTAATACACTAAGGCTAAGAACTCACGGAGCGATTTTCACCCGCGACCGCCGCGGTGGTGGAAATGTGGTTTTATTTCTAAACTCACGAGACCGGTTTTTTGCGCGGTTTTGCAGCCGTAGTGACTGCGATCATCGCCCGCAGACGTGGCGGGCGATGATCGCAAGACGGGCGGTTGCAAGACGTAAGTAAGTAATTAGTAGATCGATTTCAATATCCATTTAATAATGTTTGTTTAATTTCAAACATGAACAAACATTTGCCACGATGCCACAAGTCACTGGCTGGTGCAAAATGACGTTGGATTGCTGTACCCCTCACCCGCGACCGCGGCCCGCCAACCGACCGCAGAGCGCGCGGGCGCCACCCGCCGAAGCTGCGGTTGACCGCGGCCCGCACGATTCCACTAGTTGCCCGCCGGTGCAGCGGGAACCGCAAACAACCGCGCACACCGCGGGCGTAAAACGTGTTGTGAGTTGTGCTTTATTTTTTTACATATATATCTGTATTCTACAGAAGCTGCGGGCCCGCAACCGCGGCGTTCGCGGGTGCGCTCCGTGAGTTCTTAGTCTAATATTTGACCTTTCGGTTTTCCGTTATGACCGCTGTGACAACAAACCCGTCTGACTACCATACCTGATCACCCCCACCGTCCAAATTCCATGTTGCCAGCACCAGTTGTTTAGGCTCCATGGTGGTGGATGTTTTGTGTGTCTACTTAGAAATCATATTTTAAAGAATTTCTTAGGTACAGAAGCAAAAAATAAAGTACTATTACTAACCAAGAAGGATGTGTAGGTGGCATCGCGGAGCGTAGCTAAGTAATATTGCAAGATATTTTAACCACTGTTAATTATGTACTTAATTAGTATACATAGTATAATAGAACTTATTTGTTAAAATTGTAAGTACTTTAAAGTTTTATTATATTCGCAATTTCGAAAAAGATGAATATAGTTCTATGAAATATTTTCTCCTGATAAAATCTAGGATGCTCATTATAATACCTGGATAAACCTCGCGTGGGTATAAACAAGGTCTTACAACAAACAAGGTAGTTTTAAATACATCCTTTTAACACGACGTAAAAAATCAATAATAATAAAATAATGTATCTAAATCTAATCTAATACTTATCTAATCTAATCTTATACTAATATATAAAGCTGAAGAGTTTGTTTGTTTGGTTGAACGCGCTAATCTCAGGAACGACTGGTCCGATTTGAAAAATTATTTCAGCGTTAGATAGCCCATTTATCGAGGAAGACTTTAGGCTATATAACATCACGCTAGGAGCCACGGGAGCGGAGCGGTAGGCTTATAGAACGCGGGTGTAACCGCGGGCTCATCTAGTATATTATAAAATGAAGTCCGCTATCGTGCCTGTCTGTCAGAATAAACGCGATAAACTCAAAATTACCGAACGGATTTTGTACCGTTTTCATCAATAGGTAGTTTGATTCCTGAGGCAGTAGGCATTTCACGCAAAGGGGCGGGCGATTTTTAGTAACACCTAAATCCCTACGTACACTCAACACTATATAGTCCCAAATTAAGCAGAACTTCTATTTTGATACTAGACAATGGATTAACAAATAATTATGAATGTATCTATCAGAAGTAGAAACTTCTCTTCTTCGGCTGCCGATATACATTACTATTTTGTCATTCAAAAGAGGGCCATACGTGCAATTTATAAGTTAGGTGCCAGATATTCTTTACGTGATAAATTTAAAGAATTAGATATATTGACAGTTGCATCACAATATATATATGGTAACTTAATGTACATTAAGAAAAACTTAATTCTATACCGCAAAAATAGTGATTTGCACAAAGTGAACACAAGGAATAAGCATAAACTATTGGGAACTAACTACCGTTTACATAAAGTTAATAACTCATTTGCGGGGATTGATATACGAGTTTTCCACAAATTCCCTCTTGAAATAATGAATTTATTTATTTGCACAAATACAAACGGACGCTTAGGAACTTTCTTTTACATAGAGGTTACTACACTATTAAATAATTTTTAAATGATAAGACACCATGGGGATAGGTTTAGGCTTGTTTAACTCACGATTATTTTATTTTCTGACCATTTTTAATCGTTATATAAATTTGTTGAATTCTCGTTTTGAAAAGTGACATGTTAAGTGGAGGTGCCTCGTGAACACATGATTTTGCAGGATTTGGGTATTTTTATGATTTGTTGAATGTAGTTGAACATTATTTATCCCTGATCATATCATTGTTCACTTGTCGCCTTCACAAAATTCCTAAAACTTATTGGTTGCTGATACATCTATACTACCGAGCTATAGTGTTTTATTATTGTAGTATTCGCATGTTTTGTTTTTTTTTTTTACATATTTTCCAATCAGTGACGTCAAGTGTTTTGACTGTGTCAGCAATCATGGTACCACAAATTGTAAAATTAAGATTCTGTTTTTAAAAGAGTGGCATGCGTTTCTTCCAGGCTCTTCTCATAGCCCTACCATCACGAATCTGGTTGTAAAAAAAAAGAATTGACGTTCATAAGCGTTGCTTTTGAGACCTATATAAATAAATGACTGAATTTGAATTTCTAACATAGAAGTTTTCTTTCTTACCTTCAATTCAACCCAAGTCCTCAAAACGTCACTAATGAAGGAGGTGAGCGGAGGGGCTTAAAGTGCGATGAAATAACAAATCATCACATGTCCACTGCTGGACACAGCCTATCCAAATTAGCGCCCCAATAGCATTGAGAATCATCGGCGATGACCAATTGGATGACGCAGGGCTTCGAAGCCTGGCGCATCGCCGTAGTGTCGCCAGTCTATCGGTATTCTATCGGATACATTTTGGAGAGTGTGCAGAGGAACTACACAATCTGATTCCTCCTTCCCCTTTCTTCCATCGGACTACCAGACTAACGAGTCAGCGTCACCGTTACATGGTGGATATCCCGCTTATACGCACGAAGCGCTTTGCTTCTTCCTTTCTTATTTGTACCGCCAAGGTGTAGAACTCTTTACCCGAGTCTATGTTTTCTGAAGTACAACCTGAGTGTTTTCAAGTCGCGAGTGAATAGGTACCTTCTAGGTAAGCGTGCTCCATTTTAGACCATATCATCGCATAACATCAGGTGAGGTCATGGTCAAACGCTAGCCTATCAGTAATAAAAATAATATATAAAAATAAAATTGTGCATAGCAATAGGAGGTTGTAGCCTACTACCACGCTGGCCAGACAGGTAAGCAGTGGGGTTGATGTCGGGTTCCGTATTTTCTACAAGATTTCCTTTGTGTATTTCTTAGTTTGCGACTTCTTAGGACCCCTACGTAATGAAATAGGATAGTGAAATATTGTATTCTTAATCCGTCATCACATGGAGTGCATGTAAAATATCATTACCATTCATTGACGTAGTTTAAAAAAAAATACCTAGACGTATTTCTCAAACTACCATAGTTGAAACGTGTTGGTCTGGTCATCCAAAACATACGTAGTCTTGCTGTACCTAAGTAAGTATAAGAGTTACGACTTTAATTAACAGTTACTCAGCATTCTAGGATTTACAGGTTTCCTTTTTTACTTGGAGCCGATTAGCTTTTATTGACTTAAATGATTCCGACAGTAAAATATAAAAATCTTAGGATTGCAAACAGGGTAATATTCACGTTATCTCGTAATCGAATCAAACGTTTTCTTCATCGTTTTTCAAAAGCTTTTTTTTGAAGCGACTATGCAGTTCCTTCTCACACTGTGGTATGCGATTAGAGGTAAGATATTAAAACATTTCTTCTCTCATTAAAGTGCTCTACTTTAAGGTTTTTAATGTCTAACATGAAAGTCTTATTATCATTCAGAATCATCTAAGCGTCGTGTGTAGTGCTCTCGTCAATGCGTCATAATATAGGACAATTTTGAAATTTTTGTTTAAATAATAATCATGAAATATCTGATCATAATCATGAAACAAATCGAAAGTGAAAATTTCGTCGATACGTTCACGGGAAAGTAAATTTACAATTAATTTCACGAGACACATTTTCATTCTCACATAGTGTCTCAACAGTAGGCCTAAGAGACTCTACGCGAAGACAACATTTTGCAATACAAAAACCAACGATAAACAAATTAATAAACTTTTGAAATACGTGCATAATTGCGCTAATTACATATCACGTGGGTATTGTACGGTTAACGTACAGACGTTTAGCTTCCGTACGTATTTTGCTTACATGCGCGACCTATATTACTTTTCTCTATAACGTGTACCTAATAATAAGTATAGTTAGTTGATATATCGATCGCCGTGGATTAGCATCTAAATCGTAATAAGTGTAATACTAACAAATAACTTTCGAAGTAAACTGTGATTTAAGTGTAATCTGTGGTTTGTGTCAACTCAACCCAAACTAACTCTAACTTCAAAGAACCTCGACTCTCTGCACCATACAGGTATTGCCACATAAAATTGTACATTAAGGTTTTATATTTTATCTTTACCTACTTTTGTGTTTACATATTATTATATCAATTTAACGACATTTAAAAAATCACGAAATAAACACTACCACCACATCAATGTTATTAAAGTAACAAAGAAATCAATTTCCCCCGTCTCGGCTTTCACAAGTAATTATTTGAAAACAGATTGCGCCTGTCACAAGGGAAGACGCCGTGTACCTACAGATTAGTGCCACTTGCCACCAACAATAATATATGGATTTTAAGGCTTTTGAACTTAAAATCTGTAGCGCCATTATAATATCGAGCCGATTATAGACGCTGGAATCTATTTCCAGCGTCGGCTCAAACAAGGTATGATCAATTTTGAAACAAATTTTAATTAAACTTTAAATATAACTACAGATAATGTAGTAAATTACTGATTCTTTATTTATCGTTTGCTACAAGAACAGCTTAATAGACCTACGTAAATAGGGAACTAGAGATTAATTTACTCACGAGATTATTCAGGACAGGACTAATCAAAACCGGCTCTCTAACAAGTACCCATGAATAAATTTGCGCGTCACATTAGCATATTCAAGTAAAATAGATACGCGAAAAACTTTCTGGTAACAATTAAATTGAATATTAAGGGAAAGGAAGAGAACAGCCTATTGTTGTATTGTCTTAGCGTTGCTCAGCACTTTGTGATGGTGAATCGGAACTCGTTGTCTGGCTGTCTTGTCTCAGCTACTGCATTCATCTCGTTTACTTTTAATTCAAGTTGTTTATGAAAGATGAAAATGAGTTGAGACGTTATTCTTTATTTTGAACTCAACTTACCTTTATGAAATTTAAACAACATTTCTATAGGCATTTGGATTTAATTGTTCCCCAGCTGCAAAACAATTCAATGTAGAAATCGTTTTGACACGTAATATCTATTGATCGCGCCTGCCAATATGGCTCATCTAATTCTCATCTCGAAGACAGCACACAGACACGACAGAGTTAAATTAAATGTCTGATATCATCGCGCCATTATGTCTTGGTCATGACCACAGGCTAAGCCCTCCTAAAACACTTTTATTATAAAACTTGCGAGTGCATCGTTTTTTAAATTCATGTTAAAATGACTTGCAAATTTCCGTCCATGTAAAGAAATGGCGAGCAAGTTCGATCGAAGCTCTCATTATCGGATATATTACATACCGTGAACTTATAACAAAGTTGTGAGCTCGCTCAGTATTCTTACGTAACAGAATAACTCGTTACACTGATATTGAACTAAAACAATAACAAGATTGCACACAAAAAGATCGTCATGTCGAAACGTACACGGATGCCGCCAGCTTCACAACTTTTCTCTCTGACTCGAGTGCCAACGCTAAACATAACCAACTTTGATGTTGTTTTAAAACAAAATAATGACATATTATTAAGAAGAATTCATATTTTGACTTACAACTTATAGGGACATAAATATGATATACTAATTGAACTATGTCCCAAGAACAGCTTATATAATTTTTAAAGAACCACTTTAATTACAAGTTTTGTTTTAAACATACCGTCTCAACACCTTCTGCAATTTTCCTTTTTGTACACATGTGACGTTTACGATAAAATAAATTAGAAAAGTTGGAAAATGTAATATAAGGCAAAGACAAACTTTCAAACTGTTTCATATATTTATTGAATTATTGATAGGACAGCCTATGTTGAGTCATGGCACTGATAGTAAAGAGTTAGAATTATATTTAATGACCATCTTATTTATATCAAAATGCATTTTTACAAATAAGTGAACTTCCCTCGCGGCTCACTTAAACCTCCCTTAAGATACTGTTATTTCTATAAATAAATCACTAATGAATAATGCCAGCCAGCCTAGCCTTCATTTTACAAGCTGTTTGTAACTTTGTAATTAAACTAATTTTTAACTATTCAGTATTACGAACTAAATTATCTTTAACTTTTTAATAAATAAATGTGATAATCAGATTTCTTCAACATTCTTTTCCATATAATTCGTATATAATAATAAAGTCCAACATACATGAAAGGCAGCTGTATTTTAAAGCTAAAATGTAGCATGTGATACAGTAACGTAACGTCGGTTCATGTATTTGGCTACCACGTCACGACCAGTTACTTGCTATACTACCACTTTTTGTTCGCCATTATTTTAAAATCTGTGAGAGAGATTCACTTTGCCAAAAACGTTATATATTATTTCTACGGGATTTAGTAACTAAGGGCCGAAGCACATGTTACGTTTTCCTTGGCCAACGGCAATTTAATCTACATTTATTAATCCGGACACTCACAGTGTCAATTACAATTATTGTTATTTATTTCTAAACAACCATTAAAGAAAGAGTCACAAAATGAGATAATGTATCTATAAAGTACTATCGTTCAATGTGCAATTAAGATACAGTAAACCAAAGCAAAATATCAAATAAATAAATATTACGAATGCTAAAACGGCGCTCAACAACGTTAAAAGTCGTGTATCTACTTCGGCCCTTACTAACATTGTTTAGACCACTTTTATAGTTACGGAACCAAAACAGAGCCGTAACATGCTACTGGCGGTAATGGTGAACGCTTTTCACGGTCAAGCGCTCTAATTGTTGTTTTTATTAGACTAAAAGGTGCGTTTATATAATACGGAACTCTGAAAGGGTTATATTAACAGAAGTCATAGTCCCTATTTATTCAATGGATATTGTTATGAACGGAGATACATTTTTTTATATTTGCATGAAAATACTTTCTAGACTTTATTTACAGTATTAATGATGGCGTGAATATCACTATTATTTCGTTAATATTTTTTTACAAATAGGTAGGATATACATATTTTTACATTTACATTAAGACATGTAAAATAAGAATAATAATATTTTAAGAGATGCTGCTGAATAGTACAATCATTGTAATTATAACGGTCTCAATGATTATTTTAAAGTATGTTATGTTCACTATATTCTATTCAGTGTTTAACTAAGTATTGTACCTGCCGCAAGTACCTAGTCACTACATTCGCAAGACGCGACCCTCTGAAAAATTCACTCCGCATTAACTGTGCCATAAATACAGCTGGGTTTTTATTAATACGTCTCAGTGGCACCTCACCGGGAAAATGTTACATCCCAACTTTCCACTTAAGATACAGCTCGGGTTCCATGAATAAGACAATATATTGGTTATTCCACGGAGAATAAGGGCTAGTTCACCATCATTTCAACAGCCTCCATCGGCGGGCGAGTCATTACTTAAAGGAGGTACACTGTACTTACTCAACAATATGTGTACTTAATCATAAGGGACTATTAATATCTTATGTTGGGTAAAGGCTTTTGTCTGATGTTATTAATATGTTTACATATATTTTGTGTTTATTAATAGGTAAACGTTAGGCCATTATCACATTTTATTTTTAACATTATAAGTAGTGCTATAAATAAATTTAAATTCGAGATTTTGTTGGTTCAAAATAAGCGTAATTAAAGAGCATTTTTTATGTTCTCTTTTAATTTAATTCAATCTTATTTATTGCAATAATAGGTAAAAAAGTTGACGTAAAAATATAATTTAAATATTTTTATATGTAAGATATTATGTAAGATATTATTATATAATATATTCGTGGTATCGTCTAATAAACTGTTGCTCTGTTGCTGACTACATTTCTATAGTGTCACCAAGGCACTTTTTCGGTTTGATTTCGTCATTTGGATTCAATGGTTTTCTATGAACAAATAAGTTTTAGCGTCATAAAGTCGAAACGTAGCGAAAAATAATTTACCGCATATATATATATATAATATATATATATATATATATATATATATATATATATATAAGAAGTAATAAGATATATAAAGTTATATCTGAGAATAATTTGAACAATTTTAAATTTAACGCGGTCATACTCCTCTACCAAAACGTATGTTTTGATTTTAGTAAAATAAATGTATCCGTGTGGTGACGGATTAAGAATACGGATTGTCACCACCCCATATCATCCCATGGGTGTCGTAAGAGCCGACAGAGGGAGCATATTATGCAGAAAACAGCACTGTAAGAGAAGGAAAACTTGATACAAACCCTATACCAACCCGTTTGGCCAGCGTGGTATAGTAGGCCAATTCCTCCTTTCAAAGGAGAGGCCTAGTCCAGCAGTGGACTGATAAAGGCTGATGATGATGAATGTATACTCTTGTAGATAAAAAGAACCAATTTATAATATGTAAGATATTATACAAAGCTTCTATTTATTGCTTCGTTTATAAAGAAAACTAAAATATAAAGTAGAACATTTACAAAATTGTTTATCCTTTTATATCACCACATCTGCCTGTCTAGTTTGGAGTATTGCATCGTCTCTTGTCCGGCATTGCGCCTTCACTATTAATCATCCTGAATCGCTACAAGCAGTAGACATACTCTTTATAATATTATACAATAAGTGTTTTGAGTCCGGTCTAAAATTGGGTAGTGTTGCAGTGGAAGCGATTCATTCATCCAGTCTTAGCCCAGGGCAAAGTTTTAAACATATATTACTGTGATTGCACAGTGAGTTACAACTATCAATATTAATAAAATGTTTTACCAAATTTTCACTGGACTGGAGGCTTGGAGCTAAGTTAGAAATACACACAGATCTAAAATTGGCCAATATTAGCTGGTGAATTATCTAGACACATTATTCAAGACACGATGGCACGTGGACGTCGATACCGGATTCACACAATTTTAGCAAATGTTTAATATGATACAACTTATCTTTTTTCACAAATAAACCGATGCTGGCTGATCAATTAGCGGCAATACACTAGGGTTTTTAGTTTTACAACCAAATACAAGATCAAAAACGCACTCACAAAACGGAATCTTCCGGAGCTAACAGGGAGAGGTTTTTTCACTAACCTGACCTGAAACGACAATGTACGAAAGTGAGTGAATGACAGTTCATAGTGTGACCATAGTCAAAATTTACAATAGACTAAACTAAACGTTACTAAATCGATATAATCGACTTGACCTATCACAAATAATATTTCTATTTCAAACAATAAGTGTTTTAGAAAGCAATTGGATCTGTCGCGCTTTTGTACCACGTGTGGCGTGTTTGCACAAAACCACATCAGGGATTTCCGAGTGAATGTGAGGCAGAAAACCGCATTAACGCCAGAGAAGCTGCAGATAAGTTCCAAATAGGCACATGTTTATGAAGAAATACAATTCGCATAATATTGGCAAATGTATATTCTATCTAACCTCAGAACTTTTTACCAGGTCAACTGATTTTGATGATTGTTTTTAGTTTATATATTTTAAACATTCATTTCATTATTGACAATGAAGTTGATATATTTTTTTCATACTGTTTATTGCACAGGCCAGCGATCGTTCATTACGACCAAACTCGATCGTGCAGTGGCAGGAAAGTTATGCTCAAAGTGACTATTTTCTAAGCGTACATCTATTATCACTTTGTTACTTTTTATGAGTAGTAAATGAAATTGTGCAATGAATAACATGTATCACTTACCAAGAAACGTTTGTAAACGATATCTACTTTTATATAATAAAGGAAAAACGTTTCACATTTCATGCCTTAAGGTCAATGAAAAAAAAAACATATAGATCCGTCCATTAGCTTGTTTTAACCCATTTTGCACGATAAATTATTTTATACTTACTCTGCGTAGGTTTCGTAGGTCAAACATATTACGTGGCATCAATATTTGTTCTGAGATTCGCTGGCAACAATTGGCGTTAATCGACCGTCATCACGTGTTTTTCTTCCTGAACCTCTTCCGAGACATATTTATGCGTGTAAACTAGTAAAAATTACAAAAAATATCACTTATAAAGCTGTATGGGTAAAACTCGATTAAATTCAACTTTTTCTGCGGGCGATAAAAATGTAATGAGTTGTAATTGAGTATAACTTTAGAACTTTGATTCAAGGTAACAACAGAATCTGACAATATCTCACAATCTGTAGCTGCTTTCACTACTCCTGATCCAAACATGGCATATTCATTTTTCCTTGACTAATACATCTATGAGACTAATACAAAACTGCTTAGATAAAACTCGTGACATTGCAAAAGGGGGTATGCCTACTCCCGTAGCTATAACAGTAGATAAACGGTTGCGTGTTGGAAGCACATAAACTTGTGCGGTTATCGCGAATCTCCTATTTGTGCATCCAACTGCGCTCGTAAAGCTTGTCTCACTTTTGTGTTCTTAACGTATTGATAAACTATTTGTTAGTGCCATCAGCTTAAAGTTACATATCCACCACGAAGTGCGTGGCAACAGAAAAATATATGTCAGAAACAATCATCAGTGAATAAGCGACGATAGAATAAAAAAATAAAAAATAAAATAAAAATTTATTAATTTACATTCATCACAAAAATACTAGAATAATAAAGTACCCCATAGTATTGGTCTCAGGTCAAGATAGATCTAAACCGCAAGTTTTATACCTATATTAAGCCCAAAAAAGCAGACCAATTAAGTAAAATAATGTAGATGACTCACTGTATATAAAAAGTGAAGCCACTTTTAAGACACGTGTAAGCGAATGAACTTAGCGTGCCGTGTCGTGTTACTGCGTGTATGTACTGAAAGACTTCTTTGGTTTTACTCAAATAAAGGTCTGCTTTATCCGCCTTTTTACTTGATATGACGTATTAATGGATATCTTGCTCATACTGTCTACTCTCTTGTATACTTTTGGTAAATACGCACCCTTAAGTTGATGTATTCGAGTGCCGTGCCTTTGTTGAGTTCCAAAGCTCTCACTACAAAGTTCAATTAAAACGATGACCAGTAAATCAACAGCCACGCACGTCGTTTAAAAGTGCGTAAACCAAGCGTATTAAAAACGGCCACTGCACCTTTAACGTTTTATTAATATTTAAATAATGTCCATATTTCGTAAAACATCGTAAATTCAATTATTCGCGGCCGTAAAAACGAGCTTATTAGCTTAAGTTTTAATTTTAAGGCAATTTGTTGCAATTTCGTTACATTCTTATCACACATACACGCTTTGTTCACATATTTTGGGATTATAAATGATACGGAAATATATTATTATCATTGTTATATTCTATAATATTTAATAATAATAATAATCTACGATATACACACATCACCATCTAGGCCCAAACTAAACAAAGATTGTACTATGAGTACTAGATAACGGATAAACATACATATATATGACGGCGCGCTGATTATTTAAGAATGATTTTGAGAGTTGATTGAGGTTTAATTTAACCATAAAAGTTGTCTTTAGAAATTGTTACTTAATTTACCGATAGTTGTAATCGATTACTCGATTAGTAGTAAAATAAAATTGAGAGCGGGTAACCCCGAATAGAGTAGTAGGTGGCGCGTCCATTACTCTGACAGCTGTTGCAAATTGTTATAAATTCGAGCAATACAGCGTGTACAAGTAAAGTGGTGCTTTTATTTTGAATCTCTTGCCGCTATTGCGTCCACGATGGAGAAAACCTACGAAGACTGCTCCAATAGCCCTTCTGACGCTTCCACATCAGAATTGGGATGGGCCCACAACGACCCACGTGTTCAAAATGAAGACGCTAGTAACGAAAAATTGCTGGACATATTGGAACTACAAAATCCCAATTTTCTGATCGTGATGCAAGCCATGAAAATACCTTCTACATCGTCGCATGGCCTTTGTTTACCGGACTTCGATCCTGAGCAACAAGATATGGATGCACGTGCTTGGGTGACGACTGCAGACATGTGATTGAAGATCAAGACCCGCATTGAGCCCCGCTTGTGGTCGCACTAATGCGTATCGTTTCCTGGGATGATATTGTGCAATGCAGTGTGCACAAAGGCGCGAGCGAAGGTGACTGCTAGCGCTGCTATGTTGGTGAATCAGCTGAGCTTTAACTTCAACCATGGTGAGCGTATTTTGTCGGATTTTTTTTGTTGGTACTGCCGATTTTGTTTAGTGACGGTAGTTGTGAAACATTGCGCGTTTAACATTGGAAAAGTCGTAATCGCTGTGGTGATATCGCCATCACATCGTACCGAGTGCTGTGGGTTCGATTCCTACACGAGGCATTGAAATGTGGAACCATTTGAACTTTGCCGTATTTTATGCTAGCGTATGGTTGTCTGACTGCCACAGTGACCTAGCTATAGCGTAGATATCGAACGGAGGTTTTGAGTATGATACGCCGGTTAAAAAATAAAGCGATTATTTTTACTTCTACATGCGAGGGTGGCTCGCACTCACGAACCATGTGATCATAATTATTATGCTTGCTTGCAAATAGATTATCTTGTCTCGGTCTTACTTTATGGACTGTATCAGTAGCGAGAGTCAGCGTACAGGTCGACTTGCATTATTCCAAACAAGTGCGGTTGGTTGGTTAGTGTTGCCTGACCATAATCGAAAGATATTACTAGCACGATTATTTTATCGACTCGTGGTGTTGATAATATCTAACTGTTTTCGTTAGAACGTGATCAGAGCCTAAGTAAAAAGTGACACTGTTACTCGTTGTAATTCTGAGTTGTACGGACGATCTCGGTGTTGCAATTACACCTGCTTCTTTGTGTGAATTACAATGCTTCTTACTCATGATTATAAGATGGCACTACTAGTAAAATTAAATTCAATTTTAAGATTTTACGCGTGAATATTACCTACTGTGTTTTTTTTAATTCATGTGATACGCTGGGAATTTTTATCAAGTGCCCCGAGTTCTCTGGCTAATTCCAAGTTGTGCTTAGGACGTTTAAGAGTGATAGTGTCTCTAGTAGAAGAAGACATAGACGAAAATTATTAAGTTATCATCGTAGTGCGTTACGATAGTCAGTTTCAGAGATTTTAATTTTCATTGTAGGTAGAACTAGGTTCACTAACCTAGGTTAAGCATCCAATCATCACTAAAGATCACTATCTTTAGTGATGATTGGATGCTTAACCTTATTCTGATTAAATGGGTACTTTGTTAGTCGTAGTTGTGATAATTTTGTGGTACCCATGTGGTACCGTTGGTGTAGATTTGCATAAACTGAATAAACCGTTTGTGCGGCTGCATGTTAAGCCATGCGTTGCCGTTGGTTGGACCGGCAAAGTGTCTTTCTGGTTAGCCTAGTTTACCCTTGAGCTTTTGTGTTAGTCATAGTCTCCGTTGGTGCGCAAACAAGACAGCCGATAGTGCATTGTCATAGTATCACAAACGTTGTCCATCGTCTTGAACGCGAAAGGTCCGTTGCTGTATCGCTAAAGATTAGGTTAGGATAAGCTTCGTATCTAGACTATCCATGACAAAATTATAACGTTACAAAGACTGGTTGGATACTTGGTAGTAAACTTAACATCTAGACTATCTAGAGTATCAGCCTAGTAAGATTTTCTTATAGGCTGCTATGTGATAAGGAAAACCAAAGCAACATGTTCAACAAACCAACTTTAAGATTACTTTGTTAAACGCTCGAAATGATTATCTGGGTGGTGTTGTGTAACCGGATGGAGGTTTCATAGCGTGATGTTGAAGACCCGATGGATGGCAGAGTATGAGCAGTGCAATATATTAATGAGTTTCCTATTATTTTAACGAGTATGCATGTTGTTCAACATGACAGCTTCGAGAGGAAGAGTTAGTTGTGATTTCATTAAAACCTGTAATGATTTTGATCAGAGTAGCTTTATTCCCCACCGACTTGTGTCGGGAATAGCCAAACAACTAGAATGAGTGTAGTGCGATAATTTTCTTTTATTCCTAGAGCCAAGAACATTAAAGTGTGGTCGTTGATTGCAATCATGGATACTCTGCTACCCAAGTAGCTCTCATTTGATTTTTGATCGCTAAAATTATCTACCTCTGGTTTCTGTGTCGTATTCGTATGACAATAGCGTGTTGCAAGAATCTGAAAGTACTCATGGACTGTCGATTGGTTATCGCAAAACTGTAGTCGTTGCCTCTATGTAGTCAATCAGTTTGTCCGAAAGTAGCTTATCGGTTCTTGCCATGTTCGCATTTGGTTTGGTTTAGTTTTTGTGTGGTCAAATTTAGTTTTGACATAGCTCATTGAGAGTATGGACGGGTGTTACGTTCTGTGCAGTTGTGAAGTTGTAAATGAATTTGATAATCGCTTAAAATTGACGAAGTGCGGACGTTGAGTTAGTCTGAAAGAACGGATACTCTATTTAGTGGGTATACAATGAAACGATTCTTTGAAATACTAATGGTAGATTTATTTCCTTTTTGGGTAATCCTGGTGGCTAGCGCAGCCTGGTAGCTGGCGCGGCCTGGTAGCTGGCGCGGCCTAGTGGCCGGCGCGGCATGGTGGCCGGCGCGGCTTGGTGGCCGGCGCGGCATGGTGGCCGGTGCGGCATGGTGGCCGGCGCGGCATGGTGGCCGGCGCGGCATGGTGGCCGGCGCGGCATGGTGGCTGGCGCGGCCTGGTGGCGAGTGTGGCGTGGTGGCCAGCATAGCCTGTGTGGCGCTCGGCCCGTGTGTGGCGCGCGGCCCGTGTGTGGCGCGCGGCCTGTGTGGTACCGACAAGCCTGTGTGGCACCGACAAGCCTGTGTGGCACCGACAAGCCTGTGTGGCACCGACAAGCCTGTGTGGCACCGACAAGCCTGTGTGGCAATGACTGGCCTGTGTGGCAATGACTATCCTGTGTGGCAATGACTGGCCTATGTGGCATTGACTGACTGGCCTGTGTGGCATTGACTGACTGGCCTGTGTGGTATTTAATGACTGGCCTGTGTGGCACTTACAAGTCTGTATCGCCTGGGTGGTAGACGTTAACCGACGTAATGATTTAGTTGATTTTGTCCCTTCAGTGTGTATGTATTGTTTGATGATACATTCAACGAATTTAAATTTGACATGTAAAATGTATTCCGTGTGAAACGAATAGTTAATCATAATGTTTGATTAGCTGCTCAGGAAGGCCAAGACGAATGTGGAGTAAATCACTGTATCTGTTATTCACAGGCGAGAACGTTACACACGAGGACGTTTGAAAACGCAGGACGGCCGTGACGGCGCGCTGATTATTTAAGAATTATTTTTAGGTTTAATTTAACCATAAAATGTGTCTTTAGAAATTGTTACTTAATTTACCGATGGTTGTAATCGATTACTCGATTAGTAGTTAAATACAATTGAGAGCGGGTAACCCCGAATAGAATAGTAGGTGGTGCCAAACGTGGTGACAGTCGTCTATTGCTCTGACAGCTGTTGCACCGGGCGGGCACGTGCTAAACTAATGGCTCAAAAATTCATAATCGTATTTCATCCTCCATATTTTATTGTATTTCGTGCCAAACTGTTATAAATTCGAGCAATACAGCGTGTACAAGTAAAGTGGTGCTTTTATTTTGAATCTCTTGCCGCCATTGCGCCCACGATGGAGAAAACCTACGAAGACTGCTCCGAGAGCCCTTCTGACGCTTCCACATATATATTTACATATATACATATAAACACCCATTTCTTATGTTTTGTATACTAAATGTAAATTTGATTTTAATAAATAAACCTGCAGGATACTGCAGGTTCAAATTGTGTTCAAATTGCACCACACATTTATTAAAAGCAAAATTTGCTTCGGTATCAGGCACATTTTGTTATTTTGTGATATCTCACAAAAAAAACATAAATTTAAGAACATACATGTGACATACATAATACCTCGAAGCTTTTCATGTGTCCACAAGATGTAGTCTGAAAATTTGGAACAACGAAAAATTACGCATCTATCAGATCTATATAAGAATTTACATCAGTGGGCCACTTGACACCTACTTATTTTTCAGGGGTATAACTGGCACAGCCACAAAAACACGTTCGGGCGAGTGCGGCCCCAACATTTGTTTAAACGGGACAACTCGCCCGCGGGCGAGTTTTCGACCGGTCGAGTTGTACCCTAACCCCTTGAAATTACTACTTACCACAGTAAGAGCTAGTTTATTAGAAAATATATATAAGAATTGTCCCTTTAACGATTATTACTTAAGTTATTAACGAAATAATATTTCAGACTTTTTGGGTTTGCACGCAATGACAGAAATCACGCTATAATCAACTTCATAGGTAACGTTTCAGCCATGATTACTGGACGATTTTTAGATTTTCGAGGTAGCCTCTTAAGCACATCTCAAGCTGCTAAACAAGATTTATTTGTAGTTTTGTAGTACAATTAAAAACAATATAAAACCTTTACGTAGCCAAAACATAAATTTTAATTTATATTTTGGCTAGGTAAAGGTTTTATATTAATATAAAATTTAATAGATTGTTGAAGAACATTGTTGTTACACATATTTCGGATTTTCTATCGCTAGATAGAAAATCCGAAATATGTGTAACAACAATGTGCTAAATATTAATATAGCATTATCTAGCCGCCGCATACTTTCCGAATTGTATGAAAATTACTCGACACCCGTATTTATAGGTACGTATTTATTACGATTTCCGCGAAATTGCAAAAATATTGTCAAATGCTATATTATATTAAATATCTATTGTGCACTTCCCGTTTTATACTAGCTAGTATTATTAGTAGATTTTAGAATTCCATGAAAGAATATTCAATTATTTCAAATACCAAAAAAGTCTTTTGTAGTAAATACTGTAGTGTAGTGTGTAGTCCATTTAATAAATTATAGCTATTAAGTATACTCCTTTAGAATAAGTATTATATTTAGCTGACTTAGCAATACGACTCTTTGGTGCACCAATGTATGTATTTTAAATTTATTATAATATAGGAAACCAAGCTATAAACATCTTTCATTTATCTAACCCAGTTCCATCATCACATGGCGACCCTGCCAGCTCTGCCATAGGGCTTAGGAGTAGGTACCAGTTATATTAGGAAAAAGTAAATAAGTAATATCAACTATGTGTCAATCTGCTGTGGAGAAGGAAGAGGTCTTCATAAATCAAAACGCGGCTGGCGGCAACAATGACGCAACCTTGAGGAACATCGGAGGCCACTTGGAGCGCCTCAGTATGGTCAACTTTATCGTCCTGGCGGCGATCCTGTTGGTGCTGGCGTACGTTTTAGCTAGAGCGTACAAGAACTGTCATCGTAGATTGGTACAGGAGGAGTTGGGCCTGAACGCTATCCAGCGTATCCGGGCATCCATGCAAGGACGTCCAGCTGAAAATACCGTGTCGCAGTAAGATTGCCTACATCATATACCCGGTATGAAACTTTTTTTTCCTAAAGTGAGCGCTCAGTGAAGTGTTAAAGTCAATAAGTTACATATTGCATAGTTAAACGTCATAAATTGTTTTATAACTTTATTACTTAAAATGTCTAAAACCGTGCACGAACACTCATCGAACATACATACCGCGCGGCAAAAATGCAAGCTGTGAATTCCTCGCGGGCGTGTCGTTTCGCAATTGTGTTACCTTGACGTAAATGTTCGCTACATAATGTAATGTAATGATTATTTTATAATCGTAATTTTAAATAATGATAGATGATTTATTAGAATGTTATAGTTTATTAAAAGACATACGGCAATATTTGGTTAAAAAAGGCCAGTCTAGATATAAAGGTAAAGTGATAGAAAATAAATTAAGCGAGTCAAAAATTATTTTTAATAAATGTAGTGAAATAGTTTTGCTTTTAGAAAAGGAAAGTAATGTTAGTTTGTTGACACAAAGTATAGAGGTATTTGATAAAATTAAGAAATTATATGCGGAGATAAAAACTTTGTGTATTTTTCCAGTTTCACCTGTAGTTTTAGCGTCAGACAAAATGGATTTTGAATTAAAAACTGCTTGTAATTGATGAATATGGTACCGAATTAGAAAAACTTTTAAGTGACTTGACAATTTGTCAAGCAGATGACGATCCAGCTAAATTCGAAATTTTAAAGCCAATCAATGAAAAATTAGCAGTCAAGAAATTTTCGGAAGGTTTAAAAAATTATAAATTGAGTACTATAATTTCAGCCCGTAATTATAATTCGTTAAAGGACGCTATCCAGGCTGCCAAGGATGAGGACTGTTCGTTTTTAGCGGGGCCAGCTATGCTCGGGGTCAGGGTTATCAAAACCCACGTGGATTTCCAAACCGTGGTGAGTACTCGAACAATAGACTTTTTCGAAATAATAGTCGCGGAAATTATAATGGTAGTAATTCGCGTAAAGTTTACACGGCTCAAGTAATTGATTCGCACTCAACAAACGATTGCGAACCAGATACAAAGCAAAATCAGCAGTTTTTTCGTGAATAACTTTGAAATATTGGCGTTTAATGGTCAAACAAAGTTAGTTTCATTTAATTTAGACAGTAATCCATATTTTTGGTTGTTAGATACAGGAGCTTCGTTGTCAGTTATACGGAAGGAAAGTTTACCGCATAACATTGAAATTCATCAGAATAATGTGTTAGTAGACGGTATAGGTGGTCAAATTCGCTCCATTGGTCATGTTTTTCTAAATTTATTTTCTGACAGTGGTGAATTATTTAAACATAAATTTCATGTATTCAATAATTTCAGTATTAAAGCTGATGGAATTTTATGGTTAGATTTCTTAAGTAAATATTCGTCAAAAATTAATTTAGAAATAAATACTTTAACCTTGAATAATAATGGGAAAAATATTACATTGCGAATGTTAGATAAAACAGAATGTAGTTCTGACATTTTGACTATTCCGGCTCGAAGCGAATGTTTTCATTTGATAGACTACAATTATAATTTAAGAGGAGAATATGTAGTTTGTTCAAAAGAATTAGGAGAAGAATTATTTTTAGCCAATTCTATTGTAAATACAAATAATGGTAAAATATTGGTAAAAATTCTAAATGTTAGTGAGAAAAACAAACGTATACCTATTTTTACTCCAGAATTAGAACCTTTATCTCAGTATGAATGTTACTCATTTGAAAATCATAAAGCTGATGCAACTAGATTTGAGAATCTGAATCCACTTTTAAAATTAGACCATCTTAATTCCAGTGACAAAAAGTCTATACAAGATATTTGTAAGAAGTATTCGGATATTTTTTATTTGCCTAATGATAAACTAACTTGTACAAACATTTATGAACAGACAATTACGTTGAAACCAAATACTTCACCTATTTATAGTAAACCTTACAGATTACCACAACATTTAAAACAGGAGCTAGATAAACAAATTAAACAGATGTTAAAAGATGACATTATTGAAGAGGCACAAAGTGAATGGTCTAGTCTCATTTTACTAGTGCCAAAAAGAAATGATGAAAGTAATGAAAAGAAGTGGCGTTTAGTAGTGGACTATCGTAAACTGAACGAGAAGATTCAGGATGATAAGTTCCCACTGCCAAATATTACTGAAATTCTAGATTCTCTTTCTGGAGCTATGTTGTTCAGCCATCTTGATTTATTTTCCAGCTACTACCAAATAAATTTAGAACCACAGAGCAGAAAATGCACTGCATTTTGTGCTAATACTGGTCAGTTTCAAATGAAACGTCTGCCGATGGGATTAAAAATTTCACTAAGTGCTTTCAGTAGAGCAATGACAATATCTATGTCTGGATTGACTTTTGATAAATGTTTTATTTATTTAGATGACCTTATTGTATTTGGACGAAATATTCAAATTCACAATCAAAACCTCATTGATGTGTTCGAAAGACTCCGAAAAATTAATTTAAAATTAAATCCATCCAAATGCCAACTTCTGAAAAAGGAACTTCTATATCATGGCCATGTTGTCTCTGCACAATCGGTCTTATTAATAAAAAATGCTTATTCTTCTCTTACTCCAAAGTAACACCGGGGGTAGTTAATTCTAGATTAGTTATGGAATAGCTACGTGTTAATAACGGTATTAATAAATACGAAGTAAGTTCGGAGTAACAATACTATTCTTACCCTGAGATTAAGGTATACGTTATGGCAACCCACTGATATTAAAAGTAAAAAGAATGAACAAAATGACCTGGTCGAATAAAAACTTTTTATTAAACACTTTTATTTGACAACTAGCTTTTGCCCGCGGCTTCGCGCGCGTTAAATTCGGGGTAACACAAATCTACTTTTAGTCTCAAGTTGTGGGAAGACACTCCTGATTATTCTAAAGACTTCAGAAACTATTGGGTACAAAGTAGCTCGGTCAGTAGGTATTCATGACACTACATACCTAGTATTATATCTAAATAATAACATCGCCTTGCATACAGTCAAATGTCAAAGCCATGTTCCAATACATGTCCAATATAATATCTAATAAATAATATCTATTAACACTTTCGCGTTTATAATATTAGTAGAGAAAACTGTTTCAGCCGTTTAAGCGTAGTACTTATATAATTATTAGTTTATATATGCGAATAATGTAATCACCGTGCACAATATGACATTAAGGCTGGTTTTAGTCTTACGCTGACGGCACGCGCACCGTCAGCGCTGATGACCGAGATATATGAACTTCTAGGAAGCGTTTCTGAATGACGCGTAGCTATCAGCGCGCACGGTGGTCAGCGCTGATAGCTACGCAGCCGTACGCGTCGCGCGTCCGCGCCGCGTAGCTGTCAGCGCTGACGATTGATCGAGCGCCTCTGCTTTCATTGAGCGTTTTAGTGTCGAGCGGAGCGGATGTCATCGCGCGTACAGTCATGGCGAATCGCTAAGTAGATACAGGTCGAGTTATTGATGAGTCGTTCAATCGGTGGTACAGGCACGATTCGTAGGCTGTAATGGACCAGTTTATCCTGCATCTTTGCCAGTAATTCGTCAAAAGTTCTATTTGACATTCGAAAGTAATTAAAGAATTTACTTTTGTCAGCCCTCAAAGTGCCATAAAACAAGACAAATTCTCCTGCAACGGCTCTCTGCTCAATCAATGGATGAACATGGAGTCTTCGTCGTCACAAATTTTTATTTTTTTGGGATAGATAGTACAAAGCAGCAATAATTAATACACTCCGCATTTTGATCGTCGACTGTACAGTAAGGCGGTCAGTACGATGTTAAAACGAGCCACGCTGAGCCTCAGCGCTGACAAACTACGCGCTGAGCTATGAGCGCTGACGGTCAACGTGAGACTAAAATCAGCCTTAATTGTATGATGTGTCAGTACTGACAGATATACGCACAGCGCACTCAATTATCATAGTGCATGCGTTCTTACTTCCAAGAGGTAAATTTGTGCCGTACAAACAATAATAAAATTACAAAATCAGATACTAGTAAGTACTCTAACGAACACCAAACAAATGTGAAAATATATTTGGGTTATGTATATAAATCTCAATGAAAGTTGGAAATACAATATAAATCTACGAGCTTTTGTCCGCGGCTTCGCTCGCGTAAATTCGAAGTAACACAATTCTCTCATAATAGACGGATACTTTAATAATCTTTGTCGTTTAAACAAACTGTTTATACCGATAAGAAATATATCTAACTGCAAGAAGTATTTACACATGGTATACAAACTACATAGTAGATACTCAACATGACTGTTATTCGGTGACAGTGACTTTTCTGTCTTTTTTTATTATTATAATTTCTAATACTGTTAGAAACATTAGAAATTAACAAAATACTCGACAATCCGAATTTTGCGGATATATGTTGTCGACTCGAAATATTTATTTTTTATGTTTTAGTATTCAAGTAAAGTTTCGATCTAGTCTACCGTACCCCGTGACAAATAGATGCTCACTCCTTGCTTACTCCAGCGTTAAACCATGGGTCTCCGCGGAGTAACTTTTATTCCCGGAGTAAATTATGAATAGTTAACTCCGTCCTTACTCCTAGTTTATTAATACCATAATTGCCTAATCTTGGCTTAAGTCTTGGAGTAAAGTTGTTCTGACGTTAATCCTAGTTTATTAATAAGACTGAAGGTGTTTTACCAGACCCCGAAAAGTCAAAATTTTGCAAAATTATCCCGCTCCACAAAATTCCGAAGAAGTAAAGCGTTTTGTTGCCTTTTGCAACTATTATAGAAAATTTGTTTCTGGTTTCGCTGATATAGCAGCGCCGTTAAATAATCTTTGCCGTAAAAATGAACCTTTCATTTGGTCACAAAATTGTCAAAAATCGTTTGAACATTTAAAACTTTCCATGAGTAGTCCACCCATCTTACAATATCCAGATTTTGCAGATGATAATAAATTTATTTTAAAAACTGATGCTTCAGGAGTAGCAATTGGTTCCGTTCTATGTAACAAAAATATGAAACCGATTGCATACGCGAGTCGACCGTTAAATAAGGCCGAGAAAAACTATCCCACAATCGAAAAAGAATTGCTAGCAATTGTTTGGTCAGTAAAGTATTTTAGACCATATCTGTACGGTAGGCATTTTATTATTGAAACTGACCATAAGCCCTTAATTTATTTATTCGGCATGAAAGATCCCTCTAGTCGCTTATTAAAATTTAGACTAACATTAGAGGAATATGATTACGACATAATTTATGTTAAGGGTAAAGATAACGTTGTAGCTGACGCGTTATCTAGGATTGTAGTAACATCAGACGAACTCAAAAGTATGAGTAATAGCATAGTTAATGTTTTAATGAGAACACAGAAGAAAAGAATGATAGGTAATGACAATGAAATCAATACGGATTTGCTTAGTAGCTCTGCGGACTCAAGGCCTGATCAACCGAGGGTTGCGGAAATACTAAGGAAACCGAGCGATTCAGTCGAAATGATTTTAATAGAAGGTAAAGACTTGAATAAATTAATTAAATATAATAAGATAAAAATTGTAGAAGAATGTTTTGCGTATGAAGAGAAAAATAAGATAATATACATAAATATTAAGTTTCGACTACATTTTACGCGAGCCGAATTTGTGTCGAAGTTGAATAGTTTTTGTGAGAAATTAAATATTAAAGAGATTTGGATGATTAAAGATGATAATAATGCTAGCTTTCTCAAAGATTTAATTAAAGAAATTAATGCGACGAAAGCTTGGTCCGGACCACATGTACATGTATTACGAGGTGTTAAGAGAATAACCAAAGACGAAGACAAACAATTTATTTTACATGATTTTCATTTACTGCCAACTAGTGTTCATGCTGGTGTGCGCAGGATGTCAAATAATATCAAAAGACAATTTTATTGGCCTGCTCTTGAAAAAGATGTTCAGGAATTTGTAGCTAAATGTAAAAATTGCCAAAAAATGAAACATAGCAAATATGTTAAGGAGCCTATGTGCATAACGACAACAGCGTCGTATGCATTCGAAAATATATTTTAGATATAATAGGACCATTGCCACAGGACTACGAAGGTAATGTATATATTTTAAGTATACAATGTGAACTAAGTAAGTTTGTAGAGGCCTATCCACTTAAGTCTAAGGACACCGTAAGCGTAAGTAAAAGTTTAGTTGATAATTTTATTTTAAGATTTGATCTACCCAGTACTATTGCAACCGATCGTGGTACGGAGTTTATGTCATCTACTATGGAACAGGTATGTAAACTTTTAGGCATTAATAAAGTTTCATCCACTGCGTACCACCATCAATCTATCGGTTCGTTAGAAAATTCTCATAAAAATTTAGGAGCATTTTTGAGAATACAGTGTAATAATAATCCACAATGTTGGTCACATTGGTTAAGTTACTGGTGTTTCAGTTATAATACATCAGTTCATTCAGCAACCAAATATCAACCATATGAACTTGTCTTCGGTAGACCTTGCAATGTTCCTTCTAGATTAAGTACTATAGTTGAGCCTTTGTATAACCCCGAAAATTATAGCAGTAGTCTTAGATATAAGTTACAAGTAGCCAATAGGGATGCTAGAAATAATCTAATTTTAAGTAAATGTAATCGTAAAGAAAGTTATGACAGATATGTTAATCCTGTTAAATATAATAAAAAAGATTTCATTTTGCTAAAGAAGGAAGTTGGCCATAAGTTAGATCCTTTGTTTGATGGCCCATATTCAGTTTTAGAGGACCTAGGATGCAATGTGAAAATCTTAAAAAACTATAAAGTTGATATCGTACATAAAAATAGAACTGTCTAGAATTACCGTAGCCAGGCAGGAAGGTGTATCAGGAGTGCGCAATGGAAGGTGTAATACATCTACCTGACCACGATAGACAATATATCCAGACACAATGCACTGCGTTGCACAGTGAGTAAAGTATTGAGTAGGTACATGAAAATTTTACCTTAAATATATCCTGGTGATGTTCTTGAGTGGAGTCCTGGAGGCAAGCTAGATACACACAAGACTAAAATTGGCCAATATTAGCAAGTGAATTATCTTTACTTAACCAGACTCCAACGCGGCGTCTTCAATGCACGATGCAAGTTCACAAAATTTTTCACAAATGTTCAATATGTCACAAACCGTGCCGGGAGTAAAAAAAGCGGCAATTTAATAGATTTCACAACTATTCGCGTAGCTACAAGGATGTGCTTTTCAAAAGGCGACCAATTCTTTTACGTACGAGTCGACAACGTGGTAATTTTTCAAGGAAGCGAACGGAAGTGACAGTTCAGTGTGACCATTGTCAGAAATTTTCAATAGACTAAAACAAAATGTTACTCAATCGATCTAATCGATTTGACTTATAATAAAAACTAATTCTATTTCAAACATCCACCCGCCCCGGACCGGCCTACCGGTCCGCTAATCGGTTGGTAGACGTGACAATGTTGCAACCGCTCTCCTCAGAATCGAACCGTCCACCAAGACCTCAGCAAATCGGGGAACTCCATCAGCCCCAGTTACCAAACGAAGGATGCGCCCCCTGCGCCATCTGAGAGGCGGAAGGTTAGCCTCCTTGATCAAAACGAGGTCACCAATCTTGGGTGGATCGGTCTTGTCGGTCCACTTAACGCGTTGCTGGAGTATGTGCAAATATTCCAAATTCCAGCGTTTCCAAAAGCTCTGAGTAATCTGGCGTACCAATTCAAAACGCGAGAGACGACCAGGTCTCGTATCAATATAGGGGTACTCAGGCAAGGCGACAAGTGGGCGACCAATCAAAAAATGGCCCGGCGTAAGGGCCTCCAAATCATTCGGATCTGAGGAGATCGGGCACAATGGCCGAGAGTTCAAAACGGCCTCAATCTTACAAAACACAGTTGCGAGTTCCTCAAATGTAAGGACAGATTCACCGATTGTCCTGCGCAAGTGTGTTTTGGCCGATTTTACGGCGGCCTCAAATATACCACCCCAGTGTGGACAATTTGGTGGGGAAAACAACCAATTTATCCCACGTCGGGCAAGCCTATCACCTATATCAGCTTTGTTGGTTTCAAGAAAATTAACAACATCATTCAGATAATTATAAGTGCCCTTGAAATTAGTGCCGCAGTCAGAACGGATCAAGGAAGGCAGCCCTCTGCGGGACACAAATCTGTCAAATGTGGCTACAAACGCCTCGGTCGTAAGCGAGGAGACCAGTTCTAAGTGTACGGCCTTTGTGGAAAGACAAACAAAAACACACAAGTAGGCCTTGACAGTCTTGCTGTTTCGAAGTGTCGACGTTTTCACCAAAAAAGGACCAGCGAAGTCCGTGCCAACACCGTCAAACGTCCTGCTTTCAGTTACGCGATCTGCCGGTAAGTCCCCCATCAAGGGCTGCATGGTAGAAGCCTTGAGCTTATAGCAAGGGATGCAGCGAAAGACTACACTCCGAATAATTCTTCGGGCAGACAAAATCCAAAACTCGCTTTGCAAAATGGCCAACAAGGCATTACAACCAGCATGCGAATTTTTAAGGTGACGGTCAGTTACCAACAAGCGTACCAAATGACGGTTCTTAGGCAACAAAAGGGGGTGACGAGCCCCGTAAGGGAGGTTGGCGTTCTTGAGACGCCCTCCAACGCGCAAGAGACCCGTTTCGTCCAAAAAGGGGTTCAATTTAGATACAGCTCCTGACAATTTCGATTTCCCCGACTTGAGGATAGCAATCTCCCTTTCAAAATGCGCCAATTGCACAGAACGAACCCAAAAGGTGAGGGACTCCTGTCGTTCCTGTGGTGAGAGAAACGGTGTCAGTCGTTTCTGTTGTGGGTGCCTAAAATTAAAAACAAAACGCTTTATCCAAGCAGTGACACCTAACAACTTGTCAAGGGAGCTGTAGCGATTCAGCAAGAAATCGGGGTCGAAGGCGCATTCCACCTTCTCAACAGCGAGTGTGCGTAGACCCGGCAAATTGGTAGTATTTAAAACTGGCGTTCGAGGCCAATCAATTTCTGGTCGACTCAACCATTCCGGACCCCACCACAGTGAATGACCTATCAAACTAGGCGTCAAGCATCCGCGCGAGGCACAATCAGCGGGGTTGAGCTCACCTGGCACGTGTCTCCAAACAAGTTTGACTTCGGATTTCTGGATTTGGGAAACGCGATTAGCGACAAATACCTCCAAAGTGTGGACAGAAGCCTTCAACCAACAAAGAACAATTTGGCTGTCTGTCCAGGCGTAGGTCCCATTAATGCAAATGCTTTTAACCAAAGTACTGGACACGTGGTTCAACAAGCGTACAAGAAGGGCTGCTCCCGAGAGCTCCAATTTTGGAATGGTCAGAGATGTCCGAAGGGGTGCCACCTTGCTCTTTGCCATGATAGGGAAACCCTCACCTGACCTGAGGCACTAACTGTGCGCAAGTACACCACGGCGGCGTGACCACGTTCCGAGGCGTCACAAAACCCGTGAAGGGTGGCCCTGTACTTCCCGGGAGGAAGGATGGGACGAGGCAAGGAGATCTCGTTGACGGCAGGAAGTGAGGATACAAAAGAGGTCCATTCCTCAACAAGAGTACCGTGTAGAGGTTCGTCCCAGGTCAATCCTGCTGTCCAAAGCTTCTGCAAGAAGCATTTTGCCCAAAATATAATTGGACAGATCCAACCGTTCGGATCAAAGGTTCTGGCGACAGTAGACAATACGAGACTTTTAGTCCAAGAGCAAGGCAATTTCAGGTCTACGTTATACGTAAAGATGTCTTGGACTGGTCTGTACTGAACGCCTAGAACAGCCATCATGGCGGGGTTGTCAACAATCTCAAACAAATGTGGATCTTGCTGATGATCCTCTGGCAAGCCTTCCAAAAGCGCTGGTGAGTTGGAAATCCATTTACGCAACTCATAACCAGCGGAGGCCAAAATACCTATCAATTCGTCCCGCAGGAGGATCGCCTCGTCCGCTGTGGAGGCGCCCGAGCAAATGTCATCGACGTAAATATCGTCCTTCAAGATGGCGGAGGCTCTTGGGAAACGTAGGCCTTCGCGGTCTGCGAGCTCCCAAAGAGAACGTATTGCCAAGTAGGGGCTTGACCTTAACCCGTACGTATTTGTATTGAGCTCGTAGACGACCATGGGATCGCGAGGAGACTCTCTCCAAAGGATCAGCTGGAAGCGACGGTCATGAGGGTGGATAATAGTCTGCCTGAACATCATTTTTATGTCGGCCACAAAGACAACCTGATGTCGTCGGAAGCTGGTGATGACGTCACAAAGGTCCTTGACCAACTTGGGACCAGAATGCAAGCACTGGTTCAAGGATACGCCTGTTGAAGTCTGCGCAGAACCATCAAACACTGTGCGCAGCTTGCCAGTCGATGGCTTCAATACCGCATGATGCGGGAGAAAGTAATGCTCCACCGAACGCCAATCCAAATTTGACACTGACATGTGTCCCAATTGTTCATATTCTCTCATGAACTCAATATACTTCTGTCTGAGCTCCGGATCACGACCCATGCGACGCTCCATAGCCAACAATCTCTTTTCGGCTAAAGGTCGTGACTCACCAAGCGGAGGCCGAACAGAGAGGAAGGGTAGCCTCGTAATAATCCGACCAGAACGGAGTCGACCAGTGTTGTTCTGGAAGAACAGCTCGCACTCCTCATGTTCTGGATTCAAACGGGCAACTTGAGGGGGCTCCTCGACCTCCCAAAACCTCTGAACCGCATCAGAGAGAGCGGAGCCTACAGCCAACAAATTGTCAAGTTCAGGTGGAGGGGGGTCCCTAGGTACAGGTCCCATCAAAGCAAATCCAAATATGGTCGGGATGGCAGTCAAACCATTTGGCACCAAGACCCGTTTCCCACCAATCAAAATTCCACCGAGGACATCAGAGCCAATCAACAAGTCGATTTGTCCCGGTGTGTCAAATTTGGGGTCTGCCAGTTCCAATCCCGATGTCAAATTCACCACGGCAGCAGGTAGCTGCTTCTGTGGATGCATACTCAAAATATTCTTCAGCACAATAGCTGAGATTTTTATCCTCGGGTGTGAAGATTCAACAGGGCCAAACAAAACCTTAACTTGCCCTTCAACATTAGAGGCTACGTCCCCTATGCCCCGTATACAATTTGGAAAAGAACCCATATTTAATTTAACCTGCCCTACCAAAAAAGTGGAAACAATGCAACCTTGTGAACCTGTGTCCAATATAGCACGGACAACAACAGAGGTCCCCGTGGGTCCCCAGACCCTAACAGCAACCGTTGGTAGGATAACGGTCTCAATGGGGGAGGTTGGAGTTATAGGGCAGGGGTCAATGACCTATTGTTGCCTGGGCGGCGACCGTTGGCCAGGACCAGGCAAGTCAAAACGAGGATGCGGCTTGAAGTCCTCAAAGGCGCGATGGCTCGATCCGCGCGCCATCTGTGGGGGGTCATAATGACGCACCCGCCCAAAACGAGGTGGGCGCGAGTCAAGGCGGGGACGCTCCGCCAAAGGAGGGGAGTACCTGGGGCAGCAGTCATGGTGCTGGTGACGTAGCGCGGTCGCACATTCAGGTGCGCGAGAGAGAGGAGGCGTGCGCACGCTACGGTTCTCCAAGCGGGGCGAGTGGCGATCAACTGAGCGAGGCGACTCTCGGCTACGCGCCGGTGAGCCTCGGCTGCCACCTTCAAAACACCCGCCCGTGCGCGGCGTCGGCTGGTTGGACAAGCGGCCAACCTCTCTGGCATTCATACAAAGAATGTCCAAATGCTGTCCTCCACAGTGAGGACAGGGGCGAGAGTTTGAGCAGTCTCGCTGGTAGTGGGACCCCAAACAAGAGAAGCAAAGGCGGCGGGCATTCGCGATGCGCCTTCGAGAGGCGACATGTAGGTCCAAGAATGCCCTACAACTGGCCGTTCTGTGCCCCGTGACCTTGCAGTAGGAGCACTCCGCTGGGCTCTGCGTTACCGCAAAGCGAGGAGGGCGCCGGTCAACATTGGCTCGGGTGTGAACGCGAGCCTGCTCCTTGACCTTGGGCGGCTGCGTCTTAGCCGGCGTGTCACCACCGGAGTTGTCCAAGACCCGGCACTCATCCTCCAGGAACCTCTCCAGGTCAGCAAAGGGGGGCAGATGGGTCGCGCTATACCCACCAAAGCGCTGCTCAAAACGCGACCTCAGGTCGGCAGGCAGCTTTTTCAGCACAATGTGCACCAATAGATAGGACCACTGGTCCACGGGCAGGTCAAGGCACTTAAGTGCGTTGATGGCCACCAAGAGCGGGTTCAACAGTTGGGTGCGCAACCCAGAGACCCGGGTGAGCGTCGGCAAACCCAAAATCTGCTCGATGTGCGTGTCGGCGAGGCCACGCTTATTATGGTACCTACGGGTAATTAGGTCCCGAGCCGTCTGGTACGCCTCATCAGACACGGGCAGATGCTGGATGAGGCCCTTAGCCTCCCCATCCAGAACCGACATTAGATAGGCCAATTTTTGTGCTGGCCGAAGGTCAGCCCTGTCATTGACCAGGCTGTCAAACAAGTTAATGAAGCCCAGGTAGCTTCCTAGGCAGCCATCAAAATGGGGGAGGTCCAAAGTAGGGAGCCTACTCACCAGCCCCGGTGCTGACCTAGGAAGCTCCTGCTTCAGGCCGGGTTGCCCTTCCCTATCGGCAACTAGTTGTCTCGCAGTATTGGAGACAGCATCATACAGGTCCAAGACCTGGGCATAGTCTTCGCTGACCTTATTTCGCTGGTCAGCGGTGAAATCATTGATTGACACTTCAAGACAGCAAGTGCTGAAAGTGCGGAATTGCTGTTCCACACTTGCCAGGCGATCGTCAATCCGCTCGTACCTTTGAAGTAGGGCCTGCTGGCGATCAGGCCGGTTCACTAAAGCACTGGCTGAGGCAAACCAGCGCAAATCTGACGCAATAGCACCAGCAGCCGCACGCAAGTCCTTGATAGCTGACATAATCAAAATTCAAAAGAGCCCGGACAAGCGCTAAATAAAATTAACAATCAAAACTTAATTTTTCTTAATTCATTGAAACCAACAAAGTATTAGCCTGTTTACTGCAAGTGAAGGCAAGTGACAGGTATTTACTGCCCAACAAAATTTAAGGTTTCAGTATATTGAAACAAACACAAAAGTTATCAAAGTTATAACTTATAACAAATTAATAAAGTTGAAACTTCAACTTAATTAATTAATTATTTGCAACAGACAGACTGGCTGTGTTATTTGAGATATACAATAGTAAGTAAGCACAAAATATGTGTTACCTAGCAATATTATCTATATTATAACAAAACAAAGTTTATTAATGTGACCCGCCCAAGTGGCAAGGTCAAGTTGGTTGTTATGTTTATGAATATATGCAATAAACTAAATTTACTAAATTTATTGATACATACAGCTGTTATGTATCCAAACAAACTGACTTATTAATGCAACAACAAATTTAAGTTAGATTATTCAACAATACAAATCAACAATTACTGATTGAGGTTATGTGACAATGTGTTTCAAATTATCTAGGTCAACTTATACAATTAAATATTATGTATTTTAGTCAATAACTGACCTGACAAACACTAAAATACTGTCTACAAGGTGAGATATATAGCTCATACAACACCAATCTGAGTTCAGATACAATCAACGGCTAAGATACAAGTTTACAATATAGGCAGTTCACCACGCTCTTGCTATCAAAATTATGTCTAGAATTACCGTAGCCAGGCAGGAAGGTGTATCAGGAGTGCGCAGTGGAAGGTGTAATACATCTACCTGACCACGATAGACAATATATCCAGACACAATGCACTGCGTTGCACAGTGAGTAAAGTATTGAGTAGGTACATGAAAATTTTACCTTATATATCCTGGTGATGTTCTTGAGTGGTCAATGTTCCTTCTAGATTAAGTACTATAGTTGAGCCTTTGTATAACCCCGAAAATTATAGCAGTAGTCTTAGATATAAGTTACAAGTAGCCAATAGGGATGCTAGAAATAATCTAATTTTAAGTAAATGTAATCTTAAAGAAAGTTATGACAGATATGTTAATCCTGTTAAATATAATAAAAAAGATTTCATTTTGCTAAAGAAGGAAGTTGGCCATAAGTTAGATCCTTTGTTTGATGGCCCATATTTAGTTTTAGAGGACTTAGGATGCAATGTGAAAATCTTAAAAAACTATAAAGTTGATATCGTACATAAAAATAGAACTATCTAGAATTACCGTAGCCAGGCAGGAAGGTGTATCAGGAGTGCGCAATGGAAGGTGTAATACATCTACCTGACCACGATAGACAATATATCCAGACACAATGCACTGCGTTGCACAGTGAGTAAAGTATTGAGTAGGTACATGAAAATTTTACCTTATATATCCTGGTGATGTTCTTGAGTGGAGTCCTGGAGGCAAGCTAGATACACACAAGACTAAAATTGGCCAATATTAGCAAGTGAATTATCTTTACTTTACCAGACTCCAACGCGGCGTCTTCAATGCACGATGCAAGTTCACAAGATTTTTCACAAATGTTCAATATGTCACAAACCGTGCCGGGAGTAAAAAAAGCGGCAATTTAATAGATTTCACAACTATTCGCGTAGCTACAAGGATGTGCTTTTCAAAAGGCGACCAATTCTTTTACGTACGAGTCGACAACGTGGTAATTTTTCAAGGAAGCGAACGGAAGTGACAGTTCAGTGAGACCATTGTCAGAAATTTTCAATAGACTAAAACAAAATGTTACTCAATCGATCTAATCGATTTGACTTATAATAAAAACTAATTCTATTTCAAACATAGAACCAAACCATTTGTATCTTAATAAAAAAAATGTGTTTCCTCCATTTTTCTTTCTAGCTTGCTGGAGGTGTAGTGTAGTGTGTAGTCAATTTAATAAATTATAGCTATTAAGTATACTCCTTTAGAATAAGTATTATGTTTAGCTGACTTAGCAATACGACTCTTTGGTGCACCAATGTATGTATTTTAAATTTATTATAATATAGGAAACCAAGCTATAAACATCTTTCATTTATCTAACCCAGTTCCATCATCACAATACATATGTACTCGTATCTAACCATAATTTTAGTTTGGAACATGACTAGGTGGAATCAAGACGACTTCCTCAATGATCACGACTATGAACCCAAATCAGTCAAAGACGCTGGAATTTTTTTTCTTAGCAGTGTACCTGAATGAAAGAGCGTGTTTAGATTCGAGCACGTTACCCCGCGAGATGTATAGATCGCATAAAATTTAATTAATATTAAAAATACTGGCAACTTTTGGGGCATTTCATTTAAAATTTTAGGTACTATAGTTGAGACTGTTGCGCCTTACCTCTCTATAATTTTCAACCAATGTTTTGACCTAGGCGTATTGCCGGATTTGATGAAATTAAGTAAAATCATACCTTTATTCAAATTTGGCAGTAAAAATGACATAAATAATTTTAGGCCCATCTCTATCTTGCCGGCATTTAGTAAAATATTTGAAAAGATTTTACTAAAGCAGCTATTAAGACACTTTAATTTAAATAGTCTGCTTCACAAAGATCAATACGGATTAACTAAAGGTAGATCCACTACTGATGCGGGTGTTGCTCTCATAAAACACTTTTATAATGCTTGGGAGTCGTCTAAAAATGCTATCGGAGTATTCTGTGACCTCTCAAAAGCATTTGATTGCGTTCGTCACGACACACTGCTGCGTAAGCTGCCACTACGGCGTAGAGGAAACCGCACTTAGTGTTGTCGAGTCGTACCTGCGGCAGAGATTTCAGTGCGTCGATGTAAATTGGACTACTTCCTCTAAATTACCTATACAGTTAGGCGTTCCACAAGGTTCAATTTTAGGTCCTTTTCTATTCCTTGTATATATTAATAAAAAAATAATAAAAATAAAAAAAATAATAATAAAAAAATATTAATGACTTACCTTTTTATTTAAAAAACATCTGTGATGTTGTACTTTTTGCAGATAATATGTCACTTATTATTAAAGTAGACAGGAATAGGAATCAATTTGATGATGTAAATAATGCACTTATACAGGATACACAATGGTTTACAGCAAACAACCTAGTACTTAATTCTAAAAAAACTAAATGCGTTAAATTTGCTTTACCTAACGTTAGACAACTGGGACCTAATATTATGCTAGATAGGCAGGAACTTGACACAGTTGACTCGACAGTGTTTCTAGGCATTACATTAGATAATAAGTTACAATGGGGTACACATATAGCATGTCTCTCAGGAAAGCTCAGTTCTGCTGCGTATGCTGTCAGAAAAGTTAGACAACTTACTGATGTCGACACGGCTCGTTTAGTGTATTTTAGCTATTTTCATAGTGTCATGTCCTACGGCATTTTGTTATGGGGCAAAGCTGCGGATATCCAGAATATTTTCGTACTACAGAAACGAGCGGTACGAGCAATATACATGTTAGGTGCAAAAAATACTCTTAGGGAACGCTTTAAGTCTATAGGGATTCTTACAGTAGCCTCGCAATTTTTATTTGCTAATATATTGTATATTAGGCAAAATATAGGTCTATTTATTACGAAAAGTGACATATATAACATAAATACTCGAAACAGGCATATGTTATATGCCCCTTATCATCGTTTACATAAAGTTTATAATTATTTTGTAGGGCTAGGTATTTGTATATACAATAAAATAACAAATAGTCTTCTAGAATTACCATTTAGTACGTTTAAAAGTAAAATAAAAGACTGCCTTTTTAGGAAAGGTTATTATACCATAAATTATTATTTCAGTGATAAGGATAGATGGTCACTTACACTAGCCAACTCTTGATCTTTTTACTTATTCAGAATTTATATAGATACCTTGCTTCTCAGTTTATTTTATTTAATATATAGTTCATTTAAATAACTATTCATGTATTATTAGGTCATTCCACTTACTACATTTACATTTGCATTGTTGATAACTTGTGATCATGGGCTGTAAACTAACGTTTTTATAATTTTGTGTATTCATATACCGTCACTTCTGTAACATACATTTCCACCATAGTTCTGAACATGGTCATGAGTTGTCTACATTATAAGACGTAAGTGGATGCTCGTGTTACACAATATTCACACTGGAAGGCTAACTAAATCACTTAATTTAGTAACTGCATTAATTACTTAAGTATTATGTCTGTAACTAATTACTATTTACAAGTAATTAAGTACAATGTGAAACAGTTGCAGCTCCTTACAAATATATAAATATGCACCATAATATTGGCGATTTAAAAGAGTGGCTACAAGTTTTATTGCCCGTTCTTTCTCGTGGTTCTACCTATTGCTTTGCGAACGAGGCAGTAAATGTAAATGTAGAAGCATTAAGTAATTAATTTTAAAAATGACGTTCATAAGCGTCACCTTTTGACCTAGATGAATAAATGATTTTGACTTTGACTTTGTATTAACCGTTACAAAGTTCACTACTCTAAATATATATTATCAGAATGTAAGAGGTCTACGGACTAAAACCCATGAGTTTTTATCTGCTATTATTTGTTCTGACTATGACTTAATCATCTTGTCAGAACAGTGGTTAAATAGCACCATATACAACACTGAATTATTTGATAGCCGTTACACTGTATATAGAAGAGATCGCGAAACCAGTGGTTGCCACCACAACAAGGATTGTGGCAGTGTTCAGTTTCCAACAAATTATACTCTACTCGGTATAAAGAAGGAGAGCCACTGGGAAGATCTATTTGTAAAAGTGGATGTTAGTCAAAATAAATATGTCTTCTTTTGCTCAGTTTACCTTCCACCTCTATTCAATAAAAAATATACTGTATATAATATACACTTTTTAGATAATTTTAGCCGCGCTTCCGACAACATGGAAAGTGTGTGCCTCATTGGTGATTTGAATTTGAGCTGTATCTCATGGTTAGATTCTAATGATAATGCTGGTAATTATTGTCAACCAATACCTAATCACAGTTCTTTACAAGCTCATCTGCTTATAGATATTATGTCCCTTAATAACCTTAGCCAATATAACAATGTTACCAACAGCACGAATAAAATTCTTGATTTGGTTCTGAGCAATATGGCTAGCGCTATTACAGTTAACGCATCTCTGAACGCTTTGGTAAGTATTGATCCGCATCATATACCTGTTGAAATATCTATTGAGGATAACCAAAGAGCGTCGTTAAAAAGTAAACCTTTTTTAAGGCATAACTTTTACAAAGCAGATTATGATCAAATCAAATCACATTTTGATGTTGTTAACTGGGATAACGAATTCCAGCAATCCCAAAACGTAGACAAAATGATATCAGTGTTTTACAAAATTTTAAATAATATAATGAATGAGTGTATGAATGTACCTAAAACTAAATACACCCGAGGAAAACATCCCCCTTGGTTCAGCAAACAATTGATTAAGCTAACACGTGAAAAAAAAGCAAGTTGTTACATAGATTCAGAGTCTTTAAAAATCCGTTCGATGAAATATCATTATGAATTTTAAACAAAAAATGTAAAAAGCTTGCAACGGCTTGCTACAACAATTACATAAGTGTAATTGAGGACAGTATTAGAAAAGACCCAATTTTTTTTATACTTAACTAAAAGGTAAACGTAGCAATGCAGTTCAGATACCTCAAACTAAGCCTTTAAATGATACAAGTTCATCAAACGGCTCAGAATTATGTAATTTTTATTTTTTTCATTTAACGATTCGTCTAGTCTAACTATACCACTTATCGAAACCTGTCATTATACTAACACTATCGGAAAAATACATATTGCGCAAGATAACATTTTTAAATATTTGAAAGGCATTGACTTTCATAAGGGTGCTGGACTGGATAAAATATCGCCGTACTTCATCTCAAGATGTGCCTCATCTTTAAGTTATCCACTTTATCTTATTATAAATAAATCTTTATTAACCGGTACCTCCCAACTGTCATGTAGAAAACTGCTAAAGAGGTTCCTATTTACAAGGCTGGTGGTAAAGAAGTAATTTCTAATTACAGGCCTATTTCAATACTTTCGGCTTTTGTAAAAAATATTTGAAGCTTTAATATACCCTTATTTGAAAAATCATCCTCTTAGCGTTATCCCAGTTTTTTAATCTGGGATCCGCTTTCTAGTCTAACCGGATTTGGCTGAATATTAGCTTTTCCACAGAGCGACTGCCTGTCTGACCTCCGCAACCCGAAGGGATAGCGATATTCCATGATTTAGACTAGTGTCAGTTAATTTAGAAGGTACTGACGCCCTGTAACGACTGTCAAAGATCTTCATGACTTATTTGAAAAATCAAACACGATATATTTTTGCTAACGAACAGCATGGTTTCATAGAAGCTCAATCGACAAATACAAATCTCGTGGCGTATCATAATGAGCTTACGAATGCAGTTGACGCAGGTATTAAAGTAAGCTCAGTTTATATGGATTTTGCTAAGGCGTTCGATAGAGTTTGCCACGAAGTGCTAATAAAAAAGTTCGATTCATATGGTGTGTGCGGTACCCTCTTGAAGTGGTTTCAGTCTTATTTATCCAACAGAAAGCAATATGTTGTAGTTAAGGGGTTTCATTCCAAAACATATACATCTACTTCAGGCGTTCCGCAAGGTTCCCATTTGGGACCCTGGTTCTTTAATTTATTTATTAATGACATAGTATCTTCCACCAAATTAAGTATTGTTTATCTATTTGCGGACGATTTCAAAATATGTTAAACTATAAAAGATTCACTGGACTGTGATTTTCTACAAAAGGACCTTGATTCCATAAGTGAGTGGTGTGTTTTGAACAAAATGTCCTTAAATATTAATAAATGCTTTACCGTCACGTTCATCCGCAACCACAATGTAATTAAAACACAATATCGAATCAAGGGTATAATACTTGAGGAAAAGACATTGTTGAGGGATTTGGGAGTCCTTTTCGACTCCAAATTAACTTTTTTATCGCACTTTGATAATATTATTAACAAATCTTCTAAAATGCTCGGGTTCATCATACGCAACGGTAAACTATTTCGCAAACCAGCTACTAAAATTGTATTATACAATGGTTATCGTACATAACCATTGTATAATACAAGTCATCTGGAATATTGCTCTGTTGTCTGGTCACCTCAATACACCGTGCATAACTTAAGGATAGAGAGAGTCCAAAAGCGATTTCTTAGGCATCTAGCCTTCTCTTGTAAGTTGCATAAACAACTGCCATCCTATAGTGATAAGCTACGGTACTTTGAAATAGATAGCCTGTCATGTCGTAGACAAGTGAACGATATAGTTTTTCTCTACAAACTATTAAGTAGCGATATCGACTGTCCATCCCTCTTGGATTCATTTAAACTACGTATCCCTCGCCGTGCATCTAGGCGTGACTTAGTTAATGTAGGACTTTTACACCAGCCATTTGCCAGGACCAATTTAAAGCAATTTTCGCCCGTAAATCGGTTATCCAAAGCATACAATGCCATATCGGGTAAAGTTGATATATTTGCGGACAAGCTCTCCACATTTAAAACAACACTTCTAAGATTATTAAGATTAATTTAAGTTTATTATTAAAATTGTCTAATTGTCTTTTTTCATTTCTTTTCTCATTGTGTTTTCCAATTTAGTTTTTAGTTACTTAATATTTAATTGTCAATTATTTTATATCTATACATAAATGTTACCTTTTGGTGCTTGTTGTGACACCTTAGAATGTTGTACATTAAGTTTTTATATAATTAATTTTGTTTTTATCATTAACTAGAGGACGCCAGCAGCTACGCCTGCAATTTTTTTAAATTTACCCGTTTTGACCGATCCCGTGGGAATTTAGGGAAATCCCTTCTTAGTGCACCTCTAAGGTCCCCAAGGAACATACATGCCAAATTTCAGCTTCCTGCACCTAATAGTTTTGGCTGTAGCGTGTCTGTCAGTCAGTCAGTAACGCAAGGATTTTATATATTAAGATTACAATGTAACAACTACTGGTTGTCCTAAATAAATAAATAAATAAATTATAGCTACCATATGATTTGTTGTTCATCAAGATTTTCCATAAACCTAATTAAATAGTCAATATAACTAGTCTTCAAATATATTATACTACGATGATCAATAATAGTATTAGCCTTTTCTACGACTATAACACAAGTCCTCTTGTCAACATTATTGCATGCATATTTTTATTACTGATATCGTTTACTAAAGTGACATATAACTTCACATCGACGCGCCAGCGGTATCGTTTCAATCGACGACAAAGTTGTCAACATAAAAACAAAGCTGTGCGCTCTCAAAGTAAAACCTATTTTATTCGGGTGTTGTTGACAAAAATAAGAAATGATTTAAGGTAGGGACTCGTTGTAACCGCAAGCGTTCTTTCACGACGTCACCAAAGCTTAGTTATAATGTAGACACCGCCTGATAAGTCCCATTTTACTCTGATTTGTGGCCCACCGTAAGTACCGATATATATTTTCATCAACGTTTTTATACGAACAAGTTATTTTATGACATTCTTAAGGAGCACAAACCGAGGGAAAAACCTCTTACAAGCATTTGTAAAATACTTCCATAATGTTACCTACGGTACTGTCAGCGTACACAAAAAAGTTTTATGTATAGTAATTTATATTTTCATATACAATAAATATGACATAAGAGTATGCATGTTTTGCTTTACTCGCGTTTTCTTGAGTTGTTATTCGTCAGAAAAACTTAAAGATACAAAACTGTACGTGCTTGTAGGTTGCATATACACCAATATTTTTTAATTAGTCCATAACATTTAACGGGGCTCTAAGTATCTTTAACTGATCATATTTGTGTAGGTAAAAATCAAAACACTAAGTAACAAAACAGTCCCAAAACTGTCCACAAAATACGTAATAATTGGTAAATGAATAACTAAATCAATGACCGACCCGCGTCTTATGTGTAGTACTATAAGTAGTCATTTTCTATTGGCTTGCGTACCCACGCGGCACTGCTCCATTGATAAATTCGGGCAAACTCCCGTTGAAGCTTGCCACCCCCTGTCCCTCTGCGCACGCGCCGCGCCCCGATGCGACAAACAGTGCTAAATTGTTAGCGGAAGTGAACGCATCCTTTTTTCGCCGCAACAGTTAATTGTTTGTTTACGTTTGCCCGATGCGATGGCTCATCAGTTCACATCACGAGAGTATGTAGTTATGCTTTGTGCATACTTTTTTAGTGGAGGAAACGCGAGTGCAGCTGTGTGTTTAGACTGGGAAGAGTTTGGAAGCCAGTGGATCAGTCGAGGTGGGCGTAGCTTGGCCACCATGCTCATCAGACCTCACGCCCATGGACTTCTTTTTGTGGGTGTACAAAAGTGAGTCGGTTTGTGTCGAACAATTAAAACAGCGCATATTGGACGCTTTTGACGAAGTGAAAAGACAGAAGTGTACTTCTCTCGTTAAAAAAACAATTTAATAAAACGTGATCGTCTGTGTATAGACAATGGTCGTGGACATTTCGAAGAACAATGTCTATACTTGTAAGTTTAGTAAATAATACCTACATATGTAAATAATAATTTGATGCGGGCGGCTCAAAATCGGTCTGTGTGGAGAACCTTGAAGGAGGCCTATGTCCAGCAGTGGACGTCTCGTGGCTGACATGATGATTATGAAATAATATTTGTTAATAGCAGATGATTCTAACTTCATAAATACGCCAAAATTACCTTTTTTTAGTACAGAATAACTTCTTTTATTTTGATATTTGTTTGCTTTTTAATTACATACGTATTTAATTACTTGTAAAAAGGAAAATTTTGCCGGTCCTAAGCCCAGTTCGTTCGGGCTTAGGACCGGCAAAATTTACCTTTTTATATGAAGGAGAAATAGAATTTAGAAAATGAAATAAAGTAAGTAACTACATCACTTATCCTTTTGTTTCATTTTATTGACTAAGGTTACCTACATCATAAGTGCGACAGAGAGAATGCGAATGAGCAGGATGGAATACTATGAATGAATTAGTGAATGGATTGTAAAATATGTCTATGATTTAAATGAGATTTTCTACAATAAACATATGATAATAACTTTGCTATTTATAGGTATGAAATTCTTACGTCACTTATATGATAATAATGTCTTCGCTATTCTGCTCTTAAAGTTTTTGTACTAATTAAAAAATAAGGGTGTATATGTTTTTTAACACGTAGGTACATTAACATAATTATACGTATATGTATATAAGAGTTCGCATACTTTTTTGTACGTGAAGGTATGCAAGCGAGCGACTACATGTTATGAAAAAGTCAAACGTAAAACAACTGTTTATTTCTGCTTTGATCCGACTTTGTAAGCAAAATCGGTAATTGACGTTGGACACAACCTCTTAAGGGCTGAGAAAAATATAGTATTGGGTTATTTATTTAGTACATTATTAAAGGATGTCTATATTTGGCAGATTAGGGCTGGTGGCTACTCCATCGTTGTAGTAAATAGTACAAAAACGGATAAATTGAACAACCACGTAAAAAATAATTAGTATTTTAACGTAAGTATACTCGTGTGAACTATGGTGAAAACTTACAGAAACGTTCTGTTATCGTGATAAACGTAATTACTTACCATGAAAACGAAGAACAAATATGTTTCATCTCATAGATGTACCCCTTCATCCAACGGCAACGTTCACAGAATACGTAGGTATAGAAAATCTTAAACTCATAGTAATTTTACGAAACGTTCCTTTTCGTATAATTAGTACAAGCTCGAAGCGCCACAAAGTTCAATCTTCAACCAAATGTGAACATTTATTTAAATATTAATTTATGGATATTTATTATGGAATATTATCAATGAATTAGTGAATGGATTGTAAAATATGACTATGATTTAAGTGAGATTTTCTACAATAAACAAATGATAATAACTTTGCTCTTTATTGATATTATGAAATTCTTACGTCACATATATGATAATAATATCTTCGCTAATCTGTCCTTAAAGTTTTTGTACTAATAAAAAAATAGTGGTGTATAACTGTATTTGTCTAGCGTAGGTATCCACTGCTTTGCGCTTTCGTGAGTCACTAGCAGGGCCCCGTAGAATATCAGTGCCAGCGGGTCTAGTGTTATGCTGAACGGGGTCCCATTACTGCCACGACCTGGCTTTAGCGTGTTGTTAATGTTATTGTGTGACTTTTTAACAATGTTTTTGTTTCTTTTATTATTTTTTATTTTTTTTATTTTGCCTGTACTTTTCTTTTATTTAGTATGTAATTTGTCTGGTTGTGGCAGAAATAAATCATTTTTCATTTCATTTTCAGAAAATGGGCATACGATGTAGATATTCAGTTTCAGTTCCCGTTTTCCTCTTGGGCAAGCATTGACTCGGATTGGAGCTGGTAAATTCTCCTGGCAGAGTAAAAAAAAGGAAAAAGAAATACAAAAGGCTTCCGCCAGCAAAATTACTTGTGTCACGTAACATTGAAATATCGACCTTACCATTTAAGAAATAAAAGTGAAATAGCAACAAATAAAATGTTGGTAGACATGTTCGTGAGTTTCATTTGGGCAAAGGGAGGTAAAACACTTAAACTCCGGAGATACAAGATTGCAGTCGTGTTGAGGGAAACGAAGCAAGCTTCATGAATCGTTTTCGTGCATGCGAGGGAGAATTTTTGAAGGCCGCTATGTTTATTACATAGCTACTATTTTGGGGTTCCGTTCACTTTACGTGCAGCCTTTCACGTTTTGTGAGAAGATGCTAATTAATATTAATAGGATCGCTAATTATATTACACATGCTGAGTTTTATTTCTAATTAGTGTGTATACGTATTAGAACGAGAACAAATTTTCTAAACCGGGATCAATCATTTACTTACAAAGCTTTGTTAATATATGCAGCCTACTACCCTTTGCTGTTTGTAACAAACATTCTCGTTTGCCTCAGTCATGTACATATTTATACTTGTACACACAGAACAGATCATCGTCGTTGAAAAAGGGAAAACAGGAAACGTGTGAAAAAATAAGCCTTTTTCCCCGTCGAAAGGCGTGAACATGACGCATCACCTATTTATAAAGGAATGTAAATATGTAATGCACCTTGAAGAATGCGTTTGAATCGACACATGTCCGTAGATCACCCCACTGAGAATCAACACGAACTAAAGGCTTATTCTGATGCAATATGGCATTAATTTAACGCTGGATATGTCCCTTTATCTTAACCCTTATAAGGTGGCCACCGGGGAATAAAATAATCTCGACAGAATTACCCAAAAGGCGCTTTTCACTTTAGTTTAAATCTTTTTCGTATTAGCCTTTGAGCAAATATTTAAGATAATAAAAAAGCTTTTTAAGAGTCTTATACAGGCTTGATACGGCGAACCGTTTATAATAAAATCAGTATAATGATTGGGTATTTTTGCGAAATATCGTGACTTCGTCTATTTGATATTTGGGAAAGTGGCTTAGTTACTTAATGTGCTAGTAAAACCTGTTTAAAAATCGGTAACACCATGTAAGTGATTCACCAGCTTACAGTCAAAAACATGTCGATTTTAAGTATCCTATATACCTGTAACTTTTTTTCTTCTTTTACTTTTGATAGGCTAACGTTTGACCGCGATCTCGCTTGATGTTAAGCGATGATACGGTCAAAGATGGAGCACGCTTGCCTGTTTTTATTAGGAACTGTATAGTTCCTAATACAAACATTTACATACTCTTTATAAAGATGCTAGATGCCCGCAGCTACGGCAGCATATTTTATTTTACCGTTTCTTCCCGATCCCGTGGGAATTTCAGGAAATCCCTTCTTAGTGCACATCTATGTTCCACAAAGATCATAGCTACATGCCAAATTTCAGGTGCTTGCGCCCAATAGTTGTTGTTGTGCGTTTATGTCGGTCAGTCAGTCAGTGACGCAAGAATTTTATGTATACAGATTATATCAGTACAGCTGACCATTCATGAAGATTTTCTTTGATTACCCGTGATAAACAAGATCCTGGACCTTGTCTATCTTTCAAAATAGTTTCTAAAATGTACTTCATTCGTGTATGTAAAGCTCCCTTCTAAAGATGTTTTGACCGCTTTACACGTGTTAAGTCATTTATATAAATAAGGGTTGTAAATCTTGAGAACTGAATCAGAATAATCCTTTCTATCGCTTAGTATACTCAGTGGAACGGTTCTAATTACTACAACTCAGTGGTGCGGTTGTCACATCATCAAAGGGTTTGCAAGTGATGTTGATACTCGCAAAGAAAACAGCTTTTGATTTCTTTGACCGGGAACTAAACTCATGACAACTGCATAGATTTTCTTACCGAGATTCGTGTCTCTGATTTATTGCTATCCGCAGATATAAACAGACTTTGAAACAAGGTATTTAAAGAATGTTGCTGGTGCATTTGTGCTTAAATAAATTGAAGTGCTTGACAAATCAAAACGCTTAGTACACAAGAGCAAAGTTCGAGAGCGCGCCGTTGTAAATCTAGATTGTAAACTAATATTAATTGTCCGTAGAGAACAAACTAGTTTCTCTAATTATTTTCTCGACTTCGACCCTCTGGTTTTGTCTCACGGATTGCTGCATTCAAGTAACGACACCATTAATCCTGAAATTCAATGGGATCTTTAGTGTGTTACTAAATAGCATGAAATAATGGGTTAGAAAAATTTCTCACTGCGTACAATTAGATAAAGTAAACGTATGAAGTAATGAATTGTGGATGTGATATACGTTTCTTACAAAAATGTATCATTTTGTCTTTATAAGTGCATTAATGGTATGATACTTACTAGTGGATAACTATTCATTGGAGAAATATATATTTATTATAATCAAATTGAGGCTAGCTTAATCTACTATCTTATAATTTTACTAAATAAGTATTTAGTAGGTACCATACTTATAATAAAAATGCTCGAAAACATATTTGTAAAGAAAACTGTTTTCTCACCTTGACATTGCCCAAATAAACGATTAATGACTCATAATAAACTTCATGTTTAAACACGCTGTAATAATTATATTATTCTGCCGCCAACCAACAAATGGAACTATGAAACCAAACAAAACATTGTAATAATACCAGCCTGTCATGCCTTAATAAGAATAGGTGTAATTAAAAACAACAGCATTTGTTTGTGCAGCAGAAAATACATAACGAGGTATGGGGATTACAATAAAAGAAAATATAAATAAAAAGAGAACGTTATTAACGAAGTTGAATGTGACAATGTAGACTGAGTCAGGAAATAAAATATCCGCATGCACTGTTTCAAATCCCTGGCTTGTAGGAGTGTCGCTGTATCTCTACGATATAATAATACGAGCGTGCAATCACGGGTCGTGTTTACTCAAGGACCGTAGTATTTATTTGCAAAACTCTTGAGAGTACGCTCGGCAACGTCGGCCTACTATCAAAACGAAAGCTGAATAAGCATTCGATCGCGAATACAGTAAACAAAAATACAAATATATGTAGTAATTTGTATTAATATTAATTTACACATACGCTTTTACTTGGACATGAAACGCGTTAATCTTAAATTTATTTTGTCTCGATTGCAAAATTTATATCGTTCTCGCAGACAGAAATTAATATAATTTTGCAAATTTAAACGTGTGGCACAATGTATGTGTTCTGAAGTTTGCGGTTTTTTAATGAAATTAAAAATTTCAGTGTGCTTTGTTATAACGTAAGACAAATAGGTTATTCATGAACTTGGTGTGTGACTTTCAAACTGTCTGCAAGTATTGTCGAATTAGTGCTGTCAATGTCAATTGATAATTGTCATCTTGACCTACCCTTACTGAATAATAAACTAACAAAGTTAGAATCTGTCGATAACCAAGTCACGCTAAAACAATTATTAAATGAAGGGCCTGTAGCGCTGTTACTGTCTCTACAAACAGAATATACCTTTTATATATTAATTGTTCGATGTTTACCACTACTTAAACAATCTTTGAATTTATGATTTAGAATTAATTCAATCACTGTCATTCTTTTTAGTGGCCGGGGTCGACTGCTTTGCAATTGAATGGCGGTTTTCAATTAGAATTGAAAACCAAATGAATGCCGTCTGATAGGTTAGTGGCGAAGCACCAAAGTAGTACTTATGCTGCTATTCAGATTTCCTCGGTGCACGGACGACAAAAGACTTGGCAATTAAATTTCAGAACGTCAAAGCCGTTCAAGTTTAAATTTTCAGTCTCGTTCAAAGATCGAATTCGTAAATCAAAAGTTCTTTCAACGAATACCAATACCTACTAGGTTGTATATTTTTATCTTCTCGAACTGAGGATAATCTGTACGACGCTGCGTCTGGGAGTTTTGTAGACATTAAAATAATGGACAAAATGACCACCTACATGTTTTGCACTGTATTGATTATAGTGGACCCAGTAGTATGAAATCTCTGCGTTATCTGTGCCACCAAATTAAAACACGTATGTTTGCCAGAGCAGATCATTATTTCAGTAATGGTTCATCGACGAATTTCCTCCGTATTTACCTAGCGCTGTAATGTTACACACATACTTTATAAGGGAATATTCTCGGGGGCTTTATAATAAATTCATCGTAATCTAAAACATCCACGTCATAATTTACTTTATCTTGCTTATAACACACATATATTTGTGCGTACCTACATGTATATTATTTCTTATTGGTATGTATTTTGTGATCCAGACGACTTGGGAGCAGTATATCCTAAACTTTACCCAAAACCGGTTTGTAATATTAATGTATCATACGTGGTAATCTTACTGATGTCGATACTAAACAGAACAACTGAAATAATAATAACTGGCTGCCTTACACGCTCCGTGTGTCTTACGATATTCTATCTGCCGAGATAAACGAGTTAACAATGTGCTTGTGGATAACAAAAAATACACTTTCATTTTGGAGGGTTTCTGTTTTGATTATTTGTTTGTTTGTTGTTATATAAGAAATATTTATTATTCTGACAAGATATTTTTGCAAACATTGTTATGCAAGGTTACAAGCGAACGCTAAATAAGGTATTCAATTAAATTGCTGTAGTTCTTGAGATGACATTTAAAAAAAATATTGTTTGTATCGTTTAAACAAGTTTGTACGATAATAGTGACTTGTAAAGTATAACTAATATAAATAATATATAATAAGTCTTAAAGATTTTGGTTGCCACTTCGTCCAATCTGCAGTAGGTATAGGGGTCCTGGATGATGGGATCGTAATCATACCAGTGCTGTCCCTGTTTCAGACCAAAGCCCTCGCCCTGGAGCCCGGGATCCGCTCTTATGACTTCTCCACTTTGCACTGATTAGTGTTGATTCATCTATTGGCAATATTCGTTAATTACCTAATTATTAAGCCAGGCTTTCCGTGTGGTGACCGATTAAGAATACGGATTGTCACCACCCATTATCATCCCATGGGTGTAAGAGCCGACAGAGGGGAGCATATTATGCAGAGAACAGCACTGTATGAGAAGGAAAACTTGATACAAACCCTATACAAACCCGTTTGGCCAGCGTGGTATAGTAGGCCAAGTCCTCCTTTCAAAGGAGAGGCCTAGTCCAGCAGTGGACTATTAAAGGCTGATGATGATGAAGCCAGGCTAGGTGTTATGATGAGACAACGGATGATGAGAAAGGACAATGGCAGATCTCCATACATCAAAACGTCTGAAATTAAATTGAAGCGAACAGAAATAAAAATATATAAAAAAATTTGGCGTAAGTAACAGAGTCTAGAAATGATTCTATTTTCACTCAGGAAAGGAGGAAAAAGAAGATATCGGTGTTTGAAGTTTTAGTTAAGAATGAACAATGTAGGGACAAGGAAATTAATAGTATGAAAATTAAACAATGTAGGTAGGTACGTTTGAATTATCAAATGACATATGTCAGATTGACATCAAAACACGGAAGTATTTTGTAGCATCTAACTGTCACAGCCATAGACAAAAGCAGAGCTGCACATTTTAAATCGATTTTATGTGCAATCGATACAACTTTAAAACGATGTTGTGATGTTTTTATTTGATTTAAACGTTGTTTTGCTTCAAAAATATTGGTATAATGTTGATTAAATGTTAAATAACTGCATTTTAAACCAAACCAACTCTATAAAGGTCGATCGTATCGATTACTTATTTAATAATCGACACAGATATAGCACTCACGTCTATTCCTGTCACACCATTGTCTATGGCATCAATCAAATAAAAAAGTGTTCGTAATTAATTGGAATGCTTCTTATCATCATAAAATACTTCAGCTTTAACGAGACAAAGTGAAAATATTAAAAATCCTAGAAAAATTAACAATTTGTTTTGTTCATATGAAGTTTAAGGTCGCCACAACAAACCCAGACTAAATTCTGCCATTTTTCTTTAAATAAATTACCAGGTCGGGCAAAATGGACAATGTATGTCCAAAACGAATTCTAAATAATTCAGTTGGTGGTGCTCTGTAGGCCGGCAAATACGTAAAGCGCTTTTTAATACTTCTGCGCTCAATCACTTTCATGCGAGTGATGAGATGAAGACAACATAATAATATGTGCACCACTGTGGCTGTTATCTCGTACCTATGGCCAAAACTTGTTCTGTAATCCATTACTGTTCTGTTAAAGTGAATTTGGATTTAAATGACTTAGGTATTGTATATTATACTTGCTCCTTCCCCGTTTGCTTATACACATTTATAACACAGGATGTCTCCAAAACTGAGAAGCATCCACTATTTGCCAGCTGTATTACCCAAAGTCTATCTTCTTCTTTCTGCCGTCTTTCCAGTAGCTAATTCATATTTAGGCGAAAAAAATTGCCTCTCTCGAAAATTCCACCAACATTTTTGTGTTCCAAAAGTGAAATCCAACTGTTAAAGTAAAGCAAACTCGTATGAAAGAACTAAGAAACAGTTTCAATCAAGAGATTTAATTAACGTGGTCAAAATTTCAGATTTACAGATTTTCCATTAAGAAATTTCTAGAATAAGCACAAGTTCTAGAATTGGTTTTGGCAGATGGAAAATGTTCTTACGTCACACTTAGTAGTAACACAGTTTTATCAAACAATCACCAGTAATGTTTTTCAATAGAAAGTAACTTAGAAAACAGCAAATTAATTAATAGTCACTCTTTAAGATGAGGCTTCTTTAAAAATAAGGATCATTGCAGCAACTAGAAATTTTATCAAAGATCTGTCTTTTTACTGTTCGAACGTTGTACTACCCTCTGGTGCTTTAATAATTAATAGGGAATCATATCTATTAGAATGATGACGACTACTTTCTACTATGTTTGTACTATCTATACGTTCACCTTTCTAAATTCAACAACATTGCTTAACATTCATAGCAGGAAACAATCAATGACACTTGTTTTTTCTTACCTACCTGGACATCAAACCCAGCCCTTTGACTGACAGTCACACTCAGTCACGCTGACACCACTAGATAAATGAGAGTGTTCGGCAACTGGTTTTAATATAGTTAATTAACTGACAGCGACAGCTGTTTCAAACAAAATCGCAATATACTACCGTTCGTATATACTTCCGTCAAACAAAACTTTCTCTTTGTGATGTTAATATGATACTTGGCGTGTGATAATAATTGCTTCGTAGTCTCACAGAAATTAGACGAAAATTAGGCGCTGAAAGAGTAACTCAGTGTTCACAAAGGGAATGGTAATATGGTTTTCCTTATCACATAGCAGACTATAAGAAAATTTTACTATGCTGATACTTTATATGTTAAGTTTACTACCAAGTATCCAACCAGTCTTTTCAGCGTTATAACTTAGTCATGGATAGTCTAAAGATTTTGCCGATATTTGACGCCTGGCTCGAGACGAAGGAGTGCACTACTTTCCGGCTGACTCAGATACTTACCGGGCATGGTTGCTTCGGTGAGTATCTGAGTCGGATCGGACGTGAGGAGACGACACAGTGTCACCACTGCGATGACGACCTAGACTCCGCCCAACACACACTAGAGGTGTGCCCCGCGTGGGCGGACGAGCGGAGTACCCTAGTAGCCACCATCGGGAGGAATTTGTCCCTACCAGCCGTAGTAGCGGCAATGGTGGAGGACACCCACAATTGGCATGCAGTAGTCTCCTTCTGTGAAGCTGTAATGCTCCAGAAGGAGGCCGCCGAGCGGGAGCGTGAACGACGCAACCCCGCTCGCAGGCGAAGGCAGCGTCGAGGCGGCGGCAGCGGCCGTTGAACTCGACTCTTCCTCAGGTCTGCGGGCGTTGGAGGGGGAGCCTCTAACGACCCACCATAAGCGGATCCGAGAAGGCAGCGGACTGTGTGGCGCAGTCTGCTGTGAAAGGCATTGCACACCACGCCTTTCCCCGGGCACGCATCCCAAGCAAGGGGACGGACGCGACAGGTACAGCGGAGCAATACAACCACAGTTCCCGTTGTACCTGCAAGGCGTCGAGCTACGGAGCCACCGTGTGGTTTTTAGTCGGTAACCCAGCCCACGGGGTGGGAGTCCGACATACCCCCTTCGACCGCTCCCCGGTCGGAGGGGCATGAGGTAACTCATTTTCCACACGATAAAAAAAAAAAAAAAAGGCTGATACTTTAGATGTTAAGTTAGATGTTAAGTACTACCAAGTATCCAACCAGTCTTCTCAGCGTTATAATTTTGTCATGGATAGTCTAAATACGAAGCTTATCCTAACCGCTTGACCGCTAGCGCAAATTCGCCGAATTCGGTCGACCGCTCACGTTCTAAACAAAATGTCGCGCCGCGGCTCGCCAGATGGGCGCGCTAATATAAACATTTATTGTTGATAAGTCGATAAAATGAGTAAGTTGATGTGATGTTTTTCTTCAACCTTATGAATGACTCCTTAAAGTCGTATGAAATCTTTGTTGATATTTAGTTTCTAATTTATTATACTCATCAGCGAACATTGACTATCGTTGAAAAAAACACTTTGTGTATTTTAAACAGGATTATTTTAAAAGTAAATCGATTACATACATATTTTATAAGTTTTCACTGTAGAGGGATTCTATCTACACCGAATTAAACAAAAAAAACATGTATCATAGTATAAAAATGTTTAATTATATGCATACGATTAGCACGTAATCACGGAGCGCGCGAAACAAAGAGTGGCATTTGACATAATTTTTTCGTTCCGGTTTAACGATTTTAAGACTTGCTTCGTATTTTAGCATGAAGAAATGTTCAATGATTTGAACAGAACAGAGAAAAAGGATTTAAATATTACGTTATAGAAAGAAACAGTAAATTCAGACCGAGTATAGCGCTGTAACTAAAAAGGGAAAATAGTCACTTGTGCGCGGTCTACGGAATTTCGAAAAAGGGAGAATAGTCCCTTGTGCGCGGTCAAGTGGCTAACCTAATCATTAGCGATACAGCGATGGATATTATGCGTTCAAGTCACTTTGCCGGTCCAACCAACGGCAACGCATGGCTTAAGAGCGTTAACGCCAAATCCGCGGCGCCAAGTTTAGGTAAATGCAGCGCTTTGTCACTAACATTGACGCACGCGCAGCTGTGTGCGTAGAGTCAGCGTGTTGCTTGGCAATATAGTCAAGCTAAACCATTTTGATCCGTTCAACTCATAAGCGACGTCGCGACGTTAGGTAGGGTAGGCATCTGTTCACAACATCCAGTATTAAATGAAAATACTGGATGTAGTGAACAGATGCCTACTACTTCTACTGTTTCAATACATCCAGTATTTAATGAAAATAAATTATAATTATATGTTTTTACATCAATATTATTTGCATGGGCACTGCCGAAAACAATTATTTATGAAAAGTATTTTCACCTGTATCGCATTCGTTTTTAGGAGCTTTCCTTACCAATGTGTAGTAATAATAAATTTTGTGCGTACTTATCAAGTGAAAATCAGAACAGACAATAATAAAACGAAATATTGCGCTAGTAAAAATAAGTACGTAAAGAAAATAAAACACATAAATATAAATTATATATTTTATACAGTCTACTTTACGTCTGAAGAGGAAGGACCGTAAACCAGAAGTAAGCAGAGTACCGGCTTACATGCCTTACATAAAGGGAGTGACGGACAAAGTTGGAACAGTACTACAGAAATACTCCATAAAGACTGTATATAGTCCGCTCTCCAAGGTAGCACACAATCTGCGCACCCCGAAGGATGTCATTCCTCTACAAACACCTGGCGTCTACAAGGTCGACTGCAGTTGTGGTAGTTCCTATATCGGACAGACCAAACAAACCATCGCTGCAAGGGTCAAGGAACATATCGCAGCTGTAAAAAACCGACAAATTAACAAGTCTGCCATAGCTGAGCATTTGTTGGAGTCTGGAACAAACCACTGGATCGAATTACATCAACCCAAGGTCTTATCTACCGATCGTCACTATTACTCCAGGATAGTACGTGAAGCGGTTGAAATCAAAAAACATAAAAATTTCAACCGGGAAGATGGATACAGACTGTCTACAACTTGGAATCCAGTAATCAACAAATGTAAACCCCGTCGCAGTAACACAGCTCATCAGTGTGTAGACGTCATAAGTGTTGTGTGTCGACGTACCGACAGTTCGGATAAAAATAAAAATAAAAAACAAGTGAGGGCAGCTGCCGAAACCCGCGCTTCACAAGGACGACGCTGAGATGACATCAGTCCTGCCGCGACCAAGGCTGTTGTAAGACGGCCGAAACGTCGGTAAAACATAGGTATTTATACCTTAAATTAATTAAATATATCGCGAATAAGACCCGTTTAAATTAAATTGTATGATGTATACAAATCGCGAAAGTTTAAAATCGATTGTAAATTTTATATTAAATTTCGCGTTGTATGGTACAAAAAGAGTTAGCTTAGAAGGTAGTCCTTGTAAGTGGCATCGACCTACACTTAATGTGGGTCAACTATTTCAGGCAATAGGCACTTATGGTAATAAAATAGTAGGTTGGGCACCATTTCATTCGCCCAAAATACATAGTCTTGTGTAACATTTGCTACTTCCATGGGTTAATTAATAATATTATATAAATTATTTTCATTACATAATATCCGTGTGGTGACGGATTAAGAATACGGATTGTCACCACCCCATATCATCCCATGGGTGTCGTAAGAGCCGACAGAGGGAGCATATTGTACAGAGAACACCGCAATAAGAGAAGGAAAACTTGATACAAACCCTATTCCAACCCGTTTGGCCAGCGTGGTATAATAGGCCAATTCCTCCTTTTAAAGGAGAGGCCTAGTCCAGCAGTGGACTGTTAGAGGCTGATGACGAATTATTTTCCTGTCCACACCACCAAAGGACACAAATGCTTGTATGCAATGTGTAGTTGACCTGGTAACTGATAAAACCAGTCGTGTTTTCGGCTGATGGTACCATCAAAATTCCAATACGAATTTTATCGTTAGCGGCATCTATACTAGGGCTGAAAGCCCTAATCTCGATACATTTTCGAGTCCCGGGACAAAAATGTCGAGGCACTTTCGAGGCTCTTTCGAAAAAAGTTTCATTATATTTGTTTCGTCTTTCATGAACATGTGGCGTATCTTTAGATACATCATGTTTAAAAAATACTTTGAGGTTTCTAATACCATTGTTTCTCAAAGTCAATCTTTTGAAAGATAAACCCCACCAAAGTGGTAACGAGTGTCTCGCGCCCTTTAACTTTTGAAGTAAGAGAGTGATGAATCTGAAAAAGATATATACGTCGTAATAAAACCTTCCAACAAAAAATTGTTTGAACGAGATGTAGTGAGCTTTTGAGATATTATTATTGCACATATTCAAAAACCGCATATATAACTTTGTTGTTTGTACAAACACTATGGAAAACAAAGTTATGTTTGCTGGCAAAAAAGTGATAGTGATATTAGATTAGATGAAGATAATGGGTGTGTTAAGTGGATTACTCTATTACGGAACCCTTCAAGAGCGAGTCCGACTCGCATTTGGCTTTTTAAATTTCAATAGCCTCACAAATCAACATTGGAGTTCTTTTGCAAGTGTTGTGGTTTATCAAATTGCAAGTAGTTCCTTGTCGTATATGTTCACACGGGGCAGACGCTTGACTAATGGTCTATCCACACAGGGGCCGGGCCGTCACCGTGTTTCCGGGTCCCGGCCGGGATATTTCGTTCACACACGTCAGGACTGCAACCGGAGCGTGGACGGGCTGTCACTAGAGCTTGAATTTTAATATTTGAATTATTCGAATTATGATTTGTGTTAAATATTCCAAAGTAAATTGCAATTTCCGATTCTAGTTCAAACAACGTTCTCAAAATTGTCCTAAATACCAATAGGCACCTTTGAGATTTAGTTGACATTCTTAACACATACTTATTTTAGTTATTTGATTTTTCTTGCGGACGTACCCCTAAAAGGAGGAGTTCTCAAAATAATAAGAAGAATAGCCGAGGAAAAAGAATCATAATAATAATAAACATCTCTGGGGGGCAGTCATTATCTCAACATGAGGCTAACGCAATCGGAGGGCAGAGTGACAGCTTTCAAAGATCACCTTCATCTTATGATAAACAAAAACAGCATCACAGGATGAAAAGAAAGCTTACAAATCACAGGGCAGCTTTGTGGCGAGCTGTCAGTGCTCAAGCCAGGGCCTCGTCTTCGGCTTGCCGTTATTGGATGGTTGGTGTGGATTTCAAAAAGCGCCCGCAATTTTACACAACTTTAATATGCGTCTCATCGCGCTGATTGTTGGGCCCAGCAAGACCATGTATGTCGTCCGTGACGTACCTATAGGTGATGTTGTTCATAACAACTTCATCATCATGACAGTCGACACCAGCCTTGCTGAGTACAACAATTAGCTGATTTATAAATAATAAAAGAATATATATATAAAGGCGTGGCGAGTTGATTTCCTCTTGCATCACGCCAGATTTCAGCCCATATTCTTCATGCAGAGCTGTACGCGCCCGCCTGACACTGTTTATTGGATTTGCATACCAATATTGTAGCATTCACCTACCTACCTCATAGTTCATACCAGTATCTACCTCACTCTCAGTTTTTAACTTAACCCATACAGATCGGCAAAGTTAAGCAACGCTAGCACATGTCGCCACTTAGATGGGTGACCACGTGTGGCATTTACATCTGAGCGCTATCATGCTTCGGAGGAAATCAGGATCTCAGGATAGGAATCGTTAGGCTGTGAAGAAAACTCCGACACTAGAGTTGGCCACAAACTCTCACGAAAAACAACAACGAAACAACAAGAGGTTTAAGGTCCAATGCCTTATAAAGGTCTAATAAAACCGGATTTACAAGTGTTTCTAACTATATAGTACCGGACGGTCTGTGTTAAAAACAAAACTAAATTAATTAAACTACGCGACGTGCAGAAAAAATTTAGGGCCCATGTATATATCCAGCAAACTATCGAGCACCTTAGTTGCAATGGTTGCCAGGAATATAGGCCTATAGTTATGAAGTTCAATAAATAATAAAATTTTTGAATATAAAACTATCAAATAAGTATTCGAATAAAAATTTAGAAAATTTTCAAGCCCTAGCCGGGACCTTTCATCTGTCACTATTTGCACTTGAGCAAGTCCAATACAAAACACCGATCTGGGAATAACATGGATTGGACATACCTACCTACGAAATTAGCGTGCATACCTACGATTTTGTAAAAAAATAAAAATTTAATTTTAGTTTAATTTTGTAAAAATATGTAAATTTATATTTGCAGTAAGTTACTTTAGTTAGTTTAAATCTTTTTCCAGATTAGTTCATTCTATTACGCAAATGCGGGCAAACAAGGTAAAACAAAAAACGTCCCTTGACATGAAGACAAACTAAACATGAAACAAAATATTCTTGGTAACCAATATCGATACCGTGTCGCTGAGAAAGAAACGGACATGAATGGCGCCATTCATACCGTAATGAAACACACTGCCACACTGAAATACCATAAGGGGATAAGAAAATCAAAATCGATTGATTAATTTTATTTAAAAATAATAATTATTATTTTATTCAATGTTTCGTTTCAAGGAATTCTCGCATACAGTTGCTGTTCATGTTATCTTTTGGCAAAAACAATAATTTCCCATAATTATGTACTATTTGCCCTCTCCATGTATATTCTTTACTCAAAGAATACAAACCGAAAGGGGCGAGTCCATTGTAATCTGTCAAACTTATTATGTTAGGTTTGGGTCATAGATTAATAAGAAAGATAAGTTAATTTGCAGTTATTATGAACTAGATAAATTCTTATGCAAATCAGGAAAGCATAATAATAAATACTACAAGATTTATTACCAGTTTATAAGTAAGCGTTTTCTTGGTAGACTTATTTCCTGCAGTGGACGTTTATTGGCCAATATGCTGATGAAGTTAGTTAGCATGAAAGTGAACCAGCATACATTTTATAGTATTTCTTAACGCTACAGTACCGTCGCACGTCTCGCTGTATGATGAAATACTTCGAAGAATATAAATAAAGTTTCAAGAAGTTAATTTCTACCAGTGATCCTTCTTCTATTTCGTTTGTAGGTACTACCTACGTTTCTATGTCCCAATAATTCATTTCATATGGAATGAATATAAAGGGTTAGGTTAGATGCCTTTTATAATTAGTAATTGCGGCAATTTATTTCAAATTACCACTTCACAAATTTTTTTTACCTCATATATAGTTATCCCTATAATGTTTATCTGCAGAACTTCAAGAAGACAACAACATTAACAAGTCTCAAAATCAAACCCGAGTACTATTTCATAGCAGTCTAAAACTCCAATCAACCATGTTTACCTACATACATAAATTAAAATATTGCCAAATTTTTGTGAGTACTTAATACAATGTCAACAAATCTTTGTCACATCTGTTTTATTTCAGTATTAATCTGTGGCCAAATTATTCACTAGTTATATGTGTCATAGCGTGTCTATGGATATATGATATCCTAGAAGTGACAAATATTTGAAACGAGGAATTTATATCGGTTAAAACGGAATAATTTCATATATCAATTTAGTGTCATCGCTTATGTATACAGGATGTCACAAGACCCATCACCAAGCCGAAGTCTACTCGTTTTGCACATCATACCAAGTCATACTGCGCGAAAAAATACCTGGGAAAAGAAATATTTTTTAAGCTTAAAGAAATAGACACATTTTATAAGCCGCAATGTATAGCGAGCGTTTGCAGGAAAAATTGGCGCCAGAAATGCACTGAACCTACACCGGCCGTATCTACGCGACGACGGCAGTTTATGATCACGTGGTCGCGCGGCCGAGGGGGTAATGCACTTGTCCACAGCTTAGCTGATGACTTGTATCGCGTCCATTGCGTTTAGAGAAATTTAAAGCTGCTTATTTTAGAGAAATATTGAAAATTTGTTTATGTTTATTTGGAAGAAAGTTTACATTTATCATTCAAAACACGATTTTGGAATTATTAGAAAAACAAAACCTCATACTCATACGCACTCTGCATGTGTCTGTAGTACCTGGGAAATTCCTGGTTCAGGAGATATTGAGGCTCAAAGTCACAACTTTTTTTTTTAATTATTCCACCTGTACGAGCGTTGATGCACATCTAAGCTCGTATAAGCTTGAGCCGTCAGAGTTTAGTTGACACTGATACGATGTCACTACCACTTCGAGCGAACATGCCGAAATATGCCCGTTTACGCGGGTTCGGTGTTTTTACTTTATTTGATTCGTTACCTTAAAATGTAATTATGTTGCGATTTTCTCAATTATGATGATTGACCATTTTATGAAGTTTGTTGATTAAACGATTTGTTATCATAGATCTGACCAATGCAAATCATGAAATTACCAATGAATAATTATAAGACTTTTCTTGAAATGCGGTCATATAATAAAATGGCCAATTTCACGATACGGCCTCGACATAGACCCGCTTTTACATATAAGCACCATAGTGATACAAATGTTATAGCGCAACTTGCTGTCATCTATTGTCAATACGACGTAGTTGTGAGTAATTGGCCATGGACTTACATTGAAATAAGAATAGATTAAGATTCCTTTATGGTATACGACACCCCACCCTACCTCACGCCACCCCACGCGTGTTGAGACTAATCAATCCCATATAATGTTTAGTATGGTGAGGTGCAGATATACAACACTCCACCCAACGCCACCCCACGCGTCACCATCCATTCAATCCAGATCGGCGCGTTGACGGTGGAGGGGAAACACACGCCATCCGACGCTTGACAAGCAATGTGTTTCTAGTTAACACACAACGCCATGCGTCAGTTGAAAACATTCCTGTCATGATGATACTTTTATAGTGTTGGTTTAAAATCACAACATTAGCTACTTGAATTATTAAAATGTAAGCCCGCATTATACGATTTGAGTTCAGCCTAATACCGTTATCATTATAATAGAAATAATGCCTCACTATAAATGAGAATCTTCCTCAAAATCACAATTTAGGAAATAATGTCATAGTTTCGTAAATAGTGATTTTGAACGAAGCTTGTTGTAGCGTGGGGTGTTGTATATGTGCACCGTTCGCATCGGGTGTCGACACGTGGGGTGGGGTGGGGTGCGATAAGTATATCTGTTTCAACCTTTAATACACATACAATATAAAACATCAATATGTCGCAACGCGTAACGTACATACTTACCAAGATGTTACCTAAACTGAGCACTAGATGTCGCTCGTGAGAGTACGTGTGACATAATCAGCCTGTCACTTGTCAAGTTCGCGAAACGTCAATGTCAATGTCATTCGTGAGCACATTCGGCCTGTCATTTGTCAAAGTGCAGAGGCGATGTCGATTAAGTCGGGCAGTTGAGTCGAGACGTGCAAGCGAGAGTGAGCTCACGAAAGGCATCCGTTTCCATCCGATTAGTTTGTGAATAATTGTGATTGGTGATATTCTTAAATCATTAAAGAAGACATTTACTATCCATCTGTGGTGTTATTTCGTATCCCCACAAGATGCAAGAGGAGAATAACCGTGTACCAGATGACTGCAACTTTATGGGTTCCCCGTCATCAGAATTGGGATGGGACCACCACGACCCACGTGTTTAAAATGAAGACGCTAGTAACGAAAAATTGCTGGGCCTGTTGGAACTACAAAATCGTAATTTTCTGACGCTGATGCAAGCCATGAAAATACCGATTACATTGTCGCATGGCCTTTGTTTACCGGAATTCGATCCTGAGCAAGAAGATATGGATGCATGTGCTTGGGTGACGACTGCAGACATGTGATTGAAGATCAAGACTCGCATTGCGCCCCGCTTGTGGTCGCACTAATGCGTATCGTTTCCTGAGATGATATTGTGCAATGCAGTGTGCACAAAGGCGCGAGCGATAGAGACTGCTAACGCTGCTATGCTGGTGAATCCGCTGAGCATTCAATTGCAACCTTGGTGAGCGTATTTTGTCTGATTTCTTTATTGGTACCTACTGCCAATTTTATTAAGTGACGGTACTTGTAAAACATTACGCGTTTAACCTTGGAAATGTCGTAATCATTGTGGTAATGTCGCGATCACATCGTACCGAGTGTTGTAGGTTCGATTCCTACACGAGACACTGAAATGTGGAACCACTTGACCTTTGCCGTATTTTATGCTAGCGTATGGTTGTCTGACTACCACACCTAGTGGCCTAGCTATAGCGTAGATATAGAATGGAGGTTTTGAGTTTGACACGCCGGTTAAAAAGAAAGCGATTATTTTTACTTTTACAAGCGAGGGTGGCTCGCACTCACGACCCTTGTGATCATATTACGCTTGCCTGCAAATAGATTATCTTGTCTCGGTCTTACTTTATGGACTGTATCAGTAACGAGAGTGAGCGTACAGGCCGACTTGCATTATTCGAAACAAGTGCGGTTGGTTGGTTAGTGTAACCTGACCATAATCGAAAGATATTACTAGTAACGGTTTTCGTTTAAACTTGATCAGAGCCTAAGTAAAAAGTGACACTGTTACTCGTTGTAATTCTGACTTGTAAAGACGATCTCGATGTTGCAATTATTACACCTGCTTCTTTGTGTGCATAAATTTTTAACATGGCACATTAAAATGTTTCTAACTATGATTATAAGATGGCACCACTAGTAAAATGAAATTCAACTTAAAGATTTTACGCGTGAAAATGAACTACTGTGTGTTTTTAAAATTAATGTGATACGCCGGGAATTTTTATCAAGTGCCCCGAGTTCTCTGGCCAATTCCAGGTTATGCTTAGGACGTTTAAGAGTGATAAGTGTTTCTAGTGGAAGTTGTTTAACTCGATTACCAGACGTAGAAGAAAATGATTGAGTTATCATCGTAGTGCTTTACGATAATCAGTTTAAGAGATTTTAATTGTCATTGTAGGTAGGACTAGGTTAGTGATCGTTAGTGATGATTGCTTAACCTTATTCTCATTAAATAGGTACTTTGTTAGTCTTTGTGATAATTTTGTGGTACCCTCGTTACCGTCAATTTAGATTTGCATAAATTGGATAAGCCGTTTGTGCGGCTGCATGTTTAGCCATGCGTTGCCATTGGTTGGACCGGTAAAGTGTCTTTCCGGTTAGTCAAGTTTACCCTTGAGCTTTTGTGACAGCCGTTAGTGCATTGTCATAGTATCACAAACGTTGTCCATCGTCTTGAACGCGTAAGGTCCGCTGCTGTATTGCTAATGATTAGGTTAGGTTATGCTTCGTATTTAGACTATCCATGACAAAATTATAACGCTGAAAAGACTGATTGGATGCCTTGGTAGTAAACTTAACATCTAAACTATCATGTAGCCTAGTAAGATTTTCTTATAGTCTGCTATGTGATAAGGAAAACCAAAGTAACATGATCAACAAACCTACTTTAAGATTACTTTGTTAAACGCTCGAATTGATTATACGGGTGGGGTTGTGTAACCGGATGGTGGTTGTAATGAGTTTCCTATTATTTTAACGAGTATGCGTGTTGTTCAACATATCAGCTTCGAGAGAAATAATTAGTTGTGGTTTTCATTAAAACCTGTCATGATTTTGTTTAGAGTAGCTTTATTCCCCACCGACTTGGGTCAGGAATAGCCGAACGACTAGAATGAGTGTTGTGCGACAATTTTCTTTTATTCCTAGAGCGAAGTATATTAAAGTGTGGTCGTTGATTGCAATCACGGATACCCTGCTACTCAAGTAGCTCTTATTTGATTTTTTGATCGCTAAAATTATCTACCTCTGGTTTCTGTGTCGTATGACAAGAGCATGTTGCGAGAATCTGAATGTGCTCATGGACTGACGATTGCTTATTTCGGAACTGTAGTCTTTGCCTCTATGTAGCCAAAGGAAATCAGTTTGTCCGAAAGTAGCTTATCGGTTCTCGCCATGTTCGCATTTGGTTTTAGTTTTTGTCAGTGGTCAAATCCAGTTTTGACATAGCTCATTGAGAGTATGGACGGGAGTTACGTTCCGCGGTTGTGAAGTAGTAAATTAATTTGATAATCGCCTAAAATTACGAAGTGCGGACGTTGAATTAGTCTGAAACAACGGATACTCTATTTAGTGGGTATACAATGAGACGAATCCTTGAAATACTAATGGTAGATTTATTTCCTTTTTGGGTAATCCTGGTGGCTAGCGCGGCCTGATGGCCGGCGCGGCCTGGTAGCTGGCGCGGCATGGTGGCCGGCGCGGCATGGTGGCCGGCGCGGCATGGTGGCAGGCGCGGCATGGTGGCTGGCGCAGTCTGGCGACCGGCACGGTTTGGCGGCCGGCGCAGCCTGGCAGCCGGCGCGGCCTGGTTGCGAGTGTGGCTTGGTGGCCAGGATAGCCCGTGTGTGTCGCGCGGCCCGTGTGTGTCGCGCGGCCCTTGTGTGTCGCGCGGCCCTTGTGTGTCGCGCGGCCTGTGTGTGGCGCGCGGCCCTTGTGTGGCGCGGGGCCTGTATGTGGCTCCGAGAAGCTTGGTAACTGGTATAGCTAAAGCCTACCTGGCCGAAACTGGCAATGAAAGTGAAGGTAGTTTATTAAAGGAATTTGCTTAGAAGGTTTAGAATCCAAAGACCTTAGATTTAATGTTTTGGTTAACTTGGTTTGAAATATCTTAAAGGTCCATTTGAGGTCACAGAAGTTCTTTACGATGATCATAATAATCGCAAAGCCCTTAATTCTAAGCGTAACTGTAAGTACGCACTCTACAGGTTGAGAAAAATGCCTGAAGGTCAACAGGACCTGAAGTACAACTGACGAAATTGAGGTAGAACGAAGTAGCTCTGATATTGAAGAAAGTGTTTAAGTTTACATGATAATCGGATCGAACCGTACCAGAGGCTGACGTGTAGCCGTAGCTCGGTAGAAATCGGCGTCGACTAACTTAGTAGTCCGTGAGTAGGCGGTATTGCAGTCAGCCCTGGTGGAGGTCGGGTTTCAGTCGCGTTCCCATGTGGGGTTCTCAGAAAGCAGAGTAACTGTAGGATACTGGGCTATGCATAGCCATGATCACATGTAGAGCTTAAATGTTATGGTTTACTTGGTTTGAAAAACAAAATATCTTGAGAGATACAGCGATAGTGAAATGTCAGTTTTACTTTGAGTTCCTGATTACCTGACTGATTAAACTCGATGTTGATAGAGTAGGTTTGTATTCGTAGTTCTTGTTACTCTTATATGCCCCTGGTTAAGGGATGCCGCTGGTTAAGTGATGCCCCTGGTTAAGGGAAGCCCCTGGTTAAGGGATGCCCCTGGTTAAGGGATGCCGCTGGTTAAGTGATGCCCCTGGTTAAGGGAAGCCCCTGGTTAAGGGATGCCGCTGGTTAAGTGATGCCCCTGGTTAAGGGAAGCCCCTGGTTAAGGGATGCCCCTGGTTAAGGGATGCCGCTGGTTAAGTGATGCCTCTGGTTAAGGGATGCCCCTGGTTAAGGGATGCCGCTGGCTAAGTGATGCCCCTGGTTAACATTTTCACGGACAGTAAACGAGACACAATTGAAGTTTTATTGTTATCACGTCTATAGGCGTTTACTGTCCTTCAAAGTGTTAAGGGATGCTAGATAAACACTTACACGAGGACGTGTAAGGCGCAGGACGGCCGTGTCGCAACGCGTAACGTACATACTTACCAAGATGTTACCTAAACTGAGCACTAGATGTCGCTCGTGAGAGTACGTGTGACATAATCAGCCTGTCACTTGTCAAGTTCGCGAAACGTCAATGTCAATGTCATTCGTGAGCACATTCGGCCTGTCATTTGTCAAAGTGCAGAGGCGATGTCGATTAAGTCGGGCAGTTGAGTCGAGACGTGCAAGCGAGAGTGAGCTCACGAAAGGCATCCGTTTCCATCCGATTAGTTTGTGAATAATTGTGATTGGTGATATTCTTAAATCATTAAAGAAGACATTTACTATCCATCTGTGGTGTTATTTCGTATCCCCACAAGATGCAAGAGGAGAATAACCGTGTACCAGATGACTGCAACTTTATGGGTTCCCCGTCAAATATAAAAAACAGGCATTATAACGTGTAATAATATTGTGATCACAACTAGGTTACAGTGTAACCCATGGTAAAGATACAACTTTAATTAAATATACTGTTACGAGCTGGGGTTCAGTGATAAATTATATACACTTATTTCTCAACAGTAATAAAAACACACTTATTTCACACCACTAGAAACACCACTAAACAATACGACTTACTTCCCTTCGCTTGATGATTATCGCTCCGAGATTCAATTTTTACTGTCTCTTCTCGCCCGTCTGCGTGGTATTTATACCGGCCGGAACACATAACTAGTGTTTGAAATAGAATTAGTTTTTATTATAAGTCAAATCGATTAGATCGTTTGAGTAACATTTTGTTTAGTCTATTGAAAATTTCTGACAATGGTCATACTGAACTGTCACTTCTGTTTTTGCCTTGAAAATTTGCCGTTTGCCCTCTCGCGTGCCTTGTAATTGATATAAATTGATCGCCCTTTTGAAAGCACATAAACCAGCTTCGCGAATTTGTATTGTGAATTCTTACCCTGCCGCCTTTGGTTTGCCCGGCAAAAGTTGAGTTGAACATTGACATTTGCAAAACTGTAATTGTGAATTGTGAATCCTGTGCACTTGCATCGTGCATTGAAGACGCTGCGTTGGAGTCTGGTAAAGTAAAGATAATTCACTTGCTAATATTGGCCAATTTTAGTCTTGTGTGTATCTAGCTTGCCTCCAGGACTCCACTCAAGAACATCACCAGGAGATATAAGGTAAAATTTTCATGTACCTACTTAGTACTTGTATTCGCTGTGCAACGCAGTGCATTGTATCTGGATCCTTGTCTATCGTGGTCAGGTAGATGTATTACACCTTCCACTGCGCACTTCTGATACACCTTCCTGCCTGGCTACGGTAATTCTAGACATAAATTTTGGTGCAGAGCGCTGTTGTATCTTAGCCGTTGATTGTATCTGAACTCAGATTGGTGTTGTATGAGCTATATATCTCATTTGTAATCAGTGTTATAGTGTTCTCAGGTCAGTATTGTCTAAAATACATAATATTTAATTGTATAAGTTGACCTAGATAATTTGAAACACATGTCATACATAACCTCAATCAGTAATTGTTGATTTGTATTGTTGAAATCTAACTTAAATTTGATGTTGCATTAATAAGTCAGTTTGTTTGGATACATAACAGCTGTATGTATCAATAAATTTAGTAAATTTAGTTTATCTCATAATTATATTAAGTTTGAATCATTACTTATAACAACCAAACTTTTGATAAACCTTTGTTTGTTATAATATATATATAATATTGCTAGGTAACACATATTCTGTGCTTACTTACTATTGTATATCTCAAATAACACAGCCAGTCTGTCTGTTGCAAATAATTCATTAATTAATTTGAAGTTTAACTTTTAATTTGTTATAAGTTACAACTTTTGATAACTTTTGTGTTTGTTTCAATATATTGAAACTATTAATTTTGTTGGACAGTAGATACCTGTCACTTGCCTGCACTTGCAGTAAACAGGCTAATACTTTGTTGGTTTCAAAGAATTAAGAAAAAATAAGTTTTGATTGTTAATTTTATTTAACGCTTGTCCGGGCTCTTTTGAATTTTGATTATGTCAGCTATCAAGGACTTGCGTGCGGCTGCTGGTGCTATTGCATCAGATTTGCGCTGGTTTGCCTCGGCCTTTATTTTTTTAATGCTTTAGTGAACCGGCCTGATCGCCAGCAGGCCTTACTTCAAAGGTACGAGCGGATCGATGATCGCCTGGCAAGTGTGGAACAGCAGTTCCGCACTTTCAGCGCTTGCTGTCTCGAAGTGTCAGTCACTGATTTCACTGCTGACCAGCGAAATAAGGTCAGCGATGACTATGCCCAGGTCTTAGACCTGTATGATGCTGTCTCCAATACTGCGAGACAACTAGTTGCCGATAGGGAAGGGCAACCCGGCCTGAAGCAGGAGCTTCCTAGGTCAGCACCGGGGCTGGTGAGTAGGCTCCCTACTTTGGACCTCCCCCATTTTGATGGCTGCCTAGGAAGCTACCTGCGCTTCATTAATTTGTTCGACAGCCTGGTCAATGACAGGGCTGACCTTCGGCCAGCACAAAAATTGGCATATTTAATGTCGGTTCTGGATGGGGAGGCCAAGGGCCTCATCCAGCATCTTCCCGTGTCTGACGAGGCGTACCAGACGGCTCGGGACCTAATTACCCGTAGGTACCATAATAAGCGTGGCCTCGCCGAAACGCACATCGAGCAGATTTTGGGTTTGCCGACGCTCACCCGGGTCTCTGGGTTGCGCACCCAACTTTTGAACCCGCTTTTGGTGGCCATCAACGCACTTAAGTGCCTTGACCTGCCCGTGGACCAATGGTCCTATCTATTGGTGCACATTGTACTGAAAAAGCTGCCTGCCGACCTGAGGTCTCGTTTTGAACAGCGTTTTGGTGGGGATAGCGCGACCCATCTGCCCCCCTTTGCTGACCTGGAGAGGTTCCTGGAGGATAACTGCCGGGTCTTGGACAACTCCGGTGGTGACACGCCGGCTAAGACGCAGCCGCCCAAGGTCAAGGAGCAGGCTCGCGTTCACACCCGAGCCAATGTTGACCGGCGCCCTCCTCGCTTTGCAGTCACGCAGAGCCCAGTGGAGTGCTCTTACAGCAAGGTCACGGGGCACAGAACAGCCAGTTGTAGGGCATTCTTGGACCTACATGTCGCCTCTCGTAGGCGCATCGCGAATGCCCGCCGCCTTTGCGTCTCTTGCTTGGGGTCCCACTACCAGCGAGACTGCCCAAACTCTCGCCCCTGTCCTCACTGTGGAGGACAGCATTTGGACATTCTCTGTATGAATGCCAGAGAGGTTGGCCGCTTGTCCAACCAGCCGACGCCGCGCACGGGCGGGTGTTTTGAAGGTGGCAGCCGAGGCTCACCGGCGCGTAGCCGAGAGTCGCCTCGCTCAATTGATCGCCACTCGCCCCGCTTGGAGAACCGTAGCGTGCGCACGCCTCCTCTCTCTCGCGCACCTGAATGTGCTGTTCAGCGTCACCGAGACCATGACTGCTGCCCCAGGTATCCCCTCCTTTGGCGGAGCGTCCCCGCCTTGACTCGCGCCCACCTCGTTTTGGGCGGGTGCGTCATTATGACCCCCCACAGATGGCGCGCGGATCGAGTCATCGCGCTTTTGAGGACTTCAAGCCGCACCCTCATTTTGATTTGCCTGGTCCTGGCCAACGGTCGCCACCCAGGCTACAATAGGTCATTGACCCCTGCCCTATAACGCCAACCTCCCCCGTTGAGACCGTTATCCTACCAGCGGTTGCTCTTAGGGTCTGGGGACCCACGGGGACCTCTGTTGTTGTCCGTGCAATATTGGACACAGGTTCACAAGGTTGCATTGTTTCCACTTATTTGGTAGGGCAGGTTAAATTGAATATGGGCTCTTTTCCAAATTGTATACGGGGCATAGGTGATGTAGCCTCTAATGTTGAAGGGCAAGTTAAGGTTTTGTTTGGCCCTGTTGAATCTTCACACCCGAGGATTAAAACCTCGGCTATTGTGTTGAAGAATATTTTGGGTATGCACCCACAGAAACAGCTACCTGCTGCTGTGGTGAATTTGACATCGGGATTGGAACTGGCAGACCCCAAATTTGACACACCGGGACAAATCGACTTGTTGATTGGCTCTGATGTCCTCGGTCCACTTTTTAGGTCTAAGGTAGAAAACCACTTCATCCCCGTCAGCGTATCCAGTGTGTCATCGATCCTTGGCAGCGGGTAGCTGTCCTTCTTCGTGATGTCATTTAATCGGCGGTAGTCTACACAGAAGCGCATGCTGACATCCTTCTTCTTAACTAGGACAACCGGAGAGCACCACGGGCTGGACGAAGGCTCGATTACGCCTTCTTTCACCATACCGTCGATCATAGCTTCCACTTCACGTTCCCGTGCCACTGGCACACGTCTTGGTCGCTGGCGAATCGGTGCTTCACTTCCCGTGTTTATTTTGTGCTGGACTAGTACTGTCTTCCCTATGTCGGCATCACTGGTCGAGAAAATATCGGCGAACCGGTTCAACATCTTCTGAGCCTCAGTCTTCTCTTCCTCCAACAGGGTACTTTCGCAGTCCTCTAAAAGAGTAGACACGTCGAATCGTGCACCTTGAACTTTGGCACTGCCAGGTTGCTCTTGACATCTACGCATCCAAGCCGCTCCTTCATAGGTGCCCAATTCAGTCCCTTTTTTGAGCGACACTTCCTTGTCACTTGCATTCAGTGCGCGTACTGATGAAACTTTGGTACCCCTTACCAAGGTTCGTGCAATCTTACACGAGGCCTCTTTCTCTAGGCCTTCGATTAGTACGCAGCGATTCCCTCGACCAGAATTCCCTGGTAAACAAACTGGTACAACCGTTTCCAACCGCGGGAGAAGAACGACATTCTTCAGGCAGTACAGTTTTCCTGAAGTTGCACCTTCCATGAAGACTTCTTCCGAGCCACACTTCAACACTCCCTGGTTAGCATCGATCTCGCAGCGGTACTTCCGCATGAAGTCTAGGCCCAAGATGCAGTCGTCCATTATATCGGCTACGATGACTTTGTGACGGTTAACTTTGTTGCCTAGCTTCAGATCCACCTCAATTTCACCTCGGACGGTTATGTGCTGACCGGTAGCTGTTTTCAGATTCACACTTTCATTGTTCCTGAAGCAACCCCGAAGAACCCGTCTTGCCAGATGGAAACCGATGACTGTCCGAGAAGCACCCGTGTCCAATGTCAGCTTGCATGGTGTTCTGTTAATTTCGCCTTCGATGCTCAGGCTGTTCCCGTCACATGATTGCGAGATCGAGATACTTGGGGCTCTTCCATTACCAGCCAGCACCCGCCCCGCAGTCCTGGCTTCTACTCGTTTCCCTGCTCTCACTGCAGGGCACATCAGGCGACCCCTTTGGTGGAGACAGGGTGTCACCAGGCTACCTACGCTTTGAGCAGCTCAAGCGGATATGGCCTCTTTCTCCGCAGTTGTAGCACCGAGGTGACGACACAATTTCCCTGATGCGGTGACCTCGATCGTCGCGTCGCACTGCTTCCACCTCCAGAGCGTGGGCTAAAGCGTCCTTGAGGTTCTTGAAGTGCCCAAGCCTCACTGCTGCTCTTACCTCCAGGTCCCGGATCCCATCCGTAAACGCCTGTACGAGGTTCCCGTCAATAAGCGCAGGCGACGACTGGTATGCCTTCCTGACCAGCTTTTCCACCTCTAGAGCTCACTGCTGCAGAATTTCTCCGGTGCGTTGTGTCCTGTCCTTCAGCTGAGCACGATAAACGTGTTCAAGGTGCGCGTCACCGTATCTCGCCTCCAGCGCCTCCAGGAGCTTTTCGTAGGTGACGTGTTGCCCGAGTGCCTCCAACACTGTCAAGGCCCGGTCGCGAAGGCCCAAGGTTAGGGCGGTTAAGGCTTGTTCTTTGGTCCACCCATTCGAACGCATCACAGCCTCGAACTGGATCTTGTATGCCGACCATGATGACGAGCCATCAAATGGTGGAACCTTAAATCCACGAGGTGAGGGCGCTATAGTCGCTGGTGTCACTTCGAGCCCACGCAATTTCTTCTCCACTTCAGCAACACAGGTCTCGTGGTGGTCATGTACACGCTTCTCAATGTCGCTGATACGGGCCTCGTGCTGCTGGAGTTCCTCCTTGACCGCCTTCAAGTCCTTCCCCACTGCGGCGCTGAGGTCCTTCATGAGCACAAGCTGTTCCTCCAGATGGCGGACGTGCTCTTCCTTGTCGCACTGCAGCTGTTCCTCTAGGTGGCGCGCGTGCTCCTCTTGACGGCGAGCCTGCTCCTGTTGACGGCGGTCCTGCTCCTCCTTGTCGCGCTGTAGCTGTTCCTCCAGGCGGCGCGCGTGCCCCTCTTGACGGCGAGCCTGCTCCTCCTTGTCGTGCTGTAGCTGTTCCTCCAGGCGGCGCGCGTGCTCCTCTTGACGGCGAGCTTGCTCCTCCTGACGGCGAGCCTGCTCCTCCTGACGGCAGGCCTGCTCCTCCTGACGGCGGGCCTGCTCCTGCATGAACGCCATCAGAGCCGTGATGTCGGGCACCGTCACGGAGTGTGTAGCGCTTGCAGGCTCCACTGCAGCCGCGGAGTCGCCTGGTCCACCAGGCGATGGAGAAGGAACGTCTCCGAAGCGTCTCTAGTCCAGGTCTTACTGGCGCTGGTTCCTGGTACGCACACCTTCAGTTTCTTCCTTCGGCATAACCGGCATAATTTATCCCTTTCTTCTGACACCAATTTGTTATGCTCGCTGTACACATTGGCCCAACATGCTGGCCCAACGTATTGGCCCAATGTGTAGAGAGCTACTTGGCGCTATGTTGGCTTAATGTACCGCTGTACACATTGGCCCAACATGCTGGCCCAACGTATTGGCCCAATGTGTAGAGAGCTACTTGGCGCTATGTTGGCTTAATTGGTGCAGTTGGCGCCGACGTTGGCCGGCCAGCCGAATAGTGTCGGTTTTTTGTGCACACATCAAAGGATCTTGGCGCGCTCCGCCAACAGCGTTCACACGTTGGCGCCTTTTTCATTTCGTTGCCGCTCTTCAGCGGAGACAGTACTGTTGCGCGTGAATATATTTACCTACGTTCCTAAGTTAATATACATATTAGTAGTAGGTCGTTACGTGTTTTGCTCGTAATCGGCTGTAAGTAGTTTTGTGAGTACGCATAATCGGTTCCAAAAGTGATTATTTCTGTAACTATTTATTTCTAAAAAGACAACTCCCGCATTAGGACTAAATTCTGTGTCGCGGGGGACTTTACAAACATACATCTAACGAGGACAATTAACACCCAGACTCGAAACAACAATATATGGATCACACAAAGTGTTGTCTCGTGTGGGAATCGAACCCTCGCTTAAACCACTACGCCAACCGTGCAGTCAGACAGTTCAATGCAGTGTCGATATGGTATACCAAGAAACATTACTGTAGAATTATGCTAAATAGTTACTTTACAAGTAAGAACCATATATCTATTTTCATATTGTAATAAATATTGCCCATTACTTTTAAAGGTAGGTAAACATAATTTCATTGTTTACGTATTAAATGAACTTTCCTTCATACTTTAGCCAGGCTTAGGGCTGCCCACACAACTTATTTTTATATGAATTTACGTATTAAATAGATATTGAGAAATTGCACACATTGATCATACTACTACTATTGTAGAACAATAATTTCTACAAACATAGCAAATTATCGTTCTGATTTACATAAGGTGAATTCTCATTTGAAATATCCCAAAAGTGTTATCTGATTATTTCTTTTTATTTAAGCATCGAGTTTGACATAAGACAATGACGATACGATGTGCATTACGAAATTATTACGCACACTATGACACAGCCCAGCGCATCAAGCTCGGACGAACTCTGGTATAATCGTATAGTTTCGTGTAATGAGCTGTCGTGCAGGCGCACCACGCGCCGAGCATCGCGCGCGCTATACATACCTACATACAGAGCTAGAACCATAGATTATACACATACTGGTAGCTAGAACCGCTTACGAAAAGTAAGGCTCAGTTCACACCGAAATGGCAGCGGCTGGTAACGACGCGCAGCGGCCGGCATCGAAGAGAAGGCTTGCGGCTGCCCGCGACTGCTCGCGCCTGCCCGCGACTGCTCGCGGCCGCGCGCGACTGCTCGTGACCGCGCGCAACTCACGTCACGGCTCAGGCTCACGCTATTCCTATGCGCAGTACATATTCTACATATATAACGAGGAAACACGTGTAATTCGCTGTGAAAATGAGTATTTTGGATTTTATCGTTATTGCACGTATAATTGAAGGCGAAGAAGAGGAAACATGGATAAGATTAAGAAGGAAAATAAATTCTTGGGTACACGGCCGCCCGTGCCCTCCAGCGTTTGCATGCGGCCGCCCGCGCCTTCCCGCGCATGCTCGCGGCTGCCCGCGCCTTCCCGCGCATGCTCGCGGCTGCCCGCGCCTTCCAGCGCATGCTCGCGCCCGCCAGAGCGGTCGTGCGCACGACGTTTTCAAGCTTTTCAAGTGATTCTATGTATTATAGTCATGGTGATAAAGACTAAAATTATATGACACTGAAACTGCTCTCCGCTTCGCTTCCGGCCGCTGCCATTTCGGTGTGAACTGAGCCTAACTAGTTAAATCAGCCACGAAACTACTTACGCGGTTACGTGTATACGTACGCAGTTTTATGAATCGATTACGTTAAATAACGCCCACTCCTAATAGGTACATATATAACGAGTGGGGCGGCGTAGGACAGCAATGGTGTTTTACAATTTATAGTAATTGTACCGAAATTGAACAATAAAATATATCTTTTTACTAATTTTTATGTTCTTTTTTTATGAATTTTTGTAAAATTAAGAACGAAGTAACTTGAAAAACATATTTTTCTTAAATACCACAATGATATCTTCTAGGCTTGATAGTTGGGGTAGGTTATTTAACCAAAATTTCTTTTATTAATAATACACACACACATACATACACAACGTCACGCCTTTTATCCCCAAAGGGGTAGGCAGAGGTGTATTTCTACACCCACTTTTCGCCAGATATACTTTGGTCCCACGTAATAAGGGGCGAGCCTATTGCCGTACCGGGCACATTTCCAGACTCCGTGCTGCTACTGAGAATTTCGTGACAGAAAAACCCAATAACACTGCCCGACCCAGGAATCGAACCGGGGACCTCCCGATACCACGCGCACATTTATGCCGCGAGACCAACGAGGCAGTCGTAAAGGGTTTGATGTCAAGTTTTCCGTCTCTACGCAAAGATGGTATTTGCATCGTGTTATCCCTCAGTCGCCTCTTACGACACCCACGGGAAGATAGGGGGTGGTGACACTTGTATTCTATGCCGTCAACCACACGGCACTATTAATTTTAATAATAAGCTACCTATTTTATATTTCAGGTAAATGAAGCGTGGAGCCGTATGGCGGATAAAATTGAATATTAATTTTATCCGCCATACGGCTAGGCTCCACGCCACTATTAACGAAATCAAAAAGAAAAAAATAATCATTAATGACAACATGTAGAATGCATCACATTCTACTTCAGTACCTACACATGTACGCGAAAGTAATAATTAAACGCACTGTTTAAGGCGCTGTACTTAGTCAAAATAGGCTTCACAAAACAGTTTTTTAGCCAAATGTATACATTTAAGACCAGCTAAAAAAATATATGTTAATCTTGATCATATTTATGGGGGGACCATTGTGTTCAAAACACGTTTTCGGTAAATTTTCTCGATAAAAAAAAACATAAAATAACCATTTAAATTAGAATTGTAGCAATTTTAACTGTATTATTTATAAACAAATCTTGATATTATTAATAACAGTGATGCAATATATAATAATAAAGGGAACTGTTGTTTTTATTTATCGATTGGAATAAGATATTTGTAGGGATTAATGTATTTAATGATAAATAACTCGTTCTGAACGTCCCGTCGTCGTCGCGCTTCTCTTTCTTATGTATACAATCCGACAGTGACAGCAACAGCTGAACTCAGTAGCTGTACACGGCGCCTTAAATAAATAGCCGTGGCTGCAAGTGCTTCTACGTCCATCTTTGTCTAAGCACCAATGCAGAATGATCCGTCACTTTCGTCAGCAATTGTGTAAATAGCAATCTTGGCGTCGCACACTGGCGAATATTACCAAAAAGATGGCCAAAATGTTTTAATAATAAAAATGCGTTAAATAAATCTATTGAAATTAAATGTAGCCTTTTGATCTATGAATAACTTGTATTTTATGAAAAAAGGCCGTGGTTCCAACCAGCGCGAATTTAAATACTGATTTTATGATATTGATAATTTTAAAACAATAGAAGGATAATAGTTAGTATATATATTAAAGGAATTGACAAAGGACATTGCGCAATTTGTATATTATTCTTTTGGTAATAAATGTATTTTTATTTTTATTTTTTATAATAAAAAATAGAGATAGAGATTAACAAGAATTTAATTATCAAAAATTGTATTATAATTAATAATATTCATAACTAAGAAACATGAATGATCACAGTTACACAAACTATATGTTATCCAATATGAATATCTAAGTTTCTTTAAATATCAAATACTGCACTTCAGGTTCTTTCAATAGTTAAATTTCATCCAGGGCAACTGCGTATTGGGCTTTCTGGACGTTTTACGTAAAGTTGAGATATAAGGAACTAAAGAAACGTAAAGTCTTTGAAATCAATGACTCATTTGTAGTTTAAATACGGGGCGTTTTTCTAGTAAAGTCTTTGTGAAATTTTAAGACTTTATTGACATCTTAAAATCATAATGAATCTATATAATCTAATGAATGTACTACAAAAAAACCGTAAAAATAAATTAAAAATTGAAAATATTTACATGGTTTAGGCGTCGTAAAATGCCTCCGCATCAATGTCATCGGGTAACGTGCCCAGAAGGCTGGCAGCATTGCCACGCTGGATGGCAATGCTGATTCTCTGAGCAAAGAATAATCCAGCCTTCTGGTCAAGTGAGACGTCGATTAAACGTTTCGAAATTTCCCGAAATAGTGAACGAGCGCTCAGTGATATTTATTTATATCCTTATTTTTTTACTCTTGCGCATTTTCAGATAGATATCAACTTTTTTAAAACCACTCATTAAAATAATGAACTCAAGTTCAAGACTTCAAAATATTCCACGGCAAAATGTACGCGTAAATACAGGGACTTGCAGCTAATAAAAACTAATCATAAGGTAGATATCGGCAGCAAAATCTAAAACAAACTAAATACTTTCATTAGCATTATATGCTTCAATTTACTACAGCTTATTTTTCGGAATACAGAAGAATATCGTACTATTTTTTTTATTCTTTCTGCTTATATAAGTAAATAATACTATCAATTTCTGGGTAAGGGTATCGGTGTTAAGATTTTTTAGAAAGTAGGAACATCTGACAGCAATTATAATTACCTCTAGAAATAGAATCCATAACAGAAAAACACCAAACATATACCTACAGTTGTAAAAACAACGAGTGACAACATGCGACTTGAGATTCATCGATATAAAGCACGATATTTTTTATCAAATTCTTAGGCAGATTGTTATAGAATTTTACCATACAAAATATATCAAAGAATGCTCAAAAGTTGCGTCATTTATTAAGGTTTAAGCTAAGTGTTATAAAAGTGTTCTATCAACAATATTTTAAAGTCATTTATTGGCCAGATTTTAGCAAATATTCGCCAGTGTGCGTCGTATCATGTTGGCCCAACATGCTGGCCCAACGTATTGGCCCAATGTGTAGAGAGCTACTTGGCGCTATGTTGGCTTAATGTAGCGCTGTACACATTGGCCCAACATGCTGGCCCAACGTATTGGCCCAATGTGTAGAGAGCTACTTGGCGCTATGTTGGCTTAATTGGTGCAGTTGGCGCCGACGTTGGCCGGCCAGCCGAATAGTGTCGGTTTTTTGTGCACACATCAAAGGATCTTGGCGCGCTCCGCCAACAGCGTTCACACGTTGGCGCCTTTTTCATTTCGTTGCCGCTCTTCAGCGGAGACAGTACTGTTGCGCGTGAATATATTTACCTACGTTCCCAAGTTAATATACATATTAGTAGTAGGTCGTTACGTGTTTTGCTCGTAATCGGCTGTAAGTAGTTTTGTGAGTACGCATAATCGGTTCCAAAAGTGATTATTTCTGTAACTATTTATTTCTAAAAAGACAACTCCCGCATTAGGACTAAATTCTGTGTCGCGGGGGACTTTACAAACATACATCTAACGAGGACAATTAACACCCAGACTCGAAACAACAATATATGGATCACACAAAGTGTTGTCTCGTGTGGGAATCGAACCCTCGCTTAAACCACTACGCCAACCGTGCAGTCAGACAGTTCAATGCAGTGTCGATACGGTATACCAAGAAACATTACTGTAGAATTATTCTAAATAGTTACTTTACAAGTAAGAACCATATATCTATTTTCATATTGTAATAAATATTGCCCATTACTTTTAAAGGTAGGTAAACATAATTTCATTGTTTACGTATTAAATGAACTTTCCTTCATACTTTAGCCAGGCTTAGGGCTGCCCTCACAACTAATTTTTATATGAATTTACGTATTAAATAGATATTGAGAAATTGCACACATTGATCATACTACTACTATTGTAGAACAATAATTTCTACAAACATAGCAAATTATCGTTCTGATTTACATAAGGTGAATTCTCATTTGAAATATCCCAAAAGTGTTATCTGATTATTTCTTTTTATTTAAGCATCGAGTTTGACATAAGACAATGACGATACGATGTGCATTACGAAATTATTACGCACACTATGACACAGCCCAGCGCATCAAGCTCGGACGAACTCTGGTATAATCGTATAGTTTCGTGTAATGAGCTGTCGTGCAGGCGCACCACGCGCCGAGCATCGCGCGCGCTATACATACCTACATACAGAGCTGGAACCATAGATTATACACATACTGGTAGCTAGAACCGCTTACGAAAAGTAAGGCTCAGTTCACACCGAAATGGCAGCGGCTGGAAACGACGCGCAGCGGCCGGCATCGAAGAGAAGGCTTGCGGCTGCCCGCGACTGCTCGCGCCTGCCCGCGACTGCTCGCGGCCGCGCGCGACTGCTCGTGACCGCGCGCAACTCACGTCACGGCTCAGGCTCACGCTATTCCTATGCGCAGTACATATTCTACATATATAACGAGGAAACACGTGTAATTCGCTGTGAAAATGAGTATTTTGGATTTAATCGTTATTGCACGTATAATTGAAGGCGAAGAAGAGGAAACATGGATAAGATTAAGAAGGAAAATAAATTCTTGGGTACACGGCCGCCCGTGCCCTCCCGCGTTTGCATGCGGCCGCCCGCGCCTTCCCGCGCATGCTCGCGGCTGCCCACGCCTTCCCGCGCATGCTCGCGGCTGCCCGCGCCTTCCAGCGCATGCTCGCGCCCGCCAGAGCGGTCGTGCGCACGACGTTTTCAAGCTTTTCAAGTGATTCTATGTATTATAGTCATGGTGATAAAGACTAAAATTATATGACACTGAAACTGCTCTCCGCTTCGCTTCCGGCCGCTGCCATTTCGGTGTGAACTGAGCCTAACTAGTTAAATCAGCCACGAAACTACTTACGCGGTTACGTGTATACGTACGCAGTTTTATGAATCGATTACGTTAAATAACGCCCACTCCTAATAGGTACATATATAACGAGTGGGGCGGCGTAGGACAGCAATGGTGTTTTACAATTTATAGTAATTGTACCGAAATTGAACAATAAAATATATCTTTTTACTAATTTTTATGTTCTTTTTTTATGAATTTTTGTAAAATTAAGAACGAAGTAACTTGAAAAACATATTTTTCTTAAATACCACAATGATATCTTCTAGGCTTGATAGTTGGGGTAGGTTATTTAACCAAAATTTCTTTTATTAATAATACACACACACATACATACACAACGTCACGCCTTTTATCCCCAAAGGGGTAGGCAGAGGTGTATTTCTACACCCACTTTTCGCCAGTTATACTTTGGTCCCACGTAATAAGGGGCGAGCCTATTGCCGTACCGGGCACATTTCCAGACTCCGTGCTGCTACTGAGAATTTCGTGACAGAAAAACCCAATAACACTGCCCGACCCAGGAATCGAACCGGGGACCTCCCGATACCACGCGCACATTTATGCCGCGAGACCAACGAGGCAGTCGTAAAGGGTTTGATGTCAAGTTTTCCGTCTCTACGCAAAGATGGTATTTGCATCGTGTTATCCCTCAGTCGCCTCTTACGACACCCACGGGAAGATAGGGGGTGGTGACACTTGTATTCTATGCCGTCAACCACACGGCACTATTAATTTTAATAATAAGCTACCTATTTTATATTTCAGGTAAATGAAGCGTGGAGCCGTATGGCGGATAAAATTGAATATTAATTTTATCCGCCATACGGCTAGGCTCCACGCCACTATTAACGAAATCAAAAAGAAAAAAATAATCATTAATGACAACATGTAGAATGCATCACATTCTACTTCAGTACCTACACATGTACGCGAAAGTAATAATTAAACGCACTGTTTAAGGCGCTGTACTTAGTCAAAATAGGCTTCACAAAACAGTTTTTTAGCCAAATGTATACATTTAAGACCAGCTAAAAAAATATATGTTAATCTTGATCATATTTATGGGGGGACCATTGTGTTCAAAACACGTTTTCGGTAAATTTTCTCGATAAAAAAAAACATAAAATAACCATTTAAATTAGAATTGTAGCAATTTTAACTGTATTATTTATAAACAAATCTTGATATTATTAATAACAGTGATGCAATATATAATAATAAAGGGAACTGTTGTTTTTATTTATCGATTGGAATAAGATATTTGTAGGGATTAATGTATTTAATGATAAATAACTCGTTCTGAACGTCCCGTCGTCGTCGCGCTTCTCTTTCTTATGTATACAATCCGACAGTGACAGCAACAGCTGAACTCAGTAGCTGTACACGGCGCCTTAAATAAATAGCCGTGGCTGCAAGTGCTTCTACGTCCATCTTTGTCTAAGCACCAATGCAGAATGATCCGTCACTTTCGTCAGCAATTGTGTAAATAGCAATCTTGGCGTCGCACACTGGCGAATATTACCAAAAAGATGGCCAAAATGTTTTAATAATAAAAATGCGTTAAATAAATCTATTGAAATTAAATGTAGCCTTTTGATCTATGAATAACTTGTATTTTATGAAAAAAGGCCGTGGTTCCAACCAGCGCGAATTTAAATACTGATTTTATGATATTGATAGTTTTAAAACAATAGAAGGATAATAGTTAGTATATATATTAAAGGAATTGACAAAGGACATTGCGCAATTTGTATATTATTCTTTTGGTAATAAATGTATTTTTATTTTTATTTTTTATAATAAAAATAGAGATAGAGATTAACAAGAATTTAATTATCAAAAATTGTATTATAATTAATAATATTCATAACTAAGAAACATGAATGATCACAGATACACAAACTATATGTTATCCAATATGAATATCTAAGTTTCTTTAAATATCAAATATTGCACTTCAGGTTCTTTCAATAGTTAAATTTCATCCAGGGCAACTGCGTATTGGGCTTTCTGGACGTTTTACGTAAAGTTGAGATATAAGGAACTAAAGAAACGTAAAGTCTTTGAAATCAATGACTCATTTGTAGTTTAAATACGGGGCGTTTTTCTAGTAAAGTCTTTGTGAAATTTTAAGACTTTATTGACATCTTAAAATCATAATGAATCTATATAATCTAATGAATGTACTACAAAAAAACCGTAAAAATAAATTAAAAATTGAAAATATTTACATGGTTTAGGCGTCGTAAAATGCCTCCGCATCAATGTCATCGGGTAACGTGCCCAGAAGGCTGGCAGCATTGCCACGCTGGATGGCAATGCTGATTCTCTGAGCAAAGAATAATCCAGCCTTCTGGTCAAGTGAGACGTCGATTAAACGTTTCGAAATTTCCCGAAATAGTGAACGAGCGCTCAGTGATATTTATTTATATCCTTATTTTTTTACTCTTGCGCATTTTCAGATAGATATCAACTTTTTTAAAACCACTCATTAAAATAATGAACTCAAATTCAAGACTTCAAAATATTCCACGGCAAAATGTACGCGTAAATACAGGGACTTGCAGCTAATAAAAACTAATCATAAGGTAGATATCGGCAGCAAAATCTAAAACAAACTAAATACTTTCATTAGCATTATATGCTTCAATTTACTACAGCTTATTTTTCGGAATACAGAAGAATATCGTACTATTTTTTTTATTCTTTCTGCTTATATAAGTAAATAATACTATCAATTTCTGGGTAAGGGTATCGGTGTTAAGATTTTTTAGAAAGTAGGAACATCTGACAGCAATTATAATTACCTCCAGAAATAGAATCCATAACAGAAAAACACCAAACATATACCTACAGTTGTAAAAACAACGAGTGACAACATGCGACTTGAGATTCATCGATATAAAGCACGATATTTTTTATCAAATTCTTAGGCAGATTGTTATAGAATTTTACCATACAAAATATATCAAAGAATGCTCAAAAGTTGCGTCATTTATTAAGGTTTAAGCTAAGTGTTATAAAAGTGTTCTATCAACAATATTTTAAAGTCATTTATTGGCCAGATTTTAGCAAATATTCGCCAGTGTGCGTCGTATCATGTTGGCCCAACATGCTGGGCCAGCTAGTTGGGCCAATGTGTACAGGGGCTTTTACGAGCTGGGGTTCGGTGATAAATTATATACACTTATTTCTCAACACTAATAAAAACACACTTATTTCACACCACTAGAAACACCACTAAACACTCCGACTTACTTCCCTTCGCTTGATGATTATCGCTCCGATATTCAATTTTTACTGTCTCTTCTCTCTTCCGGGTCTTCTCACGATTCCCCTAGGGGAACCGGGGGGAAACTGATACAGGTTGTGTACTGTTTCAGTGGTGTCAGCCGCCGCCTGCAACTGCAGACGGGTCACGGGGTTGTGGTCGTTGCCACTGATGTCATATCCGGGCGTCTTGTCCGGATGTGCTTCACGCTGCTAGCGAGACCGGCAGTATTCCCAAGAGAGGAACGTCCGGTGAGCGATCTACGAGCCAGCGGCGGCTTGTTCGGTGGGGGCTACGCTTACGTTGGCGAGGTCGAGCTTGCCGGGGGAGGCTCCCGACAAGCGCCCGTCAGCCGACGTGAGCGAGCTGGAGTCAATCCGGTGTGGTTGCTGCGGGGATTAAATCCCGCGGCAGTGGTCGGTCCGGTGGGCGCCGATGGTAAGGCGCCAGCTCCCGCAGGTGGCGGCAGGATGACCCGTCAGCACGGGCGAACATGTTGGCGCTCAGGCGACCGATGAAGTCGTCGAGACTCTCTATGCGTAGGTCCCTGGAGATGACGTCGTTCCTCACGTAGCGAGGGGCGTCTACAACGGCGCGTAGGGCGAGCGACTGCTGCCCACGCAACCGTTTGCGGAGGGTCTCCGCAGCCAGCGCGTACCACGCTGGGGAGGCATAGGTGAGGCGGGTGCGGATGTATGCCTTGTAGACAGCCAGCTTCGCACGGAGGGGAAGTCCGGACGCCAAGACAGGACGCAGGAGAGCTCATGCGGTTCGCGCTTGGCCAACAACGTTCTTGACGTGTGGGGCCATCGTGAGACGACGGTCTATGGTCTATGGTATTTCACCGTCGGGGACCAGTCGACGTGGTGTCCGAGCATGGTGAGAGGCGGGGGCAGTCTCCGTCCACCCATGGAGATCGCCTGGGTCTTCGCCACGTTGACCGTCAGTCTCCAGTTTTCCAGCCAGGGCGAGAGTGCATCCAGTGCGCGCTGCATCTTAACCGCCGCGTGAACGGGGTTAAGGGAGTTGGTGATGTAGGCAGCGTCGTCTGCGTACAGCGCCAGCATGGCGCCTCCAGCGACGGGGATGTAGTCCGTGTACCTACTGTAGCACACGGGCGAGAGGCAACTCCCTTGCTCTGTTGACAGGACGCCGTCAACTGTCACTTGAAAGCGCCTGTCTTGAAGGAAGGTGGCCACAGTCTTAACTACTCGGCGGGGAGTAGTAAACGTGGACAGCTTATAGACCAGGCCGGCGTGCCAGACGCGATCGAATGCCTTCTCCATATCGAGAAGTACTGCGACAGGGCTCTCCCTCTTGTTGAGGGCCACCGTCATGTGGTGCAGTACTCTCGCGAGCTGGTGTGTCGTGGTGTTTGGTCTATTGGGAGGCTGAAATGAGAAACTGGAATGCTCTGTACAAAAGATGATCTTTAATTCGTGTTAACTACACGAGATCCGTACAGCAAGTGTACTTGCACATACACGATACAAAATTTATTAAAATTAACAATTATTGATTTGAGCGTAATGCTGCTGTGATAATTTTGTCAGGCGCGCGTGAACATGCCCCCGGGCGTTGAAAGCAACGGTTTCAACCAGACTCCGTAGACACAGCCAATGGACAGATCCTGTTGAACGCTCTGCGAATGACTCCAGTCGATGTCTGAATATCCGCTACACGAGCTATGCCATCTGTTCCGGGGTGTACAGCCACAATGCGTCCAAGACTCCACTTCAGAGGAGGAAGATTGTCCTCTTTGATGACAACAAGGGTGTTCAGCTTTAGTCCATCCTTGCAAGAACGCCATTTCGACCGCAGCTGTAATTCTGAAACACACTCCTTGCTCCATCTACTCCAAAAGTGCTGAGGTAATTGCTCGATTCGTTGAAAACGAGAAAGATGGCTAGCAGAGTGGTCCGTGTAATTTGGTTGCGGTAACGAAACAAGGGGTCGTCCAATCAGGAAATGACCTGGCGTCAGCGGTGTGTAGTCGGCAGGATCTGAAGACATCGGCGTCAGGGGACGAGAGTTCAGTATGGCTTCAATTTTAGTCAAAGCGGTGTAAAACTCCTCAAATATCAAATTACAATTGCCCAACACTCTTTGAAACTGATACTCTGTGGACTTTACACCCGCCTCCCAGAGACCACCAAAATGAGGCGTATACGCTGGGATGAAATGAAATCTTATTCCGTCATTAGCTGCACTCTCACCCTTGGACGAACTATTTAACTTTAAAAATTTAGAGAGGTGGAGAAAATATATCAGCGGGTTTACCTCGTCGAGAAATAAATCGATACAAAGCTAGTAAGTAACTATTGCTAGTTAAATCACCTACGGTCTCCAAATGGATGGCCTTGGTGGTGAAACAAATAAAAATTGCGTTGTACACCTTTACCAGCCTGCATCCACGACCTTGACGACTAGCGCACATAATAGGACTGGCATAATCAACGCCCGTACTCTCAAAGGGATAACCTGGACTCACACGTTCTTTTAATAAATTACCCATTATAGGCGTTACAACCTTACCTTTCATGCGGTGGCATAGAACACATTTATGATAACAGGGCTTCGCCAAGTTGCGACCTCCTATTTGCCAGTAAGATTCCCTAATTGAGGCTAATAGTAACTGAGGGCCAGCATGCATCAGCCTTTTATGCTCAAAATCAAATAACAACTTGGTAAAATAGTGAGTGGACTGTAATATGATGGGGTGCTTTTTAGAAAAATTAAAATTAGAATTATCGAGGCGTCCGCCTACACGCATTATTTTTTTGTTGTCCAAATAAACATTAAACTTAAGAAGAGCATTCTTCTTAGGTAAACTCTTTTTATGCAAAAGTAATTCATACTCAGTAAACGATTCAGACTGACTTTGAATTATAACAACATTTAGTGCATCTTGTAATTCATCTTGTGACAAATAATTAGTTTCAGGGTAACGTTTCCTACATGACTTAATAAACCTTAACATATAAGCTACAGAACGTACAAGTCATGAATAATTAGAAAAACGACTAAAATTAATCAAAGGTATAACCTTAGAATTATCTAAAACAGCACTTAGCACTACATCAGGTCGGATTTCCGGTAATGGCTCATCTCCTAAACACTTAAATTGAGATGGCCATTCAGACGGGTTTAGCCTCAAAAAATCTGGCCCTGACCACCACAGATCGGAATCCTGCAGAACACTAATATCCACGCCACGAGATATTAGGTCTGCTGGATTTTTATCTGTTGGGACGTGTCTCCAGGTACAATTGCCCGCCTTGTCCAAAACTTCAGCAACGCGGTTACGCACAAACGGCTGAAGTTTGTTAGGCGTCACTCGAACCAACCAAGGCACCACATAATTCCAGCCTCGGAATCGTTGTGGGCTTAAGGGGAGCCACTCGACTTTTAGCCATTAATAAACAAACCGAACAATCGCCTATGTCATTAATACTGCGAACGTAGACGCAAGCACCGTATGCAGACTCAGATGCATATGTGGAGTTCTAATTCCCTATATGAATTACAGACTACAATTCGCGGAATACGTAAATTATTTAAAAGAGGCAATGATTTAATTATAAAGTCCCAATGTCTTTGGATCTCACAAGATAGTGGTTGATCCCACCCCAGCTTATCTAACCACATTTTTTGCATCATTATTTTCATGGTGATAACAATGGGACCCAAGAGACCTAAGGGATCGAATATTCGCACAATCACGGATAGCAAATCACGTTTAGTGTGAGTAGTTGCTGAGTTAGACAGATCTATAGAAAACCCCAGCTCGTCAGTAGTGACATACCAGTCTAGACCAAGCAACTTGTCAGGCCCACTTGATGTCTTATTTAAGTCAAGTGAGGCTGGCAAGTTGTCTGAAGAAAGAACAGCGTCAGACACCAGCTGAGGAACATTTGACTTCCATTTATACAATGGCATACATGCTGACGCAAGCTCCTTGGTGACTTCATGGCGAATGAAATTCACTTCCTCCAAGTCATCATCTCCAGTAAGCAGGTCATCCACGTAAAAATCATGTCTGATGATATCAGCTATTTTAGGGTTCTCGCAGTCGTCTCCTATCTGTTTAAGACACCATGTCGCAAGGAATGGCGCGCTAGCCGTGCCGTATGTGACGGTGTTTAATTCGTAAACACTAATAGGCTCACTAATATTATCACGCCAAACAATCTGTTGCAAATGCCTATCGGACGGGTGTACTGCAATGCATCTATACATCTTCTGCACGTCAGCAGATAAAACATACTTGTGAAGTCTGAACCGAAGAAGTATAGACAGCAGATCCTGTACAATTGGCCCGACCATCTGTAAGTCATTAGAAGATACTCCCGTCGACGTAGGACAACTAGCATTAAATACAACGCGCAGTTTGGTCGTGTTACTCGACTCACGTAGTATTTCGTGATGAGGAATAAAATAACCAGAACACAAATTACTTTTAGTTATTTTAGTCATATGACCAAGCGATTCATATTCTAGCATAAAATCATAATACAGCCTACTAAATTCCAGCTTAACCTTTAATCGACGCTCTAAAGACTGTAAACAGTGTGTAGCTCTTTTATAGGAATTACCTAGAACCGAGGGATCTTTCTTAAGGGGTATGCGAACACAAAACCGGCCATCAGACAATCGGGTTGTATTTTTAACGAAATGATCTTCACATATCTTTTCTTCAGGCATGTAAGAACTAGACGACCTCGCATTTACCTCCTCTAATTGCCAGAACTTAGTTAAGTCGGCTCTGAGTGTATCACTATTGTCATCGGAAAAATATTAGATAAGTTACATTTTAAATTATGCGAAAACAACGTAATATTATTGTTTACAATGGGACCGGAAACGATCCAGCCCAAACGGGTTTCACATAAAACTGGTTTTCCAGTACCCAATTTATAAATTTGTGATCCTAATAAGTCCCAAAATAAGTCAGCACCGATTAAAATATCAATATCTCCGGGCTTATAAAAAGTAGGATCTGCTAAAATAATATTTGACGGAATATCAAAATTCATATTTATGTCACGGCACGGTACATTACTCGTAATAAATGGTAAAACAAAACAATGAAGATTATAAGTGAAACTATCATCTAACGAAGATATTTCAACCTTACACATTTTACCTACGAGCTACGTGCGAAGTGACGTTGTTTATACCTAGTATAGCTTTGTTGACCTGATCAGTTATCAAGTGCAATCGTCTACATAACTTGTCCGTTATGAATGACGAAGTGCTACCACTATCGAGGACTGCGCGAATAAGATGCACATAACCATAACGGTCTCGCACCTTGAGCAGAGCGATTGATAATAACACATCTCGCTGTTCGTAACTATGGCGCGATGCAATGTTTGCAGATAACGCGACGTTATTCGTATCAGTGGCGGCAGGCGGCATAATAGACGATGCAGATTGATTATTAATCGGTATAGATGTCGTATAACTAAGTGAATTCGCAATAGCACCTTTAGAATCTATGTGAATTAGTGTGTTATGTCTACGTTTACAAAGTTTACAACCTGGTTTTTTACATTTATTAGCGTAATGACCAGAACGAAAACAGTTAATACAAACTTTATAAGTGGGTAGTAATTTGAGACGATCATCATTACTTAATGCAAGAAACTGTGGACAATTATTTAATGTATGATCATTATTATTACATTTAGGACATGCTTTAGGAGCTAATTGAGTGTTAGTGTTGTTAGAAGATTGCATTGTTACCATTGACTTGATCTTAGGGCTTGATTTACCTGGCGTTTGGGAAATGTGATTAGTTCGAGCTTGTTCTATGGTCTCAAGTAGATCGGCACGGTGGCGTAGGAAGTTAATAAATGAGTCAAACGTAATAATTGTGTCCTGATCAAACTTGCTCTTGTGCTCCTCCCACTCGCGAAATGTCTTTTGATCAAGCCTGCGTGTAACAATGTAAATCAAAAGTGTGTCTCAGTGCTTAACAGGTTCCCCTAATGATTCTAATGATTGTAAATCTTTATTTAATCGATCGATCAAGCCTTTTATAGCAACAGAAGATTCCTTTGAGATAGACTCAATATTAAATAACGACGATATATGATTATTGACTAACAATCTTTTGTTATCAAAGCGATCGAGCAATAAATTCCATGCCACAGAATAATTACTTGACGAAAACTCAACAGCTTTAATTACAAGGGCTGCTGTTCCCTCCAGTGATGCTCTTAAGTAATGAAACTTATTTATTTCGTCAATTGTATTATTAGCATGAATTAGGCTGGCAAAACTGTCGCGAAACTCTAGCCAATTACAATATGAACCGCTAAACTTTGGTAACTGAATCGTAGGCAACTTGACTGGCCTATGCATACTAGCAACAGTACTTTTAAAGCTTTCTATCGATTTATTATCCCTATCAAAGTCACACAGAATATTCTGGGCTCTAGACAAGGTTTTATAATAAAGAGACTCAAAATCAGACCGCTCACTGTATTGTAATTTTAGATCGTCCACAATGCATTCAAGACGTAACTGTACCTTATAATACCGTTCGTACAACGACTCCATTTTACCCATGCGCAACTATTAGTTAATTGTTTGTCCTTAAGCGAGTCCAGGAAGGTGACGAAAGAAGTTAGACGGCCTTTAAAGCTGCCTCGCTTTTTAACTAAATCCCTTTCCTCAGACATTCTGGAATACGAGTGTTGTCCACCTGAAATTGATACAGGAATACAATTTAAATACGAACAATATAATTGTTATACACGCCTACCAGTATAAGCACTAATTTAAAACAATTTGCAACGCAGAATTTTAATAATTAACTAAATAGAAGAACTAATTACAAACTATAGTTCAACTACCTACCTACAATATAAATGTTGTAAGTTTTACTACTAATTAACTATTTTTTACTTAGTTTTAACTAATAACACTAATAAAAGTACATAAAGATTCTAAATAGGCACTAACCATGACTTGCATTAATATCAAACACTCTAAACTATAAATGTATTATGTCGAGGTACTTGCAAACAATAAACTATTGTCAGCTTATGGATTAGTTACAGCTTTATATAAAATTAAGTTTAAATAATGTAGCAAATATCTAAGCTAACTATACTATAATAAGTACGATTTAAAATTAATCTGAACTGTCGAATAATACTAATCACACAGCAATAAGCACCTAATGATATAAATCTAACACAATACTAGATATAAAAAGGTTTAAGTACTGACCTTTTACATTGGTAAATTTAATTATATTACCTGAGTGTTGGGTTACGATATTAATTATTAATAAATGCAATACACCGCTAAAATGACTTGCTTGAGCTTAATCCAATCCTCAATCCATCAACCTTCAAGTCACCTTCAATAATCCAAATCCGTAATTCGCTGATTATCTTCAAAATATATATTATAAATCCATCCGGTTCGCTAATGGACCATATGTTTGGTCTATTGGGAGGCTCAAATGAGAAGCTGGAATGCTCTGTACAAAAGATAATCTTTAATCCGTGATTACTACACGAGATCCGTACAGCAAGTGAACTTGCACATACACGATACAAAATTTATTAAAATTAACAATTATTGATTTGAGCGTAATGCTGCTGTGATAATTTTGTCAGGCGCGCGTGAACACGTGGAGTGTTCGGCTCGGAACCCGAACTGCTCGTCGCGTGGCTGGATGTGTGGAGTAAGATGCAGCAGTAGAAGCTTCTCAAAGACTTTCGAGAGTGTCGACAGCAGCGTGATGGGCCGATAGCTTTCGGGCTTCAGAATGTTTTTCCCGGGCTTGGGCAGCATTATGACTCGGCCGAGTCTCCATGTTGCGGGAAAGTTGCTTATGCGGAGGATGCCGTTGAATAGCTGCGTCAACGACGCAATTGCTCGCGGAGGTAGGTGACGCAGGGCTTCATTGGTGATCCGGTCGGGACCAGGGGCTTTCCGAAGTTTGGTGCGGCGAATCATTCGCTGCACCTGACCCGGGGAAAAGACTACTGGGTCTTCCGTGGGGACTATCGGCGATTGGAAGTAGTACTCCAGACGCTGCTGGATAGCTTCTACATGCTGCATGTTGGAAGCTGGATTCGGCTGGAACTGGGTCTCACTGTCTCTTCTCGCCCGTCTGCGTGGTATTTATACCGGCCGGAACACATAACTAGTGTTTTCGAGACTCATCACGAAAGTTCTGGTAGCTTGCGGTCATTCTAGATTGTTCTATTTACAGCAACGCCATCTATTAGAGGATAGATGAAACAGCTTTAAACCACCGATACATCTAATCTCATCTAGTTCTCCCATTCACTGATAGATGGCATTATTTTCAATTCGTAACAATACAGAATCTTTTCAATCTTTGTCACGTCTGTCCTAGAAGTGACAAAATAAATATTGGAGTGAAGAATATACAACGGGAGTTTTAAATATAAAATGTGCTTAATTGTAGGTTTTTTTTCATGCGTCATTTCACTCGCGTTTGAAAGTGATAGTTTGCATAATAGTTAATAGACTCGTCCTTTTTTATTCATAATAGACTGGCCAGAACAAAAAAAAATATTACTTAGTTATATTTATTAGTAAACGCGTTTATAACATTGAATTAGAACAAGTAGTTACTTGCAAAGTAATATAAAATAACAATTTAAGCTATGAGTCATCGAGTGTTTTTCAGAAAAATCGATTATCTTTTTTCGATTTTTCTCTCTCAAGTTTGTGAGCTAAGGAAGCTAAGGACTAAATTAAGCGTCATTGTGCCTTAACGACAATTCACTGCCATGTGGTTTTTCTGAAAATAACATCGAAAACAGCGCATCTAGTGCTTAATATATGTATTTATAATATTGTTCTTCTGGATATCACGTCGCACTTAGCGCATCTAGTGCTAAATATATTATATCTATGGCGCCTATCCCCGGCCCGTGCACGTCATGGCCCCGGTCGAGGCACTGACAGCGCACTGACATGGCACGGAAACTCCGTCCCCGGCCCGTCCACGGACGTGTGTGAACGAGTCCATATAAAATGTATGCAACGATTCTTTTCTGCGCTCCGTCCCGTCCACGGCCCGGTTGTGTGAAGATAGACCTTAAGTCTGCTGTGGGTGAGGCTAATGAAACCCAAGAAGGATAAAGATACCAGAAGTGAATTCATTCTGTGTAAATAGTAACACCAAAAGTTGTACAATGTTCAGTACTTTAAGATAACTTCTTATAAATTTAATGCAAAAAATATCACCTCAGTCTGCCGTGACTAAAACTTTTGTAAAGTAATCGAAACGTCGGATAGTAATAAATAATGTAGTTTCTAGGTCATTAGGTTTAAATGTACTCTCAATCAAACTATGTATATATTGCGATAAAATCCGTAAAATGTAGTTTAACTTACATTTTTGAATAATCGTTATGATTTAACCCAAGTCTCAAAAGTCTCGATAGCTGGGGAGTAGCAGTCTCGAATCTCGAACGCACAGCAAGAACATCGAGATTCTCGAAATTTTCGAGACTGAGACTCCCGGGATGAAAACCCTAGTCTATACCATATGCTGTCATTGGACACTTGATTTCAATAATACCTCCCTCGTGAGGACCCTAGGAAAACGAAATCTTTGGCAATAAACAAACCGCATTTATTTATTTCATTTCATTGCAACATAATCTGAAAAAAGAAAAGTTCTTTCGAAAATTATCATTAATAATATGATTAAAATATATATTTACTTGTCAAAATTACACCAAGATGTCACGGTCGCACTATAACTGTACCCAACGCCAGAGTTCAATAGAGGTCATTGCGAAGCTCCGAGCGATACGTCCACACCTTGAAGGGCCTCGCGGCTTACTGGTTTGCAACGTTTTTTGCACTGGTTTGCAGTTTTATAGTAGTTTAAGAGTAATTTTCAAATGCATTTCTTGAATGAAATTTAACCACATAAAATTATTTTTTTGATGATTTTTGTTAAGGAATATAATTATTCTTCTATATATAAATTCTTTATTTTGAAAAAACAAGCACGAATGATTGTAAAAATAATGATATTAGCAGCAGCTTTTTGTTGTTAATTTCACTTTGTAGTAAGTAAGTAGTAGTATGATTATTTACGTTTGGGTCTAAATAAAAATAAATCCTCACTAGCTTTTTTGTTGAGTATATGCTCAATCATATAAACGAGTTTGTGTATGAAATTTACAATTGATTTCGAATATATAAAACTTGAAAATTAGCTCCGTCAGGGAAAAATCGAAAACTCTGTTTATATGGCCGTATGTCACAAATACTTTCATAATATAAAAAATCCTATCTTAAACTTATAGAAGAAGATATTTTACATAATAATATGTTATTTACAGTTTCGTAAGATATATTGTCACCGAGATGGCATGCTTTGAAAAGTACGCATTTTGTCTCAAGAGACTAAAATCGGCGTTAACGCTCTGAACATGCAGCCGCACAAACGGCTTATCCACTTTATGCAAATCTACACCAACGGAAACATGGGTACCACAAGATTATCACAACAACGACTAACAAAGTACCCACTTAATGAGAATAATGTTAAGCATACAATCATCACTAACCTAGTTCTACTTACAATGAAAATTAAAATCTCTGAAACTGATTATCGTAACGCATTACGATGATAACTCAACGTCTGATAATTGAGTTTAACAGCTTCTATTAGAAAAACTATCACTCTTGAACGTCTTAAGCATAACTAGGAATTGGCCAGAGAACTCGGGGCACTTGATAGAAATACACAGCGTATCACATGAATTTTAAAAACACACAGTAGGTAATTTTCACGCGTAAAATCTTAAAATTGAATTACATTTTACAAGTGGTGCCATCTAATAATCAGAGTAAGAAACATTTTAATGTGCCATGTTAAAAAATTATGCTCACAAAGAAGCAGGTGTGATTGCAATACCGAGATCGTCTGTACAACTCAGAATTACAACGAGTAACAGTGCCACTTTTTACTTAGACTCTGATCACGTTTAAACGAAAACCGTTACGTATTGTCAACACCACGAGTCGATAAAATAATGGCGCTAGTAATATCTTTTGACTATGGTCAGGTTACACTAACCAACCAACCGCACTCGTCTAGACAGCACTGCAGTTCACACGTCTATTTAAGAAATAAAAGCTACAAGCTGTTCTACACAAAATCAGCACAGTCAGAAGCAATAGCTCCGCACAGTCTTACACTATGAACTTAGTATGTACGATTCGATTAGTTTACCAACTTTAGCGCCGCTGCCCTGCGAAGGACAGTCTATACCGGAACTATTGTTCTAGATTTAGCAGAAAACTTACAAAAGCTGGGTGTTGGTTCTAAACCCAATATTACAACTGCACTAGAACAATAACTAGCACGTTTCACTCAAACGCACTTGCTTTGAATAATGCAAGTCGGCCTGTACGCTCACTCTCGTTACTATTACAGTCCATAAAGTAAGACTGAGACAAGATTAATCTATTTGCAAGCCTAATATGATCACAAGGTTCGTGAGTGCGAGCCACGCTCGCATGAAGAAATAAAAATAATCGCTTTCTTTTTAACTGGCGTATCAAACTCTAAATCTCCGTTAGCTATCTACGCTATAGCTAGGTCACTGTGGTAGTCAGACAACAATACGCTAACTTAAAATACGGCAAAGGTCGCAATTAAATCGTTACTACCCACATTTTTTTTTGTTTTTCTTCTATAAGCTATTAAAAAGAAGATTATTCATGAGATCATGCCATGGAAACCACGACACCGTAAAAGTCAAACGGTTCCACAACTCAGAGTCTCGTGTAGGAATCGAACCTACGACACTCGGTACGATGTGATAGCGATATCACCACAACGATTATGAAATTTCCTAGGTTAAACGCGTAATGTTTTGCTACTACCGCCACTAAACAAAATTGGCAGTACCAATAAAAAAAATCAGACAAAATACGCTCACCACGGTTGCAGTTGACAGCTCAGTTGATTCACCAACATAGCAGCGTTAGCAGTCGCCTTCGATCACGCCTTGTAGTCGCGCTGGTCCATGCCACTTCTGATGACGACGGGTTGCTTGATTTTTGGCCGGTATCAACGTTTTACAGTTTGTTATAAGTTCACACCAAATCAAATGAACAAAACTGGCTATAATTATTTTTTATTATTGAACACGAAACGAGTGACAGTTTCTAGGTACTTGTTGTCCACCCGGAGTTTCCAAGAGAAGTGAGAGTTGTATTGCTCCGTTGAACGTCAACCGTCACCCCTCTCTTCACCTGTAGCGAACGTCACAATAGACTCAGTCAAAGCGCGCCATCTTCACACTTCCGTTTCGTAGTCAGTTGACGTCCCGTACTCATGACCATTCCGATATATATTATATTTTTGTATGACTGCTTTAATCTCATTTACCATAAAGCAATAAAAAAATAATGACATGGTTATTTAGAGCATATAAGAACAAGTCTCTATAAACTTCAAATACAATGCAGAAAAAATCTACATTGGTGCTCATGGTTTCAAATTAAATAGTTTATCTGCGAATAGCGTTTGCTTTTGTAAAGTTTGATGCAAATGTATCATGAGATTGACAATGTCTGAACTCCGTCCACTTGCCTTTCTATAAAACCGTAAACTACAATGTATGTTAATATCGCTAACCGGCACATGTTACACGTCAGCTCCCTATGCGAGCCAAAAAATACGATCAAATGTGGAACTATGATTGGTTTGTGAACGTTGAATGGTGGGAATTCCGTAAGAACCGGGGAAGCATGATTTGGTTATTTAAAAAACGTTTTAAGGTTTTCTCTAGGAATAAGTCGTTTCACATAATATTTAAATGATCTTGAGCCACCCGCATCCAAAAGCCGAACCCCACACTTACTCATTTTAAAATATGTTCTCAACTCTATTTCAATCAACCCGTAAAACCATATTTCATAAATGTACTAATTTCTAACCGTAAACGGGAATAAAATCGTGTAAAATTAAATAGTTCTTGAAACCGTAAATTATGAAAGATCCTTGTTCAGGTGTTCAGGCGCGGGTGGCCTATAAATTTTGTATAGAAGCATTTTAGAACCTTACATTAGTAGAGTGCTCTTTACTTTGCTAGTTAAGTTTGAGTGCGAGTGTGTCTCAGTATTGTACTTATGTGCAACTATGTAGACGAAGTGCAAAGTAGCATATTTAATCTAATTTAATGATACACATACTTTGAAAAACATTAACAGTTATATAAACTTAAAAAAATTGCTTTAAATTATTGGTCTCATCATCAGCCTTTCATAGGCCACTGCTGAATATAAGCCTCTCCAATGGCACGCCACTGAGCCGCAGGGCGTTCTACACTACGTTTACCAAGGCGCGCTCTGCACTCTGTAACACGACTACTCCAACGATAATCGATTCTGCGACAAATGTGAAGCTTACTGCCAGTTCAGCTTACTAATTCTTTGAGCTATGCCGATTACCCTGGTTCTCTTTCGGGTCACTAAGGAGAAAGTTCGAGCATAGTCCTCTCCATAATTCGCTGAGCAACCTTAAATTGGTGGACTAGACAAACCGTCAGTGTCCACGTTTCGGCTCCTTAAGTCATAACGGGTAGGACTCACGCATTAACCCCTTTGTCTTAAAGATTTACGGTAGAGGTGACGAAAAGACTTGACGATGTTTCCTGTACGCTGCCTAGCTGAGCTGTATCCTTCTGCAAGCCTCGCTCTCGAAGTTGTTTTTACCCAACTGCCAGGTTTGCCCAAGGTAGACGTACTCCTGAGCAACTTTGAGCGGGACCCCATTTAAGATAATCAGTAACTTTATTAGCATCATATTATAAGTAAAAATTTCCGTGTGGTTGACGGCATAGAATACAAGTGTCACCACCCCCTATCTTCCCGTGGGTGTTGTAAGAGACGACTAAGGGATAACACGATGCAAATACCATCGTTGCGTAGAGACGGAAAACTTGACATCAAACCCTATACGACTGCCTCGTTGGTCTCGCGGCATAAATGTGCGCGTGGGATCGGGAGGTCCCGGGTTCGATTCACACATATTTGCTAAATTCAGAATTTGATATCATGAAGCGTCGTATTAATATGAACCAATTTGTACGCGTGCCGATCATTGGCCTTATCGAAACGAAATCCTGTCGAGCCAGCTTCAAACTCAGCCTGCGAGAGCCGCCACTGGCGCATTTTTGAATTTGATACATTTACCCAATCTCAACTCACAAACGTTCGATCACTTCCGAATAGCTGTTTCACATAAATAACTTTTATATAACGGTCCATCACGCTACAACACGCTATAACACTTAAGGGTTATTCCACTTTATGTTGTTCAAAGACATTTATAATCTCTGAAGTAGTCGAAGTAGTCGTTCTTAAAAGCATTTTATACAGATAACATTCTAGGCATTAGCAATAACTTCAGTTTTATATTGAACAGAAGCTATCGCACTACATTTGCAACGAAGCTCTTTCACTTCGCGGTGATTTAAAAGATTTTGTATAAACCAGAAAACGTCCGAACTTAAAATTCACTTTACGACCGAATCGAAAATCAAATTCACAATCTTTATCCACTTCTGCAGTACATACGTATTAAAAAGTCTTCCATAATCGGTTTTTTATCATCCAGCGGGATATCATTCTGCATTTAGGGAATAAAACCATTGCAACGCGCCCCCGCGCCTTATCTCTACGGACCAGCCACGAAAATATAGATCTAAAAATTTTTATAGCAATTTGTATGTTAAACATCGGCTTGAATGAGATATTTCGCATCTTGTACGTTCCGTGCATGATATATGAACTTAAAGATGAGCGTTATTCAAAATTGGCTTCTACTAACTTATGATGAATGTGCTATAGGTATTAAGAAAAAACATAAAATGTATCTTCTAAGTCGGCGATAGTATCGCCGACTTGGAAGTGCTTTTTAAGGGAAATGAGTTTGAATAATACTTTTGGCGTTGTACGCAGTACACGCAACTTGTCGCTATTAATAGTTATGTTGCAAGATATTGGCATGTATCTTCTCACAGTGTGCGAGAGCGTGAGCGAAGTGCTCACGTTGTTGTTGAAATTTCGATAAGCTAGAAAAGTGAGACTCACGTGATGATGTGTACTAGTTTCCTTTAGGTATACTTAAATTATGTCGATTCAAATATTATATTGACTCTTTCATTAATTTTATGTGCTTAGTTTTTTTTTAATCACCGTTTCGGACTTAGACTTAAAACGACTTATTTAACTTAGTTGTATTTATAAGATTAATGCACATTAGTTTTAAAGCTTTAAATGTGTCAAATAGTAATAGAAGGCTATGAGTACTTACGACCACTACTGGGAGGGGACTACTACGGAAAAATCCTTAACCATTTATGACAGTAAAGCATACTGAACATAAAAATTGACCACATATTGAGGCAATACTGTTTTAACCTTAATTTAGCCTCGTCTGGAGGCGAACGGTTCTAAGCCACACTTGCTCGGCTTCTGCAGTTAAATTATGTACATGAGTAGTTTAGAATTCCATTAACTTCTCTCTTGTTTTATACCTCTTTTAGAGTGCTCTTTTTCATTTATATCTCAATACCGTTTGCTGTAAAATTTATTATATAGCTTTTTGTGTAAATGAAATGGACGTAGTGAAATGAGTTTGAGCAAATAGTGATGTGACTAAACTACATAATTTACGTTAGCTCACTCTTTAAGATTTTTCCTTTTTTTTCTAGTGCAACAAGGTAGGTATTTCGTTCATATGAAAAATTGAAATCAAATAAATATTATGTTCAGTTGAATAATATATTATATTATAATCATATCTTACAAATCATATCCTATTCTGTTATCTGAAAGATCTCTATCAATTCCCTTAGCTGCTAGCATAGAATAGTAAAAATCAACTAGAAATATGAACCTAGTAAACGATAAAAAACCGGGAATTGGTTGTAAAACTCGATGAAGTTTATTAAACTCTCATTTTATAAGCGCCAGAGCGAAAAACGATAAATGGAAAAATACTGACATGCGGGGAGTCGTTGCCAGGCCGCGGCTACACGGGGTTGGCACTCGCTTTAGTGCCACAGTACTCGTCTGTATATCATCGTTAAGGTACTCCGTATACAGTTGCAATACACAAAGATATCTAACATTCACAATGACATGCGTACACATTATTCCTTCTTCCTTAAATGTGATTTATATAGTGCGTTGAGCTTAATTTTATTTACAAGAATGACTAAGCAGGTATTTTACAAATGTAGTGAAAATACACAAAGACCCCAGAGTATTAATATCTATTAAATTCTAGCAGTAAATTACTCGGATTCATTGAAATAGCTGGTATTACACAATAGACTATTCAAAGTTAATCTTCTTCCTAAATCCGGAAGGCTAGACTCCAGATTAGGTACGTAATTTATGCGTTACATAAAAGAGGCCTTTAAACGCCTAAAACGATACGTCTTTTAGAAGTGTTTTGGGGCTTTATAAATCCGAGCAATATGACGTAGTCTTGAGGTAATGCATTCCCGATAACGCGAGTTTTTAAATCTCCGTCTAAGCACTGTAATAAAAAATCGTTGTTTAAAAGCCTCACTTTGTAAGAGCCGTATTTATCGTGTAGCTTACGACAAGACAAGCGACGGAATTATGTCATTTGACTTCCACCTCCTCGCATGTCGCCCCTTGTACCTTCTCTTTCGCAAAACCACTAGTGCGTGGAAAATTGTGAAGTTTACTTTTATACGAAGACGACGACTGTGATTTAAATTTTGTACATACGAGCGAGCTTACTTTACCTCGATTTATTGAAAATACGTTATAGAAGACAGTTCTAAAAATATCATACCAAGAAATATATTCAGTGCTGCTATTGCCTCTCATACATATTTGCAATGCAAAAAGTAATATCTTATTGGTACACATTGGAATTCTCTATTTTATAAGCTAATATTAGACTACTAGGCAGATCCCGGCCTCTAAAGCATAAGTGCTGGATGCAATTTTCTAACGCTAAAACCATGATGATAGGGATTGGAAGACTTTATTTTATTGATTCCAAATGTTTGTGATCTTTAGAAGTAAATACCTAATTTAGCAGTGGATTACATAACATTGTTTCATATAGTACTTAGGTTACTCATAAATTTTTATCAACATATTTTTGAAGACGAGCAAAATCTTACAGTTATTTGGGATTTAACTACAATACTATGTCATAGCTGAAGCCATAAATTTTAATTGAGTAAGCATTCAAAACTAATGCAAAAAAAACACTGATTCCTTGCATTCGTTTTGTTAGGTAAGAATCAGATTTCAAATCAGAATCAAACCAAAAGCAAAAACGCAATACTGTGGGAAGAAAAAAAAGGAGATTTTGGAGGACTCGTCACATTTCTAACTCACCGCACTCTGTGCAACAGTATAAATACTTTACATCGATAAACAAGTGCGACGAAGGTAGGTACTCCTCCGGCCTTTCACCTAAAAGCTACTTCTTGAATTCTATAGTACTTCCTGTATGTGATAATTCTTTACACTATTATTACTACCGTTGTACTAGACATTGCCACGTTATATTTAACTATTTAATCAATTATTTTAACGTGATATCAATTATAATATAACATTCTAGGGGGACTCACACACGGTTATGTGATCCCAAAACAAAGCAGAGCTTGTACTATGACAACCATGATGATAATGATGATGTGATCCTCTTATCCCTCATTAGGGACATAGGGCTCCTCCAGTTCTTTCCAACCGAGACCAGTTGAAGTAGCCTCCTTTTAGACTGAGCGCCTCCATGTGGTAAGTGGGCGCCCCGGCCGTCTCGTGCCATTTGCCCGCCAGCATAGACCTTGCTTGGATAGGTGGTTGTCCGGCCTTCTAAGCGTGTGTCCAATCCAACGCCATTTTCTTAGTAGGATTTCTTTGTGGATGGGCTTTTGGTCTGTCATTTGCCACAGTCTAGCATTAAAGATGGTTCGTGGCCAGTATATGTTGAGAATGCGCCGCAAACATTAGTATACGAACACTTGTAACTGATTGGTTATACTACTTTTGACGAGTCATGTCTCGCATCCGTATAGCAGTACTGACTTGACGTTGGAGTTGAAGAGCCTGATTTTTGGTCTCCGGGTTATTACATTAGACGTCCAAACAGGTTTGAGTTGCGCGTATGCTGCTCGCGCTTTATTAATACGCGCTTCGACATCGTCATCTGCTCCCCCTGTTGGGTCAACTACACTACCCAGGTATGTAAACCGCTCAACTTGTTCAACTGCCTCGCCGTCAATGTATATTGGCACTGCGTCGGAGCTGTTAAGGCGCATTTCCTTCGTTTTCGAGCAATTTATGCGCAATCCTTCCTCTGCAGCGAACTTAGCGAGGTCGTTAGTCTTGGACTGGAGATGGTCGCGTGATGTCGCGAATAGACAGAGATCGTCCGCAAAGTCTATGTCTTCGAGAGTTTTCTCATTCGCCCATGGTAGTCCTCTCATCTCTTGTCTTGTCACTCTGCGCATCACGTCATCCAAAACAATGAGAAACAAAAGTGGCAACAGTAAGCAACCCTGTTTCACACCGGCCGTGACATGTATTGGATCCGATAATTGGCCCTTGTGCATGACTCTGCAAGAGGAACCCACGTAAAGATTATGTATTATTTGGATAATCTTGTCTGGTATGCCTCTTCTCCTCAGTGAACGCCATATGCTTGTCCATTCGACTCTATCGAATGCTTTTTCGAAGTCCACAAACAGAGTGAATAGCTCTTTCTGCATTTCGTTGCACTGTTCCAATATCAACCGTAGAACGTTAATTTGGTCAATACAAGATCGCCCTGTTCTAAATCCACTCTGCTCATCCCTTAAGGTGCATTCGACAGCACTCTTCATCCGGTGTAGCAAATCTTGCAAAGTACTTTCGAGCACACCGGAAGCAGGTTTATTCCTCTCCAGTTGGAACACTCAGCTAGATTTCCTTTCTTGGGTAGTTTAATTAGTATTCCTTCCTTCCAGCTTTCTGGTACTCTTTCTGATTCCCAAATCACTGTCATCAAGGGATACAGTATGTCCGCTGCCACTTCTGCATTTGACTTCAAAGCCTCAATGGGGATGCCGTCGTTACCAAGAGCTTTACCGCTATTTAAGGTTCTTATGGCTTTTGATATTTCGGCTCTATCTGGGAGCTCAACGCTAATGTCTAAAGTGACTGCTTCTGTTTCATCAGAGGTGACCTCCTCATCCTTTGTGACTGATGAGTGGAAAACGTCGACAAAGTGTTCGTGCCATCTACTCATTTGCTCTGTTTGTGTGGTAAGAAGCTTGCCCGTTCTGTCCACTATGGGTCGGTTTGGCGGTGGTTTGTTGCAAAGCTCCTTACTGGCTCTATAGAGCTCCCTCGTGTTCCCGGTGTTTGCTGCATGTTCTGCTCGTTGGGCTATCTTTGCGGCTCTCACGCGCTTGTCTCTCCTAACACTACGTTTTACCTCACTTTCACAGACAAAATACTGGTAGGCTAACGTCTCTTTGGTGCTCTGGTCTTTAGCACAGTTGAGTTGATCCTTGATAGACTTCCTTTGAACAATTTTATCCCATGTGTCTGTAGACATCCAATCTTTGCGGTCGTTGCTTCTGTAGCCTAACAGACTTTCACAGCATGACTGGAGTGTATCCCTGACATTGGTCCTTTCTTCTTCTATGACAACCATACGTCAGATAAACATACTTATATATATTTCTAAATAGATACATCATCATCTCAGCCGAAAGACGTCTACTGCTGGACATGGACTATGTCCTATGTCCACCATGACTTTCCACCTAGACCACTCTTGAGCCTCCCAGTCCTGTCCGCTTCCCGCAATTTCAGTGAGATCGTCGGCAGGCCTATTTCTGCTGCGACTGCGACGTAGATGCATCTATGTAACGTTGGAGAATGTGGGCGTTCTTCGTTTCTCAGGTCTTCCTCCATCGTAAATTTCAGGAAAATAAGACTCAGTAAACACTCAATAGGTTCTACTCAAACTAATTACTTCACTTCACAAACTAAATATCCACACGTAGTTCGGATGAAAATGGAATACTTTTGGAAACGCGGCGAAGTCGGACGTAGGTTGGCCACACTTGTTTCCTCCGCTGTGTCTGTCGCCAAAAGTGCCCGTTGACAGCTCCACGTTCGCTTATAAAACATTTAATGACATTGACAGCTTTCAACTGCCGACCTCAGTGTTGCCAACCATTGTATCCCAATACGCCCAAATCTATTAAGATTTGACGTTCCGTTCTCCAATCTCCGACATATGTATATCATAGATAAACTAGCTGATCCGGCAAACTTTGCTTTGCCATATGGTCTTTCAGATTACAGGTAGGTAACCTTAAAGACGAGTAAGTATATTTTATAGACCAAATAAACATAAATGTCCAAAACTTAAAAAGAAATGCTTATGACCAATCCTCAGACCTACCAATACACAAAAAAACGTCATAAATTCGGTCAAGCCATTTCTAAGGAGTTCAATAACAAACACTTTGATACGAAATTGATATAAATTAGACTACACTCAGACGCATAATAAATAATTACTGTGCTTCACACAAAGATTTGTCCTGGGTGGATATCAACCCAACCACCATAGTAGTGTACACAAATCACGAGGCAACAGGCCAGATAAAAGACAATTATAAGACGAGAAATATAAAAAAATATTAACATACATACACACACACACATACATATACTCGCGCCTTTTTCCCGTCGGGGTAGGCAGAGACAACGGAACGCCACTTGCATCTAGCCTTACAAACCTCCCACGCTTCCTCTACATTAATTACTATCTTCATATATGCTCGCCAGTTCCGGGTGCTTAGAACCTTGCCATTTTTTTAAGATGTTCCCAATCTGATCAACGAATGTCCGACGAGGTCTACCGCGACCGACTTGACCACACACGTTAGCCTCATAAATTTGCTGCGTCACTATTTCTCCACTCATTCGCTAAGGTATTAAGAATAAAAAAATATTAAGTCATCTAAAATATTGTGCATATCAAATTCACATTATAAATAGGACTCAAACATAATTATTCAAATGAAGCAACGGCTATATTAAAGAACGTGAGCTGTAAATTGTTGTTAAACAAAACAGAATGCATGTGTTGTACTCGTATGTGACCGACATGTTTGCGACGTCACGTCCTCATCCGACAACTTTCATGAAAACCGACACGCAAATACCTTCGTAATGAAATGCTTTCATAGATTATATTAAAAACCTTAGTAATGGTACGCTATACCGCGAATTGAGATGAAATTAAAAGATTGTTGTGTTATAATACGGACGAGGATGCTTAAAGAATAAGACTGAAATAAGTCTCAAAATATTGACTATTAATAGCAAGCTTGAAATAACTGATACATAGGTCCACGTGGCAAGTAGATTGTGTATTTAATTACACCCTTACTCTCATTTCAAATGCCATGCTATAGAAGACTAGAGTCTGCACAAAAGTGGCTACATTACACGATTCAGCACACTCCTGTTTATTCAAGTTCGTGTATTTTTAACTACGCAGAACCAAGTCCAAAGAATATTCTCATATGCATCATAAGTTGAACATCACAACGATTGAAAAGTAAATAATTAGAATACGGATACAAAGTGCACATGTATTCCACAAGGTTCCCTAGTTCAATAATTTCTTCTTTCTTCCCAAGATCTGCTTCCTCACTTATTTTCGCCCAAGGTAGTCCATTGACTTGAAATATTGAACCATAATATGTTTCAATACGAGTTTATGCCTAAATTCCTAAATATTATTATGCATAGTTTAGGGCTGCTGCTCCGCGCCCTAGGCTCATAGCATGATTTTATATAGTCTGACTTGATAAATGAGCGATTCTACTCAAAATAAAGTATTCAAATCGGCGGTAGTAGTAGTTCCTGAGATTACCGTGTTCAACCAAATATACAACCAACTAACTCCTCAACACATACGAGTATACTCCTCAGCTGCACAAGTTGCAACCGAAGCATACCAGATATATCGATAAGTATCAAACATTCTCAAACATGAACACCTAATCCGGGATACGATATTAATCAAACGAGAAACCTAAAATGTTTACGTGGTTAACTTTACTAGGAGCTGATGTTAGTACATCACTAGTGAGCTGCCAGTACGTCACTAGTTAAAAATTATGGCCAAAGTTGCACTGTAACTCAAAACTCCAGTTGCCACTCTCAAACGGATAACCATATTAGCTGACACGTCACATCTACTAGCTACGAGTAATTATGTTTAGAAGTTGCAAATGTCAATATATGATTGAACATACGGTATAGTGCTTGAGGTTTGTTTAGCCCCAATTCCCATACATCATTTTAGTTAGTCACCAAAGTTAGCGTCTATAAATGAAATATAACTTGTTTGATAGTATATATTGCTGATTCTAGGGGTAAAAAAATCGTAACTATAGCAGTCCAGGTTTTTGAGTTATTATGCTTAGAAGTTTTATAGGTTATGTCATTATTAACCATCTATAATAATTAATTGGTAAATAAAACTGAAGAAGCTCGATGGCATAATACTATTCATGGCCACTAGTAATCATTATTAACGATTACGCAAATTAAGCAACCTTAGGTGTGAACACTACTTGGATTTGTGACCACAAAATATCTTAAGCTCCTCTGTGCATAGAGAGACAAGTCTATTATCATGACATACATATTTATCAGTCGTTAAAATCAGATGCTCTTATGCAGCTTTAAACATCTGCTATCAATATTGACTATTTATTTACATACTGAACGTTTTTTCAAAGAAACATAAAACACGACTGATTTCCCAAAAAATATATAGCCTATGTCACGTGAGGATTCTAACAATACATACCACTCATATAAATCGCTTCAGCCATTTAGAAGTTATGGCAGAATAAAGAAACTCACATACATGAACTCTAAACCCACTTGACGAAGCAAGTTGCTAATAATTCTCTGTGACATTTTGATGCAGCCTATTGCGAATAACCGTATCACTTTTTTATTTTATGGTGCATGAATCAATTAAATATGATTTATGATTATAAAAAAAACAATACACTACTTTTTTGGGCAGTCGTGTAAAATAGTAAGTAAATAGTGAGCCGACGACGGTTTCTTAACGTGTTACTTACTGTCACGTATATTGGTGTGTTGAGAGATAAATTAGATATACGGTATAGTTGGTTACAAAATATAATTGTTTGTCAAGCGTTACACAAGTATGTAACCCGGTAGCAACTATTAAGAGCTAAGATCTCAGGGCAGGGTAGGCAGGCAGGCTGACGAGGCTTCGGTACTGCAGCAGAGAGAAGGGCACTTATCTCAGCGGTGTCCAGGGTCCAAGAGAGGCCGTTCGCTGTCGCGCCGCCGTATTTATGTGCCGCTGCGGAGTGAGCACGGAGAGCCAGGAGTAGTGGTAGGGGCCAGCGCGACGACACCGACGTCACACACTCCCCCCTTTAGGCCGGAATTTTTCCTGGGGAAAAATTTCCTGGCCCCCTGCCGCCGACAGCACCTGGAATAGAGAAGGAGAAGTGCTGTCAGTCTTTTAAGTGCCAAACACCACCTAAAAGAAATTTGGTTATGTATAACCCCCAACCTTTCATACATCACGCATTCAATGGACCCCTCTAATAACAAAAAAATCCTTCATATCTCGCACACATGCCAGACACACTCACAACCAGTGCACTAGCTATCATTCAAATTAATCAAGCTTGAATGCAAAACACATCAAGGATTACACTTAACTGAGATAGTCTAGTATGGTACATGAATAATTTAACATTTACTAGGGACACTCTTCAAAACAATTGTTTAGAATTCTTATATATAACTTAAGTTAGATGAAATACAAAAGAGCTGCTCAGTTTATGAAGTAACAATTATAATACTACTGCATAAAAACAATTAAAATAAAAGGTCCGCTTCGACAACAAAAGAGTGAGTGACATGTCATAAAACTCAACGCAGGTAGTCGAGACGAATGTAGACGAGAGTAAGCATTATGTGCGCGGCACAAGGTATTATTTAGAAGGCGCGCTAGTGGCTCGCTAAATAGAATGGGTTCATTTTAATATCTCCGAGCCTACTTTATAACATAACGTAAACAGTGATTAGTACAACAAGTAAAATAGATTCAAGAAACTTCGAACCCGTGAGACGCTGTTGATTACCGTTTTAGCCACTGAGTCAAAACAAAAAGATCTTAATGATAGAAAAAAATTGATTATACTATAACGACCATTACGAGTATGGACCGTGGGTGAGCAGAAGTAATTATGACAAAAATTTGGCGAGATTTTCTTTTTTTTTATGAGAATCTATTGTTTGTAATTAATTAATTTTAAATCTTTAATATGCCATTCGTCAACTGGCTTGCCAGTCATATCAGACAATTTGTAAACTAAAGGAGAATTTTTAGCTACAACTTTGCATTTAATAAATTCAGGAGCGGGTTTTTCATTGAAATATTTATCTTCATCGCTTAAATAGTAAGTACGCCGCCACACAATATCGCCGATATTGAATTCGGCCGGTTTACGACGAAGATTATAAGAATTACTATTACGTTGGTGAGCGGCCATCAAAGCGGCCTGTACCTTTTCGAAGATAGGAGACAAATGGCCGAGGGCCTCCGCATATGTATCACGCGGTTCGAAAACAATATTAGGATCAGATTTGTTGACCACATAGTGTGACCCACAAGTAACTAATTCACGACCAAAGACCAGAAAAGATGGAGAATAGCCAGTTACCTCATTTACTGCGCAATTTATTGCAAACTGAACCTTGGGAACAACTTAATCCAAAACGCGCTGATCTCGTTCGATAAAAGTAGAAATAGCCGTCATAATAGTTTTATTGTAACGCTCGACTGAGTTTACATGGGGTGTATACAGCGGCGTATAGTCCAAATTAGGAATTTTGGTTATCAATTTTTTATATGTAGTACTAATGAATTGCTTACCATTATCGAGAACAATAGTTGACGGAATACCATGGACCAAGAAAACATTTTCTTCTAAAATTTTAGTAATTATTTCGGCAGTAGCTCGTTTAATGGGAAAAAGCATACAATATTTGGAAAAACAACAAAAAACAACAAAAATAAAATTGTTTAGCCTTCTAGAAGTAGGTAGTGGAGTAATTAGATCAATGTTTAACATTTGGAATGGTTTATAACAAGACTTAGATCTACCCATATGACCTAAGGTTGAATGGTTTTGATGTTTGTGAGCTATACAAACATCACGCGAATTCACAGCCTTAACAACGTCGGAATATATATTCGGCCAGTAATAATTTAATGCCAAGCGCTTGTAGGTTTTAAAAATACCAAGGTGACCAGCCGTGGGCAGCGAATGGTTCTCAGCAATAATATTAGATCTTTGTTCAGACGGAATAACCTCTTTCCATTGAAAATCTCGGGTTAAAGGATTTAGACATTTTTTAAAACGATATAATTTATTAATAATAATTTGGTAGTCCACGAAAGATGTGGGATTGTTTAGACAACCTTTATAAATGTTTAGATACCACGAGTCGTTAGTAGACATTGGGAGTGTTAGGTTTAAATTAGGAGTAATGTCATTATCATTGATAATGGCTGCAACGGGAACAGAACGAGACAGGAGTTCGGGCAATATGTTGTCTGAAGCACGACGATGTCGAATCTGGAAATTGTACGACGAAAGACGAACACCCCATCTGGCCAAACGACCAGTAGGATTATTAAGTTTTAGAAACCATTTGAGCGCAGCGTGGTCAGTGTAAACAATAAACTTTTTACCGTTATCGACATAACAACGCCAGTGCTCGATGGCAGATAACACAGCGAGTGCCTCGCGCTCAGTAGCGCTGTAATTCTTTTCAGCATCAGAGAGAGACTTACTGAAATAGGCTATGATTTTTTCTTCGCCCTTCAAAACCTGGCAGAGGACAGCGCCTACGCCGTAGTCGCTGGCGTCCGTATGTATCTCAAAAGGTTCGGAGTAGTCCGGACAAGATAAAATAGAAGGAGAGGACAAGCAGTCCTTCAATTTGAAAAAAGCCTGGTCCACCTCTTTAGACCAACAAAAAGGGGGAGCCTTTTTAACTTGAGAGGTTAATTTGTTTAGAGGTGACGATATACCACTAAAATTTGGAATAAATCGCCTATACCACGCCTAGAAAACGACGTAGTTCCTTTTTATTAGAAGGGGTAGGGTAATTCATTACGGCATCAATTTTATCAGGATCCGCATGGAGACCTTGCGAATCGACAACGTAACCTAAATATTTTATTTTATCACTAAAGAAATTACACTTATCTAAGTTTATAGTGAGATTTGCCATTTTCAATTTTTCGAAAATACGTAATAAAAGCGTAATATGTTCTTCAAACGTTGACGATATACATACAATGTCGTCGATAAAACAAAAGACATTATTTTCAAATTCAGGACCGTAAAACAAAGTGTCGACTAAACGTTGCTGAGTTGCAGGTGCCTTTGTTAGACCAAACGCCATCCTTTTAAAATGAAACGTGCCACGAGTAGGTACATAGAAAGCGATCTTGAAACGATCCTCCTCTTTAATTAACGTCTGCCAGAAAAATTTAGAAATATCTAAACTAGATAGGTATTTAGCGTCTCTCAAGTTATCTAGAATTCCCGAAATGTAGGGCAAATTATAAGCATCTTTTCTAGTAACAGAATTCAATTTACGACTATCTAAGCAAAATCTTAGTTCGCCGTTCTTTTTAGGGGTTAGAATAACCGGGTTAGACCAAGGACTCTCAGAGGGTTCTACGACATCTTCCTTCAATATTTGGTCTAGTTGTTGTATCAAAATGCGTTGTTTATACATACGATAATAACGCTGACAAATAGGTGGGTTATCGCCTGTGTCAATAGAGTGAGTAATGAGAGTTGTACAACCGAGACCCCGCTTTTTATAAGAAATATCGGAAAATTTAGAAATAATGTTATCAGCGGCAGCTCTCTGTTCAATAGATAAATTATTATAAGACATAAGGTGCGGTGAGTCATCGGTCCGCGGCTCAGTAACTTGTAAATCAGTTTCATTCAATAACAACACCGACTCTAAATGGTTAGGAAATAAATTAAAAATTCGCCAAAAATCCATACCGAGAATTAAACTATTTTTAATCCCTGGCACTACATGAAAATTTAGGGAAACTGTTTTATTTTGAAATTCAATCGGAAGAGAGATAGACCCTAAAGAACACAATTTTTCACCACCAGCGGTTACCAAACTCAAAGGCTGAGAACAATCCAACTGATACTCATTATTTAAAAAGAAATTATGAGAATTGTTACCCAAGATTGTAACACATGAGCAAGAATCTAACAGGCTGACTACAGGTTTACCATTTACAATAACAGAAATATATGGCGAGTATTCTATATTAGAATTACGGATTGGGGATAGACTGTAACAATAAAAAATTTTTTTTAGATAATTTAACCAATTATTCCACTCATTTTTATTAAAATTATTTGATTTATTTATTCCCCAATCCTCGCTTATTAGTTTTTTGGTTTATTAGTTTTAGGATTACATTTAGGACAATCAGACACACGAAAACCTTTTAGACCGCATTTAAAACAAATTAAAAAGTGTGGTTGGCGACAATTATACAAACTCGCTATTTGCTGGCGCAGCTTGGCTACGGAACCAGACTTGTCTCCACCCCGAATAATCAGTTCATAAACCAGCTCCGATTTTATCAAATGATTGAAGTTAATTTTAAAAGACATGGCTAAGTTACTTTGAAAAAGATTAAACAGATAAAAGATTAACCTAACAGCACCAAAAGTCACTCACACAGGGGTTATACTTATAATATAACAATAAATTAAAAGTTAATGTAAATATGTTCACAGTGGGTCGTTTAAAAAAAGATTTATATTATGTAGCAAGTTAACAAGTTACGTTCGCAATGCGTAAGAATAGCGCGAACTGGAATCTACCCTCACATAAAGAATATAAATGTACAATAAAAAGTAATTCCCAAAACCGTTACTTAGTCTAACGAATTTGGGTTAGAAAAGAAGTTAAGAAGTACATAAGACGTTGCGCAAGCCTTTAGTCGACTATATTGCCTGATTAAAGCGTTATAATTTATTTAACACATTTAGAAACAAAAAATCAACGACTTACCGACTGTGAACACACTCACACACAGAAACACAGAAAAACGAAGCGATCAGAAGCCGAGTCAGATGCCTGAGCCCTTAAAACTGTTTGGCGCCAGTGTAACGTTTATTGGTGTGTTGAGAGATAAATTAGATACACGGTATAGTTGGTTACAAAATATAATTGTTTGTCAAGCGTTACACAAGTATATAACCCGGTAGCAACTATTAAGAGCTAAGATCTCAGGGCAGGGTAGGCAGGCAGACTGACGAGGCTTCGGTGCTGCAGCAGAGAGAAGGGCACTTATCTCAGCGGTGTCCAGGGTACAAGAGAAGCCGTTCGCTGTCGCGCCGCCGTATTTATGTGCCGCTGGGGAGCGAGGCGGCTAGCCAGAAGTAGTGGTAGGGGCCAGCGCGACGACACCGACGTCACATTACATAGGATTACTAAGGATAAAAATATGTTTCAGGTTCCCTAATGAGTATGGAAAAGGTAGGGTGGATAGTAAAAACACAAGATTTCATTTTACAATATTTCATTCTTCATGATCCTCTATAACTAGCACATCATCTAAAAAGGCAGCTAGTGCAAAGATATTTTCTTGGTGTCTAGCCCATCCCAAATACTAAACGATGGTCATTACATGAGCGCAACATCCTAGCGTACGCTTATGATACAGTTAACACATAAAATCCGTGTGGTCATAAAGGATCTGCCGTGGCCACGACCATGACCACTCATTTTGGCTGCAGAAACCAGGTACACAACAATATCCGAGAAACAGGGCTGTATTGGAATCCTTAAGCACGCAAAAGTCACAAAGAGGCAATATCAAAGTCAATAAACAATCCGAGTCATATAACAAGAAGCGGAAACAGAGTCCTTGGGCAGTCCGGCTCAAAAAGAAGACAGAAAACAGGAGAAAAGCAATGAAAACTTAGAACACAAACAAACAAGCACGGGCGCTAGCGAAATGTAAAAAAAACTGTACTTTATTTAAAATCCGCATAAAAATAAACGTATCAAGCAAAAAATAGTATTAGTCATATTAATGAACAATTTAAATCTCTTAATCTATAAAAAATATTCATGATTCTATCTTTATTTTATTTATTTATTTATTAGTGATAAACAAACAGTGACATATTGTCCTTAGTTTAATAGTACCTATACACAATAAAACATGAGTCAATGTGTACTCACACCGTTATCCACAGAATATAATTAGGTATGTGTAGGTTGGAATTAATCTTGGAAAAATAATTATTTACTCTGGCAACCTTGTGGCTTTTTGACAAATCAAAGAAATGGCCATTACGAAAATCCGGAAATCAATTAACATAATAGCTAGGTATTTTTAATTTTATACTTTTTACCTGGCCTTATCGAAATTCGACTAAAATATAGAAAATCGTATAAAAATATTTCATTAATATTGGTTGTGATGAGTTTTTAAGACGCTTTTAGTGCTAAAAATCTGCCATAGCTCTTTCATATAAACCTATATCGTTTGTCGACAGATAAATTATTTTATGTGTAACAATACTTTTAAGTGTCAGCGCACACCGAACTGCAAAATACTCGCGCATGGTCGACCAAACCAGAGACGAGTAAGAATATAGACTGACAAAGTTGAACAAAAAAATGTGCCTCGGAAAAAGCTCAAATCGCGAGCTATATCCAGAGGGCGCTGATCAAATAGCACGCGACGTTAATTACAGCCAGACAAGTCATAAAAATATCATTATTTTTTCATTAACAGCCATTGAAATCGTTTAAGTATTTTTTAGAATTGGTAATATTGCTCATAATAAGCTAATTTATCTATTTCATTTTACATGCATATTTTATCACTTTTGAATGTGTACTAATAGATGGCGTAGTAAAAACACGAAAGATAATGTACAACGGTTTATATTGAATTTTCACTAGATGACGCTTAAACCAAAATAAAATTACCTATTTAGATGGGATGGGTACGTTACGGGTTTTATAGGTAGATACACTTATTTAGTAACAATTCGTAAACAACCATCTACGAACTAGTTCTATGTATGCCTCAAGAGTGAGATGAGACCATATTATTTATTAACTACTTTGTATGAGAAAATGCAAAAAGCAACTAAACCTAGAATCGAACCCGGTACCGCTATAGGTAGTATCGTAGTATCATAATTATTATCACCTAGGTGTAAAGTGTTCCTCAAGAAAAATCAATCGAGCCCAAACTATAATAAATTATATACCTACCTAATATAATGTCCTACCACATTCACACAACACCATCTAGTCCCAAATTAATTAATTTATTTATTAGCACAACCACAACATATATATTTATACAGTTAAGGTAAACACTTAAAAGACATTGTATCTGATATAATATGACAATAATTACGGTATGCATAGCACTGACAAGAAAATGTATGTAGTAAAACTATTTTAAATGTACCTAGTTATTTTACAGTTAACAAAATAGCAGAAAACAAAAAAAAAACAATTGAATAAAAATATGCTTAATAGTCTTTGAGTAACTAAGCAGAGCTATGAGCTTGTAGGGTGATTTCGCCTGTTCGCGTCCATCGCCAAATTCGCGTCCATTTACGGACCTCCCTTTAAAAATGCTCGAAAATAAGTATACTAACACACTAATAAAATGAAAAGTCAGTAACGCCAATACCTCAACGTATAAGAGACACGCACAAATAGACAAAAGTTCCGTGCGCCCAACTAATCCTGTTTAAAAAAAATAGTTAATCTCGGTTGAACAAACAAAAGAGTGCAGATGCGCGGGATATAAATAAAAAAACCGGCCAAGTGCGTGTAGGGCCACGCGCAATGTAGGGTTCCGTAGTTGCCCATAATGGCCATTATTGATAATAACTACTGTTTCACATGGGGCTAAAAATGGGTATTTTTAAGATTAAGCCAGCGCTCCCAATGTAAACTCACAGAAATTGGTATTTATAAGTTAACCGACAATTACTCATAAACTAGTGATGTCTACTTAGCCGTGATAGTTTACCTTTTAAATTCCTTATATGTACTTCATTTGTGATTTTTTTCACCTCTTCCAAATTAATAGTTTAGCCGGCAGAGGGGCAGGCGGACACTTGAGTCTAACAATTATTTTCTACAAATTTTTTTCTATAGTTTTGTTGCAATATCTTATGTCTATATTCATGTCAAATATCAGCTTTCTAGCACCAGGCGTCTTTGAGCTAGACTGCGGACGGACAGACGGACATTGTTTTATGTGAACTTTAGGATACATAGCTGTTTCTAGATATTAATTATGAAAAAAAGAATACTATGAAATATGAATTAGCATGTTTTTTTATAGTTCACAATTATAATAAGGTGGACGCGAATTACAATACCGAATTTATAAAACTTCCACTTTGCGTCCGCAATGGACGCGAACTCGTCTATTTATGTTTTCTTTAGTTGTTTATTTTTATGTGATTAAAATATGAGAGAGAAATTAGGATATTGTTTTTTTAACATTAATAGTATGCAAATGTAATGTTCAATTTGCGTCCACATTATAATGGTTCTAATATATGATACAATCCTTAAAATAATCGATCACACGAGGACGCAAACTATACCTACAAGGGATAATATTATAGCAAATTGCGTCCATTTTTTCATGAAATAGAAATGATAAAATAAATATATTATATATATTTTTTTTAATAACTTAAAATGCATTTTTGATTAAAACTGAGTTTAAAATCTGATTTTTACGAATTAAGTGCAATGAAATGCGTAATTTCTTTTATTCCATATTTTTTTCTATTCAAAATGAGTTCTTAGGAGACAAGAAAGAAAAAGGATAAGAAAAAAATCAGAAGATTGATTAAATAAAGCAAGCGTTTAGTGATATTCGTGAAAAGAAAAGAAATCGATAAGACAATTACATAATTATGTAAAAATTATGCTATTCCGAAACACACACACCACAATATTGGACAACATGTACCTATAGTTATGTTTTTTATCTTTGATTTTAAGTGCCATCGATGATGAAAACAATAAATAGTTATTTATAGTTTCTTTAGAGTGATTTAATAATGATAATAATGTTGACTTTTTTATAACTTTAATCTTAAATGTAGAAATTGTAAAAAGCCAATCTTTCGTTAGATTGGCTTAAGAATATTACCCTTATATTCCTTCTCTAAGCTGGTTGACGCGAAATGGTCCACAGGTGGACGCAATTTGGATTTTTTGGACGCAAACTGGGTAAAATACCAAATTTTGAAGTTTGTTTATTTAAAAAAAACCCAAGTTTCAAAGAAAAGTGAAAGCTAATATTAAAATAGACTATATAATGAACGCATTAAATAAACTTTTCATTGAATCAATTTGCTGGAACAAATTTTTAACATTTTTATTTTCTCCTTCCAAGGACAATGGGCATTTTTGTATGGAGCCTAGGCGGTCCGCGGCCACGAATGATTTTGTTATTAATTAGTGTGTTTTAGTCCTACAATTACTGTGGACAAGTGTTATCACTGTGGTGTACTTCTAAAACAGATAAAAGACGCTTTTATTTTTGAAACTATAATCGTTTCACTTACTACTCTGGCTAACGAAAGTGTTAAAGAAAGTGAAACATCTTATTTAGATTGTCATTTTATAATATATCACATATTATTGTATCAAATTGTATGGTAACTGAGCTTACTAATGTAAGCACAGTTTATTTATTTATTTTATTTAATCATTTATGCACAAACATAGTGTACATCGGTGGACATAATGCCATATGGCATTCTCTACCTGTCAACCGGTGGTGCAGAGATGAAAGTGGTAGGTGCATTTTACTATTTAGATGTAACTAATGTTAAATAATATACCTACATATATAATACAGTTACCATACAATTTGTTATAAACATAAAATCTTTATTTGGTTATATATAACTAACATAATATCATCAATAAATAATAAGCTATTATAATGCATAATTAATTATTGTATGTAGATAAAGGAATGAAAAGACATAATGGTTTAAAAAAAGAATTAAGTATGATTTTAAGCCTTGTGTAGCCTAGTTCCTCTCATTCATCCTCTATAATCCCACTTAATTCTGCTGCTGCTAATCGCAACTCTTCGGGTTGATTTCTTACCCAGCCATATAAGTATATAATATACCATACTACTACGCACATAATATGTGCGCAGCATTTGACCGTGCGCCTATAACTCGGAATAATCTATGAATAATAAGTCCCAGATCTTACTTACGTATTAAATAGTTAATTATCGCTTGCCCCATGCCTTGAAGAGCAGAATATACCGTCGGTCTTGGCTTTAATGAAGATCTTTGAAAGTCGGTTGCCTCAAATAAACTGATACTGGTCTAAGCTATGGAAATATCGCTATACCTTTGGGTTACGGAGGTTAGACGGCAGTGATCGCTCTGTGGAAAAGCCGATATTCTGTCATGTCTGTTTGGACTGGTAAGCGGACGTCGAGCTTCAAGGCGTAAGTCTCGGATGCAACCGGGATAGCGCTAGGACGATGATAAATAAGTCCTAGGTCTTACGTGCCTTAACTGTATTCGAACGGGTAATAACCAAACTTCTTCCTCTTCATTATATTCGCTAAGACGTCTTATTTGTTGCTCTCGGTACACTACAATATTTTACACGCCCTGTACTAGGTACTCAGCCTTATAACTCCGAGATATCTTCACACGAAAGATCACGTGCGATACTTTATTATATAATTAGGTATATTGATGATGTGTTACCGTGTCACAAAACCTTTATCTATACAATTAGGTTATATTGACATTCAAATATTTTTTTCCTAAACAGAATACAGCGTAACGCCCATAGTAAAAGATGTTCCTAATTATTAGTACTTTCATTTGATATTAAATTCATTGATGGCCGCCGACCGCCCAAAACCGCCCATTGTACTTTGCCAACTGCACTAAATGGATGCGAACAGGTGAAATGACCCTACTATGGGTACTAAATAATGGATAAACGTACATACCTATAGTTATACTTTTTTTGTAAATACATATATGTTATACATAGAAACACCCAGATCAAGACAAATATCCAAATTCATGCACACAAATGTTTGACTTGAGCGGGAATCGAACCCGCGAGCTTTGACGTAGCAGTCGCTTACACTCCCGCTACGCCAACCGGCCGTCTAGGGTAAACTCGGTAGGGTTACATCGTTTTATTACAAAGATGCCGAAGCCACCTCCAGCTTCATCATCAGACCCCGAATATCATCTAGGTGTACCTAAAAAGCTCCCCAAGACAAATTAATCCACCCAAAACTTGGTGGGTTTAAGTAAGTATGTCGTTTTATACTAGAGATGCTGTGGCCACCTCCCAGCTTCATCATCAGAACCTGGATATCATCTAGTTGTAAAGTGCTCCTCAAGACAAATCAATCAAGGCCAAACTCGGTCGGGTTATGTCGTTTTATTACAGAGATGCCGTGGCCACCTCACAGCTTCATCATCAGACCCTGGATATCATCTAGGTGTAAAGTGCTCCTCATGACAAATCAATCAAGCCCAAACTCGGTCGGGTTATGTCGTTTTATTACAGAGATGCTGTGGCCACCTCCCGGCTTCATCATCAGACCCTGGATATTATCTAGGTGTAAAGTGCTCCTCAAGACAAATCAATCAAGCCCAAACTCGGTCGGGTTATGTCGTTTTATTACTGAGATGCTGTGGCCACCTCCCAGCTTCATCATCAGACCCTGGATATCATCTAGGTGTAAAGTGCTCCTCAAGACAAATCAATCAAGCCCAAACTCGGTCGGGTTATGTCGTTTTATTACAGAGATGCCGTGGCCACCTCCCAAATTCATCATCAGACCCTGGATATCATCTAGGTGTAAAGTGCTCCTCAAGACAAATCAATCAAGCCCAAACTCGGTCGGGTTATGTCGTTTTATTACAGAGATGCCGTGGCCACCTCCCAGCTTCATCATTAGACCCTGGATATCATCTAGGTGTAAAGTGCTCTTCAAGACAAATTAATCGAGGTAAAATTCGGTCAGTTTATGTCGTTTTATCACAGAGATACCGTGGCCACCTCCCAGCTTCATCATCAGACCCTGGATATCATCTAAGTGTGAAGTGCTCCTCAAAACAAATCAATCGACCCCAAGCTCGGTGGGCTTACGAGGCCATCTGCCAGCTTTGTTATCAGACCAGCAAAATATAGTGCAACATTTCATTGCAAATTTAGACCATAAAGTACTTAAACCACACACATTCGAAAATTAAAATTGATTAAAGAGTTGAACGGTAGCATTATTGATAGTACCGTAGTAGCACGTAGTAGGTAGGTTGAGCACCCTTGAGGGCCTCAACTCTCGAATGACCTTGCACAAGGGCTACCTACGTTGTCGTTTTTTGTCCACGTTAATACATTTAAGACAAGTAAATTGAATATAACGCCATCTAGTGATGTTATGTACCATTAAGCGGGGGTACAAGTGACGTCACGCGTCATCTGGCCCTAATTATTTTTCGATTCGATACGCGTAGCGACATCTTTCGTCATTTATGTTAACGAATTATCGAGTCACATTTTTTTGTTCGACTTTGTCAGTCTATATTCTTACTCGTCTCTGACCAAACTTTTGATTGCTCGACCATGCAGGCGGCATGCTCGCCCTTCCGTGAGCAAGCTCCGTTGAAAATGCTCTGGGTTGCCAGGCGGGCGTGTATGATCAACTTTTCTTCGTCCATGATTTCCAACTGACGCCGGCCGCGCCATAACTAGTAAACGCACGTCCACACACTTCTCGCTGTGGTATACTGAGCGTGGGCGACACGCGGCGGCGGCGGCTCGAGCATGCTCGCGCATGTAGAACGCATACTCGAACATTTATTTGTAAGCTCGAGCATCAAGTTTGGACGTGTATTAAATTTTGAAATGAATGGAATTGTCATAAGATTAATTTTTCAATGATTTCACAAAATGCTCTGCTCTGCTCTGCTCTTGGTGTGCGCTGACGCTAAGTGAGCAGTAAACTCATAGCACTGTTTACGAATTTACCGATCAGCAGTCTCCATGTTGGAAATGGTGAGCATTGTATTCCAGAATTTTCCCAGTGTCAAGAATATTCACAGTAGGGTTAATGAGGATTCCTCTTCCTCATCCTCATGGTGTGGAAGATCCTCATATTTCTACAATTGCTCTTCCTCATCCTCATCCTCTAAAATTAAAATATAAAAATTCCTCATCCGCTTCCGCATCCTCCATCTAATGAGGAATTCATGAGGAATTGGTGTCACTTGTTTCACGCGAAAATAAATCGTATTACATTATTATATAGCAAACAATTTAAATGTTAGGTAGTTTCGTCTTGCTCTCAACAAATTGTGGGTCAACATGAGTTTCGACATGTTGACTTCAAAGAATTTTTTTATAAAATTCAACCTTCCTTTTGTTAATTTTGACAACTGATTTCCTTTTGTTTTTTATGTTTTATAACGATTGTTTTTGTTGACTGGTTTGATATGAAATAGCTTTCGTATACTTAAATACTTCTCTTATTTTTTTTTCTTTCCCGTTCTACTACTCTAATCTTAAATTAACGGGCTAGGCGACAACTCTCCCAGTCGAAAACTCGCCCGCGGGCGAGTTGTCCCGTTTAATGAGATGTTGGGGCCGTACTCGCCCGAATGTATTTTTATAACTGGGCCAGTTATACCCCTGTAAAATAACTAGGTGTCAAATGGCCCACTGATGTATATTCTTATACAGATCTGGTAGATGCGATATTTCTTGTTGTTCCATAAAAGGTCAGAAGTAAAAAGAACTGGTTTCTTCTGATCAAACGGGACAACTCGCCCGCGGGCGAGTTTTCGACTGGGCGAGTTGTCGCCTAACCCAAATTAACTACGTAGGTAATTCATTAGGTGACTATAAGATTTCTGGTCGACTGCCAAGTAGTTATACCATAGGTAGTAAAAGTTGCATAGGTACTCTTTACAACGCTGATCTAATCTTCGTGTATATAGGCATGTTAATATTACACTATTTACATATTTTTTATATCTTCTCTGATATTATTCACAGAAAATCGACGTAAAGTAACAGTACCTAAACTGTTGCGTTTCGTTCGGTGAGTGAGATTCCCGGAGGCCCTATCCCCTATTCCTTCTCCCTCATCCCACTCCTCATCCAATCCCTTTTCCCAACCGCAAGGGGCGGCAACGCACTTGTGACTACTAAGGTGTTGCTTGTGTCCATGTGCGGCGGTAATTGCTTACCATCAGGCAATCCGTCTGCTCGTTTGCCGCCTACTACCACAAAAAAAATCCTTCCTCATACGCATCCTCTTCCTCATCCTCTTCCTCTTTGTAAAATCCCCATCCTCATCCGCATCCTCATAATTTAAAAGTTATAATTCCTCATCTTCATCCTCTTCCTCATTTATACATCCTCATCAACCCTAATTCACAGCCAATCCGCTTACTACCGTGAATTTAATACTCACTTTAGACCTTGAATAACACCGCAGCAGATAGTGCATCGCAAAGCCTACGAGTACATTGGTGAAATGATCGCTGAAAGCGTATTCTGCTGGACGAAACCGTTTACATATGAAACGGATGAACTCTGTTGCAGTGTTGAGTACCAGCTTGGTACTAAGCTCTTTGTATTTCATTCTATTGATCAACAGATCAAACCCGTAGTTTCGATGAGAAGTGACTTCTACAAATGTTCACATAGTTCATTAGTAAATTAATGAGTTTAATTAAATTTTATTCCATGCGTCCATTGCAACGTGTCAAATTAATCTAATTAGTTGCAATATTAGGTCAACAACATCAATTTCATGTAAGCTAAATATGTGGATTTATAATAATCAGCATAATTTCACATTATTATAATTTTAGCAGAATTAAAATGTATTTATCAGTACAATTAGTCAAAACTAACCCTTTTAATTTATTTCTTCAACGTATTATATTAAATGTGAAAATCCGGGTTAGATAATGCTACACCAAGTCTTGTAATTACAAAATTAATATAATTGAAATAGAAATAGGCAAGGCAAGATCCTCTTTTCATAGAATAGCGTAAATGTTCAAATATTAAACATGTCCCGTACGTAAAATTATCGCAGGCGCGGAAATAAAATTACACGCATACATAGTCCCGCCGCCGACTCTGTCAACCCTATTACCGGCTACGGTCTGCTAGGCCCAGTAATACGGATAATATTTGCTACATTCAGACTAATACAAAATAATAGTCATAACGACACCGTACTACAATGAAACGCATCCACTTGTGAATAAATCGACAAAGAACAATACCGTTAAACGAGTAAGATATTGGTTGAATCGTCAGCGATATCCGAACACGTGTTGTTTTTTCTTGGGCCATTGTTGGCGTAAACAATAGTAGGTAGTAAACGGTGTTTCCATTCCAGTGAGATTTCATCACATCGGTAGCCGGCGAGACGCGTAAGTGCAAACACGGGGACGCGTCTACAGGAAGGTATTTGTCGTGCAGCCTTGTCGCTCCTTCCTTTCATCGTTATGATTAATGACACGTTATTTTTCATTGAAACAGCTGCTGCAAATTTTTTTCTACTTTCAAGTCTTCTGTTCCATGACGTTCACCTATTAGTCATGCTCTAATCAATTCTTTATACTTAATTTACTTACTTTTTGACAGTGTTTTTAGCGGAATCTATCTGTATAACAACATTTAAAAAAGTATCGCTGCATAAATTCTTTTTGTTACCAGATATTATAATTTTGGTGTCATAAAATCCCGGCTCAAGAGAACTATGAATTGTACAAATAATTCGCGTCTCACGGTAATTGAGTCGACAGCACGCTGCAGAAACCATAGTAGATTCATAATAATATAATTTGGATGGCTGGATCCATATTTTGTGTATAATGGCCATTCTCTATTTACTTTGTATATCCATATTAAAGAAATCATTTTGTAACTCATAATGGGGCGAAAGGAAGCGGTTTTAATGGTAATTTAATAACATTTTTATTTGAGTACGGGTACGTTTTTACAGCACTCAACCCATACGTTGTGGGGATAATGAAATTATCTAGTTACATAATTGTATCGTTCACGAGTCGTCGACTTCGAAACAATGTTTAAACGGATGATTTAAAAAGTAATAATGTAAAAACTGTGCCTGAAGGGTGGCAGGTTGCCTGGTGTACGCGGGCGCTGGCGACTGGCGCAGGGCAGGGCCCTACATAGGTACGTGCCGGCGACGCCAGTTTCTTTCATTTCCGTTTTTCGTCGAAGTTTCCGTCTCTTCCTGTCTGTAATGGACTCAACTCGACATAATTTTATCCACTTTGCAGAAAAATATATCAAGTACGAACAGCGCTCAATCAAATCACTGTCCCGACGACAAATAACACGAACAGCATTACATTTGTACATTTGAATCACTGTTATGATGAAACTGAATGTAATTAAAATACCGCATTATAACAGTACATGTTTGCTGGTGTACTATATGTGTTCGCAATGCATAATGTCTGTATATAATATAATACATATGTATAAGCGATATTACGCTCATCATTTACACTACATAACTCTCGCCGACCTCGAACATTTTTATGGGAGCATCGTCGAATGCTTATGTAAGCCTAAGGATGGATTAAAAAGGTTGCGATGATATGGTAGACCAACAGAATCAATACGGAATGTTTAAGGATAATCAAACACTTCATAATTTATAACTTTGCTGGAATAACTATCATAAAGTAATTTTTGGAGTCCATTCACCCTAATAACAACATTCTTCGGATGACCATAAAATTAATAACACAGAATTCTCTCGACTACATCTGACGGCAGTGGGCACGGCTAGGCAAACAGTCCCATAGCTCGAATTTCACAAATTACGCCGGCACAAACGCGCCCTAAATATATTGAGTGAGACTTTGGCCAACTGTAAAAAGGGCTCACGGGAATCTCTCGAGACCTAGTACCTAATTGAAGGTACGTACTTAATACGTCTCGTGGATTCTGCTTCTGCTAACCTTTGGGGTGACAATTCCGCTTCTAAGTATCCAGCAATTACGAAGCTAACTTAATAGAATAGACAAAATGTACTGCAATGTTTTGTACTGCAGTCTCCGTTTTACTACAAAAGTTTAAGTGGCTGTAAGCTGAAATCCGTTGTTTATTCTTAGCTATTTTCCGAGTAAAACGATATTATTCGGTTATTAAAGCGAGGGTGAAATTTTATAACTATATACGCAAGGTTGTTTTTGGCAGGCGACGCTTTAACGTTTGTGTAAAATTTGTCAGGTCAAGATTTTACAGTTTGCGGCAGTGCATGTTATTGGCGACTCTTTTAAAAGGATTTTCTTCTTGAACGTGAGAGCCATTCTTGTAGAAAATAATATATTACAAGAGGAGTAATATTACTCTTATGAGGTAGAATACACTAACATCAACTATCAAAATATTTAATGGAAGTTTTTGTCACCAAGACATTTTTTTAATATATACGGAGAGAAACCTGGGGTGCCCCCGTGGTCCAGTGGATAGCATATGCGTCTGCTGATCGGGACGTCTCGGGTTCGATTCCAGGGTTGGGCAAAAGTGCTATTGAGTTTTCCGAATTCTCAGTAGCATCACACGGAGTCTGGCAATCTGCCCGGTAACGGCGATAAGCTCGCCCCCTTTACGTTGAACCTAAAACTCATAAGGTGAAATGTGGGTGTAATATAACACCCCTACCTACCTCCGAGGGGTTACAGGCGTGACACTTTAAAAAAACTATACTATTCACAAAAAATACAAAAAATAATTTAGTGTTTTAAAGCTATACTTATTCAAGCCAATATATTAAAGTTAATATTTTCCCATTTTCAAAAACATCATGTACAGATACCAAACTTCAAAATAACAAAACCAATAACTGCTTGCCTGTAGAGCTTCCAATCCGAGTTTTTATACAATGACAAAGCAAATTAAAATGAGATTATCCTTTCCCTTAGTCTCTGCCAAGAAGACGGCTTAAAGCGACAGCAGTTAGTATAAACAAACATAGTTCACTAACACAAATACCCCTTACTTGTAACTTTAGTAGATAGTAAAGCCATTAGGTGCCGGCTAGGCTAGCTACCTTCAGCTTAGAATCTTTATGAGCATTTAAATTTTCTTGCCATTTGTGCAACTACAGACGAGAAAAAGAAAACACTGTTTACATATACATGTAGATGTGTATCGATGTATAGAATTTCCAATGATTATATTATTGTTGAATATAAGTATAACGTGAAACATACTTAAGTTTAAGCAAAACTAATAATCGTATATTACGAAACTATTGCACTTGTTATAAAATACAAGAAATAGTTACATGAAATTGTTTCATTAAAGATCTACTTTCTCTGTAAGGTAAATTGTGTCCGCAATTTTTTTACTTTTGTAACATAATAATTACTTTTTGTGCCATGATCTTACCTACCCAACCGATACGATTACATCTTGGGAGGACTACATTGGGATGTCTCGGGTTCGATTCCCGGGTCGGGCAAAGTGTTATTGGGTTTTCCGTTAGGAAATTCTCAGTAACAGCACGGAGTCTGGTAATGTGCCCGGTACGGCAACAGGCTCTCCCCCTATTACGTGGGACCTAAAAATTCCTGGCGAAATGTGGGTGTAATATTACACCTCTGCCTACCCCTTCGGGGATACAGGCGTGGATCTATAAAAAAAAAATAGTTCAAGCGCTGCCAACTCGTCCACAAGACGGCTCGTTTGCAGAAATGCTCCTCGTTCAAGTGAAAACTAACTGATCAATAACTCAAGAAACTCAAGAAACAAAGCCTATCATCCGTAGATTAAGCTGCTAGCCATTGTTAGTTCCTTCAACAACTTTTTCTAACTATGATGCAAATATTGTCTCTAAACAACACCAAGAACAGTTATGATTAAATACCGCAGTCGCTTACTCGTTTTGTTTCACTATACACAACTTGACAATGCAGTAACACATAGCAACTCATGTCTCACGAATCACAAAAGTTGTACAAGTGTCAGACTGTACATGACATAACTCAAATCACAAGTATACGCCAGTTGTAATGTGTAAAGGCCCTGCATGCGCACACCAGTTACGTTACAGCTATACGTAAGTACGTTTAATATAAACTTCCTCTAACTTACAGCATTCATCTTTCATCTCCAACTTTAAGAAAACAAAGTTTGTAACAAAGGCGTTTCTTGCTTAGAAACTACCGATTTTAAGTAAATTATTAAAACGACTTGGGTTTATTATTTCAAACACGTAATACTCTTGGTGTTTGACAATACTCGCTTTATTTGTGGATTTATTTCCATTTCTCTCAATGATGCGCTCTGTTTAAAATGTATTATGCAAGCAACTCATCAGTTATGTGGGTATGCAGAGAAGTCATAGGGGAGAACATTTAGAATACACTCTTACGTATAACTGAGTTGCTAGAGGCTATCGAACTATTTGCTTAAAGTAGAAACTAAATTGAAGGCAGTCTGTATATTACTACACTAGCTGTCCCGGCGAACTCCGTATCGCCTTTTTAATGTATTTACATTTCATATTAATTTTTAACTCTTTTCAAACTTATTCAGAACAAAGTTACCAAGAACATCAGTGTTTAATCTCTTAATTGCTAGGCAAAGTTGTTTTGCCATATAAATTATTTCTGGGGTAGAAAAACTAACTTATTGTAAGGAGATGAGAAAGTGGTATATGAGTGATATGGTTAGATCACTGATCTAGGGATATGATAAAATTACTAATACTATTAAATACTATAGCTATTAAATAATTAAATCAACTGCAAGTCTGACTCGCCCATGAAGGGTTCCGTAGGAGAGGTATCCACTGAACATAGCCATTATCTGCATCGAACATCAAATACCACTACCACTTTTTCACCACCAATAATAACTTTTTTTATAATATTATATTTCCCATCCGCCATCTTTGATCACGAAATAGATGTTGTATTTGGATTCGCCATCCCTTAAAACATCGGAGAAGATACCCATATCGACTTTACAAAAAAATCCCGTCCACCATCTTTGATTTCCTATCCGCCATATTTGATCACGAAATGGATGTTGTATTTGGATTCACCATCCTTTAAATCATCAGAGACAATACCTATATTGATTTTTAAAAATTTTCCCATTCGCCATATTTGATTTCCCATCCGCCATCTTGAATCACGAAATAGATGTTTTATTTGGATTCCCCATCCTTTTAAACATCGGAGACGATACCCATATTGATTTAAAAAAAAACCCATCCGCCATCTTTGATCACGAAATAGATGTTGTATTTTTATTCTCCACCCCTTAAAATATCGGAGACGATAGCCATATTGATTTTTCAATTTTTTCCCATCCGCCATCTTAGATTTCCCATCCACCATCTTGAATCACGAAACAGATGTTGTATTTGAATTCCCCTACCCTTTTAACATCGCAGACGATACCAATATTGATTTTTTTAAACTTTCCAATCCGCCATCTATGATTTCCCATCCGCCATCTTTGATCATGAAATAGATGTTGGATTTGGATTCCCCATCCCTTTATATATTGGAGACGATACCCATATCGACTTTTAAAAAAATCCCGTCCGCCATCTTTGATTTCCTATCCGCCATCTTTGATCACGAAATAGATGTTGTATTTGGATTCACCATCCCTTAAATCATCAGAGACGATACCTATATTGATTTTTAAAAATTTTCCCATCAGCCATCTTTGATTTCCCATCCGCCATCTTGAATCACGAAATAGATGTTGTATTTGGATTCCCCATCCCTTTAAACATCGGAGACGATACCCATATTGATTTTAAAAAAAAACCCATCCGCCATCTTTGATCACGAAATAGATGTTGTATTTGGATTCTCCATCCCTTTTAACATCGCAGACGATACCAATATTGATTTTTTTTAATTTTCCCATCCGCCATCTTTGATTGCCCATCCGCCATCTTTGATCACGAAATAGATGTTGAATTTCGATTCCCCACCCCTTAAAATATCGAAGGTGATACCCATATTGATTTTTAAAATTTTCCCATCCGCCATCTTTGATTTCCCGTCCGCCGTCTTGGATCACTAAATAAATTTCATATTATTAATCAGTGTCCCGAAAATGCCGAAAACGATACCCATATAGATTGTATCCTATTCATTTAGCCTTTTTTTGCCTTTGACCCAACCCTCCCCCTTCTCATCTGACCATCTTATTATTTTTGTCTGGCCCCTATAAGTTGTGGCGTAATTTTATATAGCCTATAGCCTTTCGGAATAATTGGGCTATCATAGACAATAACAATTTTTGAAATCCGACTGCTAGTTCCTGAGATTAGCCGAAATTCTCTTTTAGCCTTTTTAGCCTTTTGCCCGGCCCCAAAGGGTCAAAGCGTTATGTTATATAGCCTATAGCCTTCCGGAATAACTGGGCTATCGTATACAAAAAGAATTTTTCAGATCCGACCGGTAGTTCCTGAGATTAGCGCGTTCAAACAAACAAACAAACAAACAAATAAACAAACAAACAAACAAACTCTTCCGCTTTATTATATTAGTACTAGCTGACCCAGCGAACTCCGTATCGCCTTTTTAAGAGTTTTTATTTAATTCCCTTTTTTCCAAGCCCCTTTTCCAAAGTTACCATTGACTTAACTCTTAATCTCTTATCATTTCAGAGTCTATAAATGATGAACAAACAAACTTAGATTTCTATATAATATTGAATTCCCCATTCCTTAAAATATCGGAGACGATACCCATATCGACTTTAAAAAAAAAACCCGTCTGCCATCTTTGATTTCCTATCCGCCATCTTTGATCACGAAATAGATGTTGTGTTTAGATTCTTCATCCCTTTAATCATCAGAGACGATACCCATATTGATTTTTAAATTTTTTCCCTTCCGCCACCTTTGATTTCCCATCCGCCATCTTGAATCACGAAATAGATGTTGTATTTGGATTCCCCATCCCTTTAAACATCGGAGACGATACCCATATTGATTTTTTTTTAATTCCCATCCGCCATCTTTGATCACGAAATAGATGGTGTTTTTGAATTCCCCATTCCTTAAAATATCGGAGACGATACCCATATTGATTTTTTTAAATTTTCCCATCCGCCATCTTTGATTTTCTATCCGCCATCTTTGATCACGAAATAGATGTTGTATTTGGATTCACCATCCCTTAAATCATCAGAGACGATTCCCATATTGATTTTTTTTATTTTTCCCATCCGCCATGTTTGATTTCCCATCCGCCATATTGAATCACAAAATAGATGTTGTATTTGGATTCCCCATCCCTTTAAACATCGGAGACGATACCCATATCGATATTTTTTAAAATTACTATCCGCACTCTTTGATCATGAAATAAATGGTGTTTTTGAATTCCCCATTCCTTAAAATATCGGAGACGATACCCATATTGATTTTTTAAAATTTTCCCATCCACTATCTTTGATTTCCTATCCGCCATCTTTGATCACGAAATAGATGTTGTATTTGGATTCACCATCCCTTAAATCATCAGAGACGATACCCATATTGATTTTTTTTATTTTTCCCATCCGCCATGTTTGATTTCCCATCCACCATCTTGAATCACAAAATAGATGTTGTATTTGGATTCCCCATCCCTTTAAACATCGGAGACGATACCCATATTGTTTTTTTTTTAATTACCATCCACCATCTTTGATCACGAAATAGATGGTGTTTTTGAATTCCCCATTCCTTAAAATATCGGAGACGATACCCATATTGATTTTTTAAAATTTTCCCATCCGCCATCTTTGATTTCCTATCCGCCATCTTTGATCACGAAATAGATGTTGTATTTGGATTCACCATCCCTTAAATCATCAGAGACGATACCCATATTGATTTTTTTAATTTTTCCCATCCGCCATGTTTGATTTCCCATCCGCCATCTTGAATCACAAAATAGATGTTGTATTTGGATTCCCTATTCCTTTAAACATCGGAGACGATACACATATTGATTTTTTAAAATTTTCCCATCCGCCATCTTTGATTTCCCATCCGCCATCTTTGATCACGAAATAGATGTTGTATTGCGATTCTCCACCCCTTAAAATATCGGAGACGATAGCCATATTGATTTTTTTAAATTTTCCCATCCGCCATCTTTGATTTCCTATCCGCCATCTTTGATCACGAAATAGATGTTGTATTTGGATTCACCATCCCTTAAATCATCAGAGACGATACCCATATTGATTTTTTTAATTTTTCCCATCCGCCATGTTTGATTTCCCATCCACCATCTTGAATCACAAAATAGATGTTGTATTTGGATTCCCCATCCCTTTAAACATCGGAGACGATACCCATATTGATTTTTTAAAATTTTCCCATTCGCCATCTTTGATTTCCCATCCGCCATCTTTGATCACGAAATAGATGTTGTATTGCGATTCCCCACCCCTAAAAATATCGAAGGCGATACCCATATTAATTTTTTAAATTTTCTCATCCGCCATCTTTGATTTCCCGTCCGCCATCTTGGATCACTAAATAAATTTCATTTTATTAATCAGCGTCCCGAAAATCTCGAAATGATACTCATATAGATTGTATCCTATTCGTTTAGCCTTTTTTTGCCCTTGACCAAACCCTCCCCCTTCTCGTTTGAACAATTTATTATTTTTGTCTGGCCTCTAAAAGTTGTGGGGTAATTTTATATAGCCTATAGCCTTTTGGCATAATTGGGCTATCATAGGCAATAACAATTTTTAAAATCCGACTGCTAGTTCCTGAGATAAGCCGACATTATCTTTTAGCCTTTTTAGCCTTTTGCCCGGCCCCAAAGGGTCGATGCGTTATGTTATATAGCCTATAGCCTGCCGGAATAACTGGGCTATTGTATACAAAAAGAATTTTTCAGATCCGACCGGTAGTTCCTGAGATTAGCGCGTTCAAACAAACAAACAAACAAACAAAAAAACAAACAAACAAACAAACTCTTCCGCTTTATTATATTAGTATAGATAGATATAATAAAATTCTTCATTCCAAAGTCTCATAAATTATGATCTATGGAAAGGCGAAGCTTTTCACACTTAATGTTGCGGTTTATTAAATGCATACTATTCATTTTATATCCTTGACTTTATTATTCATTAAATTGTTTCAGAAACAGAGCTGTTAAAACATTTAAATTAAGCTGTACGATCCAATAATTCAAAAGTTTTAAAATTATGTTATCTATGTTAATACGGTTACGTAGTTGCTTATCTAGCCGTAAATATTTACAGGTTTGGGCCACGACCGACTGTGTGCTATTTCTGTACAAACAAATACCAACATAGACAGACAGCACAATTTCAAGAACAAATTATAAAAGATACAAATTTTCAGTGCACTTCAATATACACTTTAGTAACATACACCACAGATGTTCTGGAACTACTTGGGACGTCGTCACATAAGGAGCCTTAATGAGTTCAAAATATACTGTTTATCATGAGTTTGTAGTCTTCTCACTTGATATCATAGAGAGATTCTGGGAATTTAAACCCTTATGTGGCGTATTATTCAGATTTCGTATTCACGTCGCTGTAGATTCTGGCCACTACTCTATGATTTTGTCAAAGAAATGCGACCGATATTACGTTGACAGAACACAAGTAATACTTATGAATAAAGCTCATCGTAAATTATATTGATGTAGTATTGCATTCAAAGGATGCATTTGTTGCTTCAATGATGTTTGTAGTTTATATAATAAGATTTCACAAACTTCCATTTAAGAATACTACGTCAGACAAGAGCTTCATGTACATCTTCATCGTTATTCAACTAGTACTCGTTATGAAATTTGATCAGAGAATATATTTGATAAGTTCTTTAGTGTGATTTGCCCGAACTTCACATTCTGCGTATTTTCGTACAATATCGTAATCACTAGATGAGCAAGTCATCTAGTGATTACGATATTGTAATAATAATTATTATTTCCCCATAAAATGATAATGGAATTCGTATACATAGTACCGGTACTAATGTGTTACATTTATAAGACAAATACGCTTAACACCCCGTGTTGCATTAAACATACGACGCCGAAAAAGTATTTTGATATTAGCTAATTGCTAGTAAAAATTGGTCTCATTTTCTGAAACAATTTATTTAAAGCGATGACAGGCCAATTGTGTTGAAATTGTCTGTCTTACTTTCAAATAAGCCTTCGATTCAAATTCGACTGTTGACGTCATCCGCCAAACACCAACGTAAAGTTGCTGGTAAATTTAACACGGATGTCAGAATTTTATTGTTCAATAACGTCTGCGGAGGTCAGATGTCAGACGCTTTGTGGAAAATGTTTAAATTTGTATACAAGTCTATGTTTAGGAATAACAGGGCTATCATACCAATGATTTATATTTTACGATAATCGATTGATTTTCTCTTGAAAGCAACGTGACAATATAGAGCTAACTTCCCGTTGAAGGCAACGCGACAATAAAGAGCTGCCTGTTGAAATTTATTAAAATGCTTGTAATGGCTGACGGTCACAAGCAACGTTTTAATACAACAACGACCACACAAAGCTAGTGAATATCCACTGCAGGTGTTGGCCACCTCTGTCGGCCACCGCAGTCAATATTTTGTATGAAACTTATGTCAAAAATGGACGTAAAATCTTAAAAAAATGTATAGATTGAATATTGCAATTCGCGGTTAAACAATTACAAATCAATAAGAAATATCTAAATAGCGGGATTTCGGGATTTACTCGAACGCGTCAGATATTGATAGCATCCATGTCCTACGTATTTTTAATAAAGTAGGAATGTTAATCTGATCGTTTGCACAGTGGAGTTAAGATTTCAATATGTAAAATAAAAAAAATAAAAATCGTACGTGTCAGATTTTCTAAGGGGATGTTAAATGAACCTTAAAAAAGGTTCTCATTGAATATTCTGACGATTTAGGTGTCACGCAAACTCGTGGCCATTATTAGAAAGTTCCAATGTGAATGAGTGAATTCGCCGTTTTGTAATACTCAAGCGCGTCAGTTCAAGATACATAATTATGCTTTATCCTAACGTCCTAGACGTAAGTTCTCTTAACCTGACGAATATCTGGAGGGATAACGGCAAAAGCTCTTTTTAAAAATTTTGAAGGTCAATTTGACAATAAGCGTTATGTCCTTTAAATTTGAAACCAGTTTTTTTAGATATATTAGAAGGTGATTCTTTTATTGTAATTAATTATGCGCGTTCTTGAGAAAAAGACAGACAAATGAACAACTGAACTGTTGAGGCACGGAACCCAAATAAATGTGTTGTTTAATGCATTTGAATCTATCCTTGGCAGAACGGTAACTTCGTTGACTGTATTTACTTGTTCCCCGAGGATCACAGCAGTGTAACCCATCTTATCCATTCTGAACGGCGTTTCTCCTTAAGTGTTAAAATAAACAAACGATTGTAACAGTCATGTATAGAATTACTGACTCGACTAGCATGCCAAGTACATGTATCGGTTGAAATGTATTTGAAAATGTTTTGACTATTTTTGGGATGAATTTTGTCTAAAGCAGATTAAGTAGATTAGGATAATGACTATTGTAAGTGGTGATCATTATTTGGTGCTAAGTACCCTTTGTCTTGCGTGCAGTTTTTGAAACGGGTAGCCTCACTTCCGGCGGGGTCACAGTAAAGTTGACTGACCTATTTAATTGGTCTGGTGGTCGGTGACAATAACTGCGTAGTTGTAGATCGCAGGTTCGATTCCCTACCTGGACTTCTTTGTGTGAAAAGCACGATTATTTGTGCTGCGTCTGAGTGTATTCTTCTCTGTCGCTTAACCATGACCCAAGCTTGAACTTTGAGTCATGATTACCCTAACAGTCTGAAGTTGGTACATATGTATTTTAACATAAATAATAGGAAATAATAACGTTTTTCAAAGTAATTATGTACAAAAAATCTTGTGCTATACTCAAATGTAATTTGCGATTAACAACTTATGACCCTGACATCTATCAGTTCCACTATCAACATTTTCAAAATACAATTTGAAAATATCATACATAACTTAAATTAAACTTGGAACATAGACTCATATAAGTCATATGTCATGTCTTTAAAAAAGTTGAAGTCTTCAAACGTGATAAATAAAATTGGATCATTATTATCTATACCTTAGAATAGGCTAGTTGACGAAAGAATTTTTATAAGTCCGTCCTTTAAATTATTCAAAAATAAGCGATTTATTTGGAAATAAAACCAAAAATGACCAAGATGTAGCTCATTAAAGTTACGTATAACGTCATGCCGTGCTGCATTTTTTCGCACTAGATGACGTCACACGTAACTTTAATCGGCTATATCTTTGTTATTTTTTATTTAATCTAAAAAAGAAAAATACGTGTCCAATATATTTTTATAATCTAAAATACGGACTAAATAAAATGTAATTATTTTAAACCTGGAAAGCCAACCTATTCAATTTAAAAAGTCCAAACAGCCAGTTTGAAGGAAACAGTACTCGCCTGTACTATCGTCAGTCAACATTTTGTAGTTTATATTTCAGCATAAGTTTCCATCACGGCGATATAATAAATAACTGAAATAGATATGGTCGAGCAGCGTTGTATATTGCTGCGTCGGCTCATTTCTTCTGACAGTTTATTAGACCTAAAATTTCGATATTTATAACACTGTCTTAGTAATTTCGGCCGGCCCCTTATCTTATACGTTTAGTGGAGTAATCTATGTTGCTCTTTAAGTACACTTTCATTTTGAATATAAATATATTGAATATAAATACAACTTATTACTAGTTTGGGATAATATATGGGAAATAATCGTAATAATTTTTTTTTTTTTTTTAGACAACGCCCGCACTAGGAATAAATCCTGTGTCGCGGGGGACTTTTACAAACATACAACTAACGGACACAATGAACACCCAGACTCGAAGCAACAATTTGTGGTTCACACAAAGTATTGTCTCGTGTGGGAATCGAACCCCCAACACTCGGCGCAGTACCAAGCGGCGAGGCGGCCGCTTAAACCACTACGCCAACCGTGCAGTCAATTTTTGATTTTTTTTTTAAATTGTAGTGATTAGTATTTTTTTTTATTATATTATTCTATATAAAAATATTCTAAGCCAAAGCGGTATTGAAATTTTAAGGTCGGAAATCAAGGATCTAAAAGAAACAGTGACAAATGTCAACAAATCTCTCTTAAAATATAATAATAATTATATCCGCGATCCAGTGAACCAACTTGTTTAATTATACGACGGAGGTCTGAACCTAAAAATGGATATATTCTGCTTAGTTTTAAAATAACACTCTACAATGTAAATTGAGTTAAAACGCAAATCAACATGATGCCAAAAGAATTAAAAAACCAACAAGAAGCAACAAGCAGTGCCTAGCGCAATAGATGGTTAAATAAGCTGTTACTAAGTCGTCTTTTCCTCGCTTTTATAAACATATTTTACATGTAATGCCTAAACAGCTGCTGTCAGAAAATATGTTTTCCTTTTCATAAAAGCCTTGTTAGAAGCTAATACAGTCACTTCAAATGAAAATAAGATTATTTGACATTTCCCACGTGGGAATTGAGCTTTGAAATTGCGTACGCAACTGAATAAATATATGTACATACGTTTAATTGAATACGAGTACTTGTGTGCAAAAAAAAAACGTTTTAGGTACTGTTACGATACGACTTGAGAAAGCGTTTTTAAAAAACAGTTTTCAAATTTGAAGATGATTTATTTTGTCCTTGACAATTAAATACAATAACTACCATGATGAGAGTGGTTTGGGACTACCGCGCACCGTGGAGGATAGGAACGGACTGATGGGAATTATGGTAGTGTCTATTACGATAACTAACAGGCATGCTGAGTAAGGGATTTATCTGTTAGGGAGAGCAGGTTCAGTGGTTAGAGTGGCCTGTAACAGCTCCCCGTTTAAGACTAAACTTACACCCTAAGGTGAAGTTTATGTTAAGATGCGGAGCCGAGGGAGTTCTTCAGGAGTGGTAAGTTCAATTTTGGTAGGAGAGTGTGGATTAGTGATATTGAGTGATTGAGAGGGAAGAGTGCAACGGTTTACATAGTAACATTTATACAATTTATAGCATAAAATAGAAATACAAGCTAAAACAAAATAGGATATGAATGGGACATAGTAATGTCCATAAGTTTGAACGCTTGGTTGTTCAATGATCTTCTCAAATTTTTGTTTTAGTAAAGCAAAATTTTATTTATAATTAATTAAAAGTTGAAAACTTGTGTGTTTAATGTTTACTTCAGAATGGTCTAACAATTTTGGTTTACTTATATTATTTTGTTTAATCGTATTATAATCTAAATCTATATGTGTTAAATTTACTTTAATATTTTGTTTCGATGGTAACTGTGTGTTTTTACAGTAGCCAATACAGCCATCTGGAATATTAATTATACCTGTGCCATTTATATTTGTTTCGTTAACATGATTATTTGAACAATCAAGTGTGAATTTTGTAATTTTTGACATAACAAATATATAATTACTATCGTACAGTTCTTGCCAGATTTCGATGTTACCTTTCACATATTTCGTTTCACATTCTTTGGGATACCTAAACAGAGTATTAGATACAATTTCGCTCTCACAAATAGGCTGAGTTACACTGGATAGAATATTTATCCTATCACAAATATAGTATTGGTTCATAGATTGACATTCTTTAGGATTATTTACAAGACAATATTGATTCTTATCTCTAGAGAACCCTATGTGTGACGTAGTGGGAATAATAGTTATATAAGTATCATTATACTGTGGTATAGGTAAGGGTTATGTATTATACAAGTTAAATTCTAAAGGGTAAACTAATGGGATTTTAATTACAAAAATGATCTTATTCTCGGAATAGTATGAACTTATTCTAGACATTTGCATAAGTACATGGATGTTACTTATACATAGGACAATAGGCAATTCCTTAGAGCTAGGTAATAAATGAAAGTTAGCAACTAAATCGTTATTCAGTTCTTCAGGCGAACATATAGAGGGATATAGTACATTATTTTTACTAAACATTAACCCATTACATATATCGTCTAACTTAAAAGATAAGGTAAGTATACTATTCTCTAACATGATTATAATCTCCATCATTTTAAATTTAAAAGTTAGATTTTCAGATATATTAGTCAAATTTACTAGACTATCAGATAAGAAGTTGATAGCACTATTCAAGGACTTTTCATTTTCAGCGAGTTGATTAATTGTTTCATTAAATGCAGTAAGCGTTGAAGTTGTTAATAATATATTTTCTTTCATATAAGTAGCGAATTGTTTTTGATTATTGTTAAGTTCTTGAATGGCGTTATTATATTGAATAGCGTCGTCCTCGTCCATTGTGCCAAAGAGATGTTTCATAACGGTACCGACGCCACCAAACCATGAGGATCATTTTACTCTCTGAGTGAGCAGGTGGGAAATAGCATTAAAGTCTCTAGTCATATCAGTATATCTGACTCGGAGTGATTGAATAATTTGATTATATACTGAAGTATGTAATCAAATTATTCAATCGGATACATTACTTTGAATAAATATATTGTCAATTGATGTAAAATCTCATTTATATTATTGAAGTGAGGGCTAATAAAAGATACATCTTTGGGTACCACTACACTTAAATGTCCATAAATTATTTTCACGGAACCAATCGGGTCGAAATAGATTCCGGGACCATTCTCTACTGGACGTATTATATCCAGAAAGCTCTTAGCAATGGTACTGTAAAAGATTACAATTATTATATTATACAATACTTAAGTTTCTATAATTAAGACTAAACTGATCTAGGGCCTATATGAGCTAACTTTAGCTCGTCAAAGTGGTGTTTTACATATTTCTTATTTATTAATAGGGTTGCATTATTATTGCCATGCAACTTAACTATCTTGAACGGGCCTTTCCAAACGGGAGATAATGTTTTGCCCATTTTTAAGTGGTTTTTTAAATAAACATAGTCGCCTATTCTGTAGTTGACGGGACGTGTCTGACTATCATAGTAGTTCTTAGATCTTTCCTTTGATCTCTGGATGTTCTCAATAGCCTTTTGCTGCGAATACTGTAATCGCTGTTGAAGTATTCTTACATACTCAGGGTAAGTTGCGTCAACGTTATTCTCATAAATTGAATTAGGTATATATGACTTTTTTCCAAAACAAGCTCGTGGGGTGTAAAGTTTGTTGTGCAATGAATATTGGTATTGTAGGCTAACATAGTGGTATATACATATTTTGACCAGAATTCTGGGCTTTAATCAATGTATGACTTAAGATACTCCTTCAAAGTGGAGTGGCTCTTCTCTAAGGCACCTTGTGTCTGAGGATGGTAAGGAGTCGACCAAATTTTGTTTTATTCTGAGAAAAGAGCATGTTTGTTTGAATAGTTCGGCGGTAAAGTTGGTTTCTTGGTCTGATACCATATATTTAGGAACTCCGAATACGGATATGAAATGTATAAGACATTCGCTGGTTTCTTCTGCTGTCATACTCCTAATGGGATACGCTGCTGAGTATTTCGTTAGGTCATCTTGTAATGTAAGGATGTATTTTAGCTTAGCACTACCAGACTCTGGTAATGGACCTACTATATCAAGAAACACCTTTTCATAGGCTGTGTTTGCGGTACTAGTGATTTGCATAGGAGCTCTGTTTGTTTGACGAAGTGCTTTATTAGTTTGGCATAGTTGACACGATTTCACATAGTCCTATATGCCTGATCGCATGCCCTTCCAGTAGTAGCGTTCTGCTATTCTACTGTACATTCTAGTCGATCCTACATGGCCAGCAACAGGTAAGTCGTGATTATCTCTAAGAATTTGTTTGATTTCGCTTAGTGACGGGTATTGAATGTTATTATGGTAGATATGTATTTCTATACCAGTGTTATTAAATAAGTACAGAATTATATTATAGATTTTGGTGAAATAGTGCTTAACGAACGGGTTTTTGAAATCAGTAATTGCTATAGATTTTATTTCGTCGCTAGGGCATACTATTAGTTCATTTCTAAGGTTTTTTAAGGCTTTCAAATATATCTGAATAAGAAGTTGTGTCGAAATGATTAATTTTATAAAAAGGAAATAATATTTTTTATTATGATCTTGGTGATTTAAGGATGAATAAAGGTTTCTATCGCGTGCAAGAAAGGTATCCTTGTCGGCAAGATTGGATATTATGTTTTCTACATAAGAGATGGACTCATCCATATCGATTGAGGTAGGTACAATGATATTTTGGCATGTAGTTTTAAGTAAGCTTTTGTTATGTTCTATTATCGCTACATTAGAATGAAAGTTTTTGCAACTAATGACCTTAAGAAATTCAGTGTATGTTTCAGAACTAGCGTTTGGGCTGTTTATCGGATCGGCGAGAAGAGGAGGTTGCGGCTGAGGCTGCTTCACTAAAGGTAAGTCATCGTTTGAATTATTATAACTATTTAGACGTTCTGAGATTTCTAGGTCGTCGAGATTTATGTCTCTAAGGTCATCGGGCAATTCCACTAAGTCTTGAGGAGTAGGGTATAACGCTGGAATAGCATTTGGATCTAGGAGATCGTCAAAGTCACGCACATCATCATCATCATCATCAGGAAATATAGGATTGTTATCATCAGCCCATGAAGGGCCTGGAACTGGTTGTGGAGCAATTGGATTTATGAGCTTAGCGTCTTCATAAGGGTATCTAGAGAGAGCGTCAGCAGCATTGAATTTTTCCTTTCGGTACACTATTTCATACTCATACTCTTCGAGTTTCAACCGCCATCTCTGTAGTTTACTACCAGGGTCTTTAAGATTGAAGAGCCATTTTAGGGGTCGATGGTCAGTGACGATTTGGAAGGTCCTGCCGTACAGGTACGGACGGAATGTTTTGCATCCAAACAAGATAGCAAGCAATTCCTTTTCGGTGGTGTTATAGTTACACTCATTTTTATTTAAAGTGCGGGATGCATAGGCGATAGGTCTATCTTTACCCAATTCTCCCTGGGATAGTATTGCGCCTATGGCGTAATTGGAGGCATCAGTAGTTAATATGAATGGTTTAGGGAAATCGGGGTAAATCAATAATGGTGCTGACGTCAGTCTGTGTTTTAGGTTATCGAATGCAAGTTGATGTTCGTGTTCCCATTTAAATGGAATGTTTTTCTTGAGGAGGTTAGTTAAAGGTTTGGCTATTTTAGAAAAATCATGAATGAATCTACGATAATACGAAACGAATCCCAAAAATGATTTTATGTCTTTCGGGGATTTCGGAGTAGGGAATTGGTGGACTGCCTTTATTTTATCTGGGTTTGGTTTGACTCCTTCGTCTGTGATGATGTGTCATAGGTAGGAGATTTCTTTGCGCAAGAATTCGCATTTGTCTGGTTGCAACTTCAAATTAAAACTACGGAGACGTTTAAAAACGTTAGAAAGGTTTTCGATGTTAGAGTCAAGGTCAAATCCATGGATCACAATGTCATCTAGATAAACGAAGCATTGCATGCCTTGTAAGCTGGAGAGAGCCGAATTCATTAAACGTTGAAACATAGAAGGGGCATTTTTCAAACCAAATGGCATACGAGTGAACTCATAATGGCCTTGAGATACGGAAAAGGCTGTTTTAGCGGCGTCTTCCGGTTGCATTTTAATTTGGTGAAAACCGGAAGCAAGATCTAAAGTACTGAAGTATTTGCTTCTGCCAAGTTGATCTAGGATTTCGGATATGTTCGGGATGGGATATGAGTCACCGATAGTTATGTCGTTTAACTTTTGGTAATCTATCACTACTCGCCACTTTCTTTCACCGGAAGCGTCTAAATTTTTAGGCACCACCTAGATGGGTGATGACCAGGGCGATACGGTTGGTTTAATAATACCTTGGTGAAGCATTTTTCAGTTTGAGAGTTAATCTCTTGTTTATGACATTCTGGGAAACGGTATGATTTAACGTGGATTGGGACTGAAGTAGAAGTTTTAATTTCATGTTGGATTGCATTCGTGTAAGTCAATTGGTCACCTGGAAGGTGGAAAATGTCTGAAAATTCGCTACAAAGATTTAGGAGTGCCGAACTCTCTTCAGTATTTAAATAAGATACGCGAATTTGATCAAGCACCTTTTTCGTGCGGGAATAGGAGTCATCGCGGGCACACTGCTCATTGGCAGACTGAAAATTGCAGATTCGTTGAACTTCTTTGGGGTCGTAAGGTGTTATTTCTAATTTTAGGTCAGGGTTGAAAGATAAGGGATGTTCTGAAACATTTACTACGGAAATATTAATACGAGAATTGTTTTTTACCTTCACTACACAATTAGCTATAAGCAGGTTTTTTATAGGATTCTGGTCTAATATAAAGCCTTCATCGACTTCCGGATTCGAGACACTGCATTCTATTACAGTTTCGCATCTAGCAGGTATTACATAAACAGGTTCGTTGAAATGAAGTTTGAATGCTGAGTTATTTAGTAATAAGCATTGTTTGGGGTAGTCAATATTGCCGTTCATGGAATCAAAAATATCGCTGCCAATTATACCGTCATAGGGTAGATCAACGCCTTCAACTACGTGAAAATTATGTTTTAATGAACCGAATTCTATAGGGATATAACCTAGTGTAGACTTAGCACCCGAGGAGTCAATGCCTTTAAATTTAATAATGGATTTAGTAATTTCAGGCATCCTTTCAATACAGGGCTTTGATATAAGGCTGAACGACGCACCTGTGTCCACTAGTAAGGCTAACGACTTCAAGGATACAGAGGTAAGTATTTTTATATAAGGTAAGAACTTACGGGAAATATTTGTTGTGTAGTTATAGATTTTAGGATCTTGAATAAAGTGATTTCATTTTCTATAATACTATTTTTTCAGGAATAGGGATCGAACTTGTAACGGATTGCTGACCCGAAAGGTTATTCTTCGTGGTTAACGAAGATTTATTTCTATTCAAAGGTAATATAGTAAGGATTTGGCATTAAAATTGTCATGGCGTGTCCTTGTTGCGGATGCCGTTGACTTTGGATTCAGTAAGTATTTATTAGAGTAATTGTTTATTTTATCAACAATTCTAGGATATAGCAAGGATTTAGTACTAGAATAGTCATGGCATAGCCTTGTTACGGTTGCCAATGACCTTAGATTTGGTAAGTATTTATTACCTAAGGAATTAGAATTATTATTTTGGATATAGCAAGCAATGTCGGATTTTGGGATGCGGTGGCCCGACCGACACCAACGCGGGCCTCAATTTAGTTTAAAGAATCAGTATTAGTGTCAACAACGTCTTCTCCTTGATCCACGAAATTAGCTCGATTTTGACTTTGATTGTTCTGTAAATTACCGAACCTTTTATTATTGTATTCCCGTTTACGGCAGTTTTCAATGACGTGACCAGGAAATTTGCATCGGCAATAAAGTGGGTAAGCTCGCGGTTTGTTTTGGAAAGCATTTTTAGGTCTAAACTCCTTTGACTTACTTTCAGGTTTTGGAAATGACCTTGGTCGTGAAGGTTCTGAGTCGGCCTTAGCGTGTGTTCACACTACACCGGACCGGCTAATTAGCCGGTCCGGCTTAATGCCTGGACCGGCGAATAATGAGCCAGTGCCAGAACAATTTGTATGAAGCTATTCACACTAAGCCGGATCCGGTCAATTGACCGGATCCGGGCACTAAGACGGACGCGAAGAGCTGAGCTAAGAGTATGCGTTATTATAAACAGATCGTTATGGCAACGATCATATGCTTTATTACGTATAGATAGTTATACGTCAATTGTTTGACTATCTAAATTTCATAACGAGTAAATCCACCGTGATGCATAACGCCACGCGCGGTCACCGCTTTATGCCGCTATCGCGAGCAGAAGTGATCTATGTAGTTATATTTTAACGTAGCGTTTTTTGACAGCAGACTGGTTGACCGGTGATCATTTATAATTGCTCCTTGATTTAGACCTTGATTTAGACATTTTGTAACATTCTAACGCTTATTTACTACTTCTTACTAGCTTTTGCCCGCAGCTCCGCTCGCGTAAATTCGTTCTCTAGTCATAGAGTTCGAGGAACACAAATCTCCTTTATTGGGCGGATACTTCTATAATAGTCGTTTTCAATGTTTAAGAAATGTATTAACTGCAAAAAGTATTTACCTACACATACAAACTACTTAGTACTAATGTAGTGTACTCAAAATGTTATCTGTGCTTCTTCTGTGGTTATCCGAGTGGCCAACAAGGTGACTGCGATTTGTCTGTCAGAACCATTAGAATTTAACAAAATACTCGACAATACGAGTTTTGCGGATATATGTTGTCGACTCGAAATCATTATTTTTTAATGTATTATTATACAGGTAAGGTTTCGATCGAAAATTATTAATAAAGATTTGACACTGCGATAGCAGCGCAGTCCGTCGGTTCCAATGTGAAACATTCCAACATCCACAACTACTTACAAATTCAAAATAAAGTAAAAAACATTTCCAGTGGACTGAATTGTGAATCTAAACCATTCTCAAGTCCCCTTGAACACACACAAAAAATTTAATCAAGATCGGTCCATTCGTTTAGGAGGAGTTCAGTGACATACACACGCACACAAGAAATATATATATATATATTAAGATTGTATGCTTTTTTGCTATATTTATTGTTGAGTTTCCTTAACTCTTTGATAAATAATTTTACGATTTTATACATATTTACCATTTTTATACATGTTTTGGATTTATGGAATTTTTTAAACTTTTTATGTTACATAGTACAGATAAAAATATAAATGTAAAAATATATTTTATCTGTACGTAACGATTATACTTTTTCTATTTTTTTTTTCACTTTTGTGCTCAATTTTATAACATTTAGCTTTTTGTTATTTTTAGCACACTTTTTGTTTAATTTAACTTTATATTTTAATTTGATTTTGATATCTTTGTATACTTTTTCTACGTGTAATTTTTTAATTTCATTTTGATGTGTTTTTTTATTCCTTGAACTTTTAACATTTTGGCGTATTTTTGTTGTCTTGTTAAGCTATATGTTCAAAACATTAAGATACATTTGTGACCCTAAACAATTTAAATCAATTTATCTGGCACTGTGTGAGTCCATTCTCGCGTACGGCATTGTGTGTTGGGGGGGATGTTGCAAAACCACGCTACTACTCTTAGAAAGGGCTCAGCGTGCCGTGCTCAAAGTTATGAATTTTAAGCCTTTTCTATTTCCTACCACACAATTATACGAATTATCGGAGACCCTCACCGTAAGACAAATATTTATACTAAAAACTACACTAGAACAACACAAAAATGTCTCCCATGCTGCATCCCTTATCAATAAAAGGCGCAGGAACAGAATTTTTACGGCGCCGCTCTGCAGAACAGCTTTCGCACAAAGATCAGTTATGTTTCTCGCACCCTTTATATATAACAGACTTTCTAGAAATATTCCAAATCTTCCTAAGTTAACCAAAATAAAATCTAAACGAGCTATTTTTAATTACCTTAAATCTCTAGACTATGATTCCACTGAATACCTTCTCGATACCCTTGGTTATAAGTTCACCGAATCATAAGGATATTATTAATATCAACAGGGAAGAACTTGTACTTTTATATACCATCTCCACGTTTGTAACTTAGGACATTATTAGCACCGATGAACAGCTACCTTCTGAGATACAGTATACACTAGTTCAGAAGGTACGGAACTCTAATGCAAGAATAACCTATAGTTATAACTTAATTACAACAGTTTTTATGTTAGCGGAAACACTTTAGCTTTAAGCATAATATAATGTAGTATAAGTTTCTCTCTCTCATATTGTAATAGGTTTATTTTCTGAAATAAAGAATTTGAATTTTGAATTTGAATTTTATTTGTTTAATTTTAACTCTTTGTAATGTTTGTGAACTTTAATTTTTTTATTTTTTAAATTTTTTATTTTTGATTTTGTGGTACTATTTTTTTGGCATATTCTTCACATATTGTTTAATTTTACTTTATATTTTCATTAAATTTCTTTAATCTTGCCACATTTGTTATTTGTTTAGATTTTTATTTTTCACTAAAGGAGAATGACCAAAACTACAAGAGCGGGAAGACGACTGCCGCGCCGCACTTACACAATATAATGCCTTGTCTATAATTTGTAGCGTCAGCAACCGCTACAGGAGTATACATACTAAGTATTATATTCAAAGTTAAAGTCAAAATCGTTTATTCATCTAGGCCACAAAGTGACGCTTATGAACGTCAAAATTTAAGTTAATTTCGAGTTCTTAATGATTCTACAATTACATTTATTACCACGTTCGCGATGCAATAGGTAGAATCACGAAAAAGAACGGGCAATAAAACTCATGGCCACTCTTTTCATTCAAATATGTAAAGAGATTTAGTCATGCTTGTCATCTTTTCTCCATGAGCGTAAATACAAAGAAAACGGTCATCATGGTGCAAGGCGTACATCAACCTCCGAAAATCACACTGAGAGGAGCTATACTAGACGTTGTAGATAATTTCTGTTACCTTGGCTCTATCATCACAAACTCCCTTTTGAACGACTAAGAGATGGATACTCGGATTGGTAAAGCGTCGACTATATTCGGAAAACTCATTTCGCGCGTGTGGAGAAACTGCAAGCTGACTACCCACACCAATGTCCTTGTTTATCAGACTTGTGTTTTGAGTACATTACTTTATGCCTCAGAAAGTTGGACTTCATACGCGCAACAGGAGTGTAAACTAAATGCTTTCCACATGAGATGCCTGAGAACGATACTTGGAGTCACCTCGAGGGACAAAATGAGTAATGAGGTAGTTCTTTCAAAAATGTACTGCCCCAGTATTACTGCTATGTTGAAGCAAAGAAGACTTCGCTGGCTGGGTCAAGTTCATCGTATGGCCCCAGAAAGACTACCACGGCAAATCATGCTCGGTCAAATAGCGGACGCAAAAATACCCACTGGACGACCATTTTTGAGGTTTAAAGACTCCTGCAAGCGGGACATGGTCAGCTTTGGTATTGATACAGAGAATTGGGAGATTCGCGCCAAAACAAGACCAGAATGGCGTCATATTAAAGTAGGAGTACTCAAGCATGACGAAGACTGGCTCAAGAATTTAAAGCAGAAAAATCTTCGTCGGGCCCGATCACCGTCTACAGACTCGCGCTTTATCTGTGACCGATGTGGCAAGAAATGTCGTGCAGCTATAGGGCTATACAGCCATCAAAGACGCTGCAGAAATTAAATTTACAGGCGCTGCAACAATTATCTATAAAAGATGCTGTGGATAATGATGAATGATTCTACAATTACATTTATTGCCACGTTCGCGATGCAATAGGTAGAACCATGAGAAAGAACGGGCAATAAAACTCATGGCCACTCTTTTCATTCAAATATTTATTTTATTTTTGTAAGGAGTTGCAACTGTTTTGCATTGTACTACTATTATATATCAATAGTTACAAATTTTTTACTATATATTAGTAAAAATTTAGTAACTATTGATAGCATACTCAAGCACTCAAGAGTAAATTATGTTCATTTGGTAAGCCTCCCAAAGTAAATCTGGTGAAACAGGAGCATCCACTTACGTCTTTTTTTAATGTAGGCAACTCGCGAACATGGTCAGGACTATGGTGGAAGTGCATGTAGCAAAAAGTAACGGTATTATGAAAGAACATACCCACTACATATTATAAATAGTCATACACTTCAGATCTACAACAACAACAAAAGAAATAGATATTCATATCAACGCTGTTTCTATAAGGGGGTTTCCATTTATAAATTTAAACATAAGGACTTGAAATAGACCTTCCGATAAATTTATGGCGATTAAGAATCGTTGTCAAATATTTTATCTATTATTTGAACATTTGTTAACCGGCTTAATCGAGTCGTTACGGGTTTTTTCTTTTTTCTAAGTAACATATTAGTAAATTTAATTATATTTATTTGGTTCACATGAAATCGGGTAGCAAAAAATAGGTTTCGAAGGTATAATTAGTTATCCCCCCGTTGCATCTCCACCTTGTCGTGGTGGGGGGGCTCAGTAACCGTGGTTAGGTAATCCACAGTGAAGCTGAGTGAGATCCCAGGAGTGGACGCTCCGCGTGGGCTTGACGGAGGCCTGCGCAGGATGCGTTCAATGGTGCAGGTGCGAGGGACAATTCTTCTGTCCCTCGCAGTCAGGCGCGGTCGCGGGAGGAGAGGCGTGTCGGTGTTGCGTTGCCGCGCACCCTATCTCTCGCGACCACATGGGGGCGCACCATCGTTGCGTCGCGGTGGGGCCGCAGAGGAAGAGGAGATGCGGTGTTGCGTTGCCGTCCTCCCTATCCTCTGCGGCCGCTGAGTGTTTTGGCGGCGGAGCCCAACATCTTCATCCGCCGCCAAGGGGGTTTCGTTCGGGGCCCGCCTGACCATCTGGTGGGCCAATACCCGTCGGGGTAGCGAGGAATGCTTCTGTGAAACCCTACCCTCCGAAACATGGGTACATGAGGAGCACGGGTTGGTTTTTAGTCAGTAAGAGTCTGACAGTCCCCTTCGCCCTTCCCCCCCAGGGCGGAGGGGACTCCATGAGGATTTTCCAAACCGACACCAAAAAAAAAACAAAAAGGTATAACTAGTTATAAGTTATACTACTCAATGTATGTACATTCTCTTTTTTTTAAATTTCAAAATAAATTAATAAAACTAGTTACTTTTTTACAATTTAGTGAAATTAAAAAATGGCCATAAATGTTTTTCGTCGTCCGCATCTTGCGGAGAGGTTGTGTGGGATGCGTTCCCTATATGTGTTCGGGGTCTACCGACTAAAATTCACCGTGGTATCGAGCCAAGCCACGGGATTCGCCGCTAGCATTCTTTGCCATATGTGCATATACACGTATCATTCCTATCGAACTATTAACAACATTCACCATTTAACCAAACCCCTTAATGTGGGTCCTTGCTCGGAACACAATAAAAGACGAATTCAGTAGTAAGATGAGTCCTAGAATCGAACCAATGACAATACGATAAACACAAACAGAACAAAACTCAGCCTTAAACATAATAAGACGGCGAAGAGATCCTTAAACCTCTTTAAGTACCTATACTTATATAATTGAATAATATAAATTATCGTACTCATAACACATCATGCGCGCTATCGACAATATTAAACTGGCAAATCTATTTTCTTTAAACATATTACTTTTAAGAACAGTAAATAAGTGTTTGTTTATTATTTTGAAATCGTACAGTGACCATCAAAATATAATAAATATCTCATAAATGTGTATTTTGATACGGTATTTACAGACAGTTTTTAGCGGATAATATTTGTATATGTACTCGAATTGCTTACGTGACGTGAATAAGCCAGCAGTATTAGATATTGAACACCACAAAATTGTTTGCTCAGAAAAAATAACTTTTGTTCGACGTGGCGCGACGTTATACAACGCCGCGCTGTGTCACAGATTATTTAGACGAACGCTTCAAAGCAGACCCACCATTTTTGTTTCTCTCATTAAAACGTTCCGTGACAGTGCAAGTTACCTCGTACCATTTACCTAGCCAACTTAAAGGAACGAGAACGGTTTAGTTTGGCCATGTTTTACATATTTACATACATTGAGTGCGCACTTTATTCATAACGAGGTAACATTTTTTATCAAAGCCGGGTTGGAAAACTTGTGGCTTCGTGTGGCGGGCGAAACATAATCATTGAATTAAATCAGTACGTAAGCATGTCAGGGGGCAACAAGCCATAACTCAGACGTGGAGAGCGTCTCGCGGCTCATAACATTCAATCGCCGGCACGGGGGGAGAATTTTGATGACCTCAAGGAAAACTGCGTCAGAACACTCTGTATAAATCCGAGAAGTCATGTCGGGATTTCCTAAATCGCCTTTTTTATTAATTGCGCAGCTAGTACAGTAGGCAGCCGTTTAGGGAGTGACGTCATCTTACATCTACGTGCTCGCTCTCCTAGACGGATGAAATACGCGTGTCACTCTGTCTTTATTTCCCGTGTCATCATCATCAGCCTTTAACAGTCCACTGCTGGACTAGGCCTCTCCTTTGAAAGGAGGGATTGGCCTACAAAAAACCTAAACGGGTTGGTATAGGGTTTGTATCAAGTTTTCCTTCTCTTACAGTGCTGTTCTCTGCATAAAATGCTCCCTCTGTCGGCTCTTACGACACCCATGGGATGATATGGGGTGGTGACATTCCGTATTCTTAATCCGTCACCACACGGATAATTTCGCGTGTACTATGTACCTAATATTTCATTACAGGGATTTCACATTTTCTTCGCAGCACATTAACATTGCGTTGATTATCTCGTTTCGCTGTATACCAGGATTATTCTAAGCATCTGCGATTTCCTTGATATAAAATAGTAGGATAATTTAATAACGAAATATTTCTAGACTAAAGACTTGATTTCATTGTGTAAGTAATTGTAAAGATGGACGCTGCACATAATTAAAATGAAAATTCAGATTTTTTTATTATGTAGGAGTAATGAACTCGTTTAATTTATATTTAATACTAAAGGACGGCTGCAGCCAGCATTATTTTAAATTTGCCCGTTGCTGCCCGATCCCGTGGGTATTTCGCGAAATCACTTCTTGGTGCACCGTTTAGGTCTTCAAGGAACATACATGCCAAATTTCAGCTTATTGCGCCGAGCAGTTTTGGCTGTAGCTTGCCTGTCAGTCAGTCAGTTACGCAAGAATTTTATATATACAGATTAAGCCTCAAATATAAGAAAAACTTCCTTGCGCCTTATTTTTAATAAACTTACATGGCACGGATCTCAACAACATTACTATAAATGATTAAGTTATACCAGATAGAAAAGTATAACTTAATAATTATATATTATTCTTATCAAACAGAATTAATTAAATCACGGTGCAGCGTATGCGCTATATCATTTATCATACAAATATTTATGTCGCCGAGAACAGCTTACGGGTGCAAAACTAATAAAATTGCTAGTTTCATAAAAAATTAAGCTCTACCAGTCACAGCATAAACGTGTAAATGTGTGAGTAACGATGTGAAATTACGCCGTCAACACGCACACAGTGATGCGCCGTCACTCGCGGACAAGCGGTACAGTAAGCCATTTATTACTAAGTAGATACATACATAGAACACACTAATGGTGAGGCATTTTGTTATTTTTTTTCTATTGCAATAAGCTGAAAACGTAAAAACATGTTGAGTATCTTTTAAATACGTTAAACTTAAGAAAATGGGAGATACGTATTAACCAAAATATAAGTGCTAGTAGCTATTTTCTTTCTTTTCGATAATCGCGCTCTAGGATTATTTTGTGCCACGAGAAACCTTACAAACAATCAACAAAGGCTCACACATATGATCATCAAAAATATTTTTTGACCATACAAAGCGTTGTCACGTCTGGGAATCAGACCCAACATCATCCACCCTTGAACAAAAGGCAAGGCAACCGCTTATACCAATGCACTGATTTGTGCGTGTATCGTGTATGTGAAGAATTATTTGCCTATTTACTAAAGGTCTCCTATTAAAGATTTTTGTGATTTAGCAAAATATTAAACATAATATTTATAAACATACATACATACATACACGCCTTTTTCCCGTCGGGGTAGGCAGAGACAACAGAACGCCACTTGCTCCTATCCTTACAAACCTCACGCGCTTCCTCTACACTCATTACTCTTTTCATCAATTTTTTCAATAATAATTATATGAATAAAAAAATTACGTATCTTATAATGTCATAAACCTCCTATTTAAAATATTTGCAAAATTGGCTCAGTCGATTGCGATGTTACCCGTAACAGACTGTTAAATTCTTAAAAATGGCTTTTGGTTATAAAAGCAGTCTCATCATCCTCCTAGCGTTATCCCAGTTTTAACCTGGGGTCCGCTTACTAGTCTAACTGGATTTGGCTGAATATTAGCTTTTCCACAGAGTAAATGTCTGTCTGACCTCCGCAACCCGAAGGGATAGCGATATTCCATGGTTTAGACTAGTTCCAGCTTATTTAGAAGGTACTGACGCCCTATAACGACTGTCAAAGATCTTCATGACAACCGGGACCGACGGCTTAACATGCTCTCCGAGGCACGGGGCAGTCGATAATTTACAATTCAATGGTTATAAAAGCAGTATAAGGAACCATAAAACTTACAGACTGTAATTATTTTAAGATAACAAACAGTAAAATTATATAAAAATTCGAATAGATACATTGAAGCCTTTTAGTAACTTGATTGTTTGTATATCTTGTATATACTTCATTTAATTTTCTAAGCAACTGTAATCTGCTACGGTCCTCAACAATTACAATTGATTATTATTTCTACTTATTTTGCAAATTTATTTGGACAAAAAACTTCCATTCAATAAAGTCAACGCTTCCATGCTTACGGCCACGAGGCAAATCCTATACGTATTTTCAGTTCCCAATTTAAAGTCAGAACATTAAAAGACCAACTGTTAATAGCGACGTAAACTTAATTCCACAATTAAATAAATGTACAGTACATAAATCCTTATTACATACAAAATTCGAGTCATGAACACAATCGGTCTTCTTCCTGTTAGGCTTCGCTTTTATTTAACTGACTCGCTTGTTTGTTGTTGTAATGGCGTGTATCAAGTAAACATAGACACGACGATTTTTACCTAATAAAGAAAATTCTTTACCAACACCGAAGATACGTTAATTTTCTTTTGGTTCCGATGTGAGGATGAAAGATGGAACTGTAATTGCCAAAATTTAATGATCCGAATACAGTGTCGCCAGACAAAGGAAATAAAAGTCGGGAGATGCCCATTTGATTTTATATACATCGTTTTCTTTGTTAGTGTTAACTAAATGATCTTCATTTTTAACAGTTATTTTATCATTATTAGAGTTAAAAGTTCAAATATTGATATAATTTCTTTAAGTAAGTTTGTTATAAACTTAAAGAAGCTTAGAAAATATAAGTCATCAAATTATTCTCCCTGTCTTAGAATATTATAATGCTTATACTTTTTCATCACCGAATTCAATATCCATGATGAAATAGTACGAGCACCTAAGTGGTTGAGCCTTTTTACGACTCATCTTCCGAGACCATTTTGGTGAAAGAAGATGTAGCTAGAACGTCTTCGAAAAACTATAACGTAACACAGAAAAAGGTACTTAGAATAAATCACAAAATGAAAGTTAATTTTAATTCATAGTCGTCAATTAATTGAATAGTCTACTCTTACAGAATATTATAATACCCAAAGTATGTTGGTCAAGATAATCAATGTGTACATGTAAGGCAAAGCTCAGCCCTCGTTGTGTCCCAAAAGAATAAAGTATAATTATAAAAACAAGTGTATGTCTGCGAAACTTTTTCATCTCACGATTGAAATCAGCACAAGATTTTGTTGCCAACACTCGTATAATACACAGAATCTAACCCAATCGATACGAAGAAAGCAGATAAAGCAGTTTTCTAGAGAATCCTACTGGGAAGAACACGACACCGTATAGAGACCTAACATCCCTATTCTGTCTAAAGAACGACGCACTCAAAACGAAAAAGTAAAAAAATAATGGACAGCAACAAGCACTTGACGAAGGTAAAAGGTCATCATTTTATACGCCATCAGTATTTTAAATTTAAAAAAAAGCATTTCTTCTCAATTAGCAAATGATCTGCATAATTTTATAGAATTCATGCGTTAATGACTGGCTGCGAGACAACGTTCGGCCGAAACTACTGGGCGCAAGAAGCTGAAGTTTGGCATGTGTGTTCCTTCGGGACTGTAGTGGTGCACTAGGAAGGGGTGCACCCAAAATTGCTGCATGATCAGGCAGAAACGGTTAAATAAAAAAAACTGCGGGCATCCTCTAGTAAATAATAAAAGCGCTTGTTAAATCTCCGATGGAAGAATATATGACATAAATTATACAAATGCGAAGGTTTATCAACTTTCTTTATTTTTTTAATGGTTAAACGTAATTCTATTATAAGAAACATGATGAAGTTTTAGCAACTTACCGAACGGCAAGTACTTAAGACTGCCTTTAATGGTCTGTAAATACAAATTGAATAATTACGTTGCACTTAAGGGTGCAACTTTCCTTTAAAGCAACTTAATTAAAGAAAGATGGCTTGCTGTAAATAGTTATAAAATAGTGACTCTTTTAATATCAAACTGCATTAATCCATACTCAAACATAGATCGAGAACTGTACCCCCTGGCGGTAAACATAGTAATTCTACACAACACTATATTTCATTACATTTAGTCTTAGCTGGCGTATCTAAAGTCAATACCGGCGTACACATTCATTGAGATAAAATATCAATAGCCTTTGAATGATATGCTCAAAATACACACACATTTTCCATTTTACTTTTGAAAACGTAATTAAGTGAAAAATATACACCATTTAATATTAGAAGCTGTAAACATAATGCTCTGCGAACCGATACGTACCGTTCGGAACGCAACTCGTTATTTTAGCCGGAGTCTATTCATAAATGTGAAGCTCTATTGAGCATCGCTATTCGCACAAGTTGCAATAAAAAAAGCTTTGCATCAAAGGCCCTTCATGTAATTGCTGAGTGGGAGCTGGAATAAGCCCGTACTAGCGTTAAAATAATTCCCCTCAGTGAGGCGGAAGTGACGATGGCGGCCGCCACCGGTAGCGGGCTGCGCTACGGCACGTCCTTCCGGCGCCGGGCTCTGCGGCTCCCTTGAGCCCCTTAGGTGGCTTTTATGCTCCACACTACGACCAAATTATACGCACACATTTAGACACTGTGACGTTGCGACGTCTTTGTACACGCGCAATGGAATGCCAAAGTGTCTTAATATAATAGCTGTATTATACCTATTCCAGTTATACTTAATACTTACTTAAACTTATATTTATCTATGCTTAAACGTACATAGGCGTGCTTATGGCATGCTCGTATTTTGGTTATAAATATTAACAATATTGGCGTAATTCAGTCAGCTCGTTTTAGCCTACAAATTTGGGTAACATGTGATGATGTGCCAATGTCTTCTTCTATCTTAGCCTAGGTACTCCAAATGTAATGTAAGTCATATTTAGTCTCAGACGAGTAAAAGTAGTTAAGTAGTAGTAGTCAAAATATATTTGTATTCGTGTATATGAACGATTTGAAGAACCACAGCTACTCGCAAAAGAACACCGTTTTATTCCAAGAATGATACGTGAAGCTATTGAAATTAAAAAACACCCTAATTTCAATAGGGAAGATGGTTGGAATTTTCCTCCAGCTTGGGACTCTGTTATCAGGCTAATGAAACCCAAGAAGGACAAAGTCATCAGAAGACATCAAGACACAGTGAGCACATTCTGCGTAGATAGTCACACTAATTGTTGAAAAATGTGCGGGTACTTAGAGATAACTTTTAAATTCAAGACAAAGACAAATATCACCTCACTCTGCTGTGACCACGGTGCCTGTAAAGAAACCGAAACATCGGCTACAAATAATAAAAAAAAATTATCTAGATCATTACGTTTAAATGAAATTTAACTAAAACCAATACATCGCGAGGGAATCCGTAAAACGTTGTTTGACTTCAATGTGTAACAATCGCGTAAACTACGTAGATAATTTATTATCTGTTAAAAATTATTAAGTTTATTCTGCCACACTACTTATTCACTTACTACGCGCAACTTCAAACCAGCTCTCGTTATAAGTATCGAGTTTATCCCGGGATCTCTTTAAAGTTTCACATTACTATTTATAAGTACACCAAGTTAGCCCGATTAAGAAACAACATTTCAGTGAGTTGCATACCCAGTTCCGTAAGTTTAACCTTTGCATTTTGTCAAAGTTAATTGACTTAGAAGAATTAAGTAACAGATTTTTTAATCACTTAGTATACGAAGAGGTAATTAATTATGAGTAATGTATAATCAATAACTAACAAAATGATTAATAATTATTGTTATCATCGCATTAGTGTGGTAAACGGTGTGGCTGAACATTTTACATACATACATATCGTCACGCCTTTTATCCCCGAAGGGGTAGGCAGAGGTGTATTTCTACACCCACTTTTCGCCAGATATACTTTAGTCCCACGTAATAAGGGGCGAGCCTATTGCCGTACCGGGCACATTTCCAGACTCTGTGCTGCTACTGAGAATTTCGTGACAGAAAAACCCAATAACACCGCCCGACCCAGGAATTGAACCCGGGACCCACGCGCATATTTATGCCGCGAGACCAACGAGGCAGTCGTATAGGGTTTGATGTCGAGTTTTCCGTCTCTACGCAAAGATGGTATTTGCAACGTGTTATCCCTTAGTCGCCTCTTACGACACCCACGGGAAGATAGGGGGTGGTGACACTTGTATTCTATGCCGTCAACCACACGGCACGAACATTTTATGGTACATTATATGATGCCGCAGTTACGCCCGCACTATTTATTTCAGTTTAACCGTGTCTGCCCAATCAGTGGGTGTGGCGATTTCAGATAATCCCTTCTTAGTGCATTACTGCGGTCCTCAGGGAACATTCATGACGAATTTCAGCTTCTTGCGCCCAGTAGTTTAGACTGTTCGTTGTCTGTCAGTCAGTCAGTAACGAAAGAATTTTATGTCTACAGATTAAATTGTGTTAGCGTGTGTGATTCCAAAGGAAATAAATCACTATACTCATGTCCTGCTCTCGTAGTCATCAAAATCATATATGAGTGCACATTGAACTCTCGGAACAATGAAATCGTCACTTAATTCCGATTCCGAGTAACATTATTTGACACCCGATTTATTGGCCGCGCGCGATAATTTGGTGCCATAAGTCGTTAAGACACGGAAAGCTTACTGTGATTGAAATTCGTCCAAAGGGAAACTATTCAGTCTTTATGGCACTTTGAGTACATAATACACGCACTCTAGTATCAAAGACAAATAAATGAGATTTTTATACATCTCTAATTCTAAAAAACAGTTTTACTACTTAAATGCATTTGAAAGTGATCTATATGATATTTAAAAAAGTATCATTTTGACTTGCCTTTCTCTGTCTGTCTGTCCGTTTTTTTATTTGAGCTAGCCAATGCCCAAGGATCTGGACCAATTTTGGCACTTTGCCTGGCTGACAGCCGATGATGTAATAAGTGTGGCATTGTATGGCAATGCTGATCTTTTGCGCTAAATATAGTTCAGTCTTCTAGTCACGCGAGGCGTCGGCCAGTGTCTTTAAGAGATATGGTCATTTCGACCCCAACGTTTCGACACCAAATAGCTCAAATATATATATGTACAGTCCCCTGCTAGGTTTAAGTATTTGCGCCGTTTAATAGTCTCCGCTATCTGTCATACGCATATTGTAGTTTGGTTCAGTGTGTTACGAGTTTTATTGCATTTCTATTTGAAAAATGTGTGCTTGTATGAGTGTAATGAATATTTTAATGTTATATATGAGGACCTATTATTCGCTATCCGCTACTTATATAATAATTTAGTCAAATTAGAATAAGCTGTTGGACCTTCACATAAAAAAAATAAAAAGCAATTTAGGCCACTTTGACTTTAGTATAACACTTAGGTTTTTTGTTACATGCATAAAAATTGAAAATATTAAAATTCTAAATCTATTTTTGTACTATCAGTGTGCTACAAAATACAAGTTATAATACAACTAACGGCGATCGGTACCAAATAAGGATAGGCGATACTACGTACATTACTGTGCTGAACTCTATTAGATTTATATTTACTTTATCCCGAGGACTTCTTTATACCGACGCAAAGACAGCCAAGTGACGTAAATCTAGAACATCTCTAGAGTTAGTACTAATATTATTTTTCAGTTAAACTGCTTAATTTTGCTGCGCTAAGCTATAAGTTACTCCCAGCATCGCAAAACAGATTTGTGGAGCTTTTTAAAAGGCAAAGGGCACTGGGAAGTTCTTTTAAAATATGCGGAGATACTTGTTATATATTTCTAATTTGACATTTTACAATTACATTTGACAATTTTCAATTATTTAACTTTTTAAATAATTTATAAAGTACGCCAAATTCTTTATAAACTATTTCATCACTACAGATTTTAAGAACTAATAAGTACGATACATTTCTGAAATTGTTGTTTTGCAGATTGTAATTGAGAGTTGCAACGTCTTGCAGCTATAGCACTATTTGTTTAGACTTAGATTATCTTCAAAATACTATAAATAACTTTGTTACAATTACATAAAAATTGTTAATAAATGAAGGCCCAAATGTTATTATTCAATAATAAAAGTGTTGTAAAGTCAATAAACCCTTTGTTTTAAGCAGACATGATTTATTTGGTAACCTATATACATTTATTGTTTGTTAAACTGTTGGTATGTTTCACTAAAACAAACGCTTTCTCTTAAGAAACTAGATTTCGGCCGCGGCTTGAATTTGACACCTAAACCATCTTCAGGAATTGGTGAAAACTGTACAAACATCTATGCGCCGGTTTTCGAGTTTATCGCTTGCCTATACACGGTAGAGGAACTTAATTTCATAATAATATGGATAGATATTTGTATTTTAATACTAATGTATTTAATTTATATTATGGTTAAATTTCAATGTGTAACACTAAATAACTACATTATTGACACTTAAATTATTCTGATTTGCTCCAGTTAGTTATATTACGGCTTCGTGTAACAAAATGTGCAAAGTAAACAACGTTTTATTCCACGTAATTCAAACAAATTCATATTAAACTCGACGAAATAAGGATAATAATATTGCGGTACTTATCACACCAAAGATCTACAAACATCGCGTAACGAACTTCACATATTTTATAAAGCTCATAAGCGCATTACTTGTGTATTATGTATATTATTATGTATAAGTAAAATCATTTCAGATTCTTGAGACTATAGATACGTAGATAGAAAAATAATACTCACCGTGGTCATGCTATAAAATGCGAGATAGAATAATGACGGTCCTTTATAATAAAGCGCCGACACTATAAACTACTGTTAATATTCTATCTTGCATAATTAATCGTCCCAAATTCATTTTCTATAATATTTCATCATCATATCAGTTGAAAGACGTCCACTGCTGGACATAGCAAGGCTCTCCACATGGAACGATCTTGAGTCTAACGCATCATTCCACTGCTGGTGTAATGTTTACCTACATTGGAAATTATACAAAGAGTGAAAGACAAATATACAAAACGGATTCTCACTTCTACCTTATACCTACTCGGAATTTGGTAGATACATTGCCAGCCATTTCGACTTTTAAAGGTACCTACTAAGTTATGAAATACAGTTGTTATAGCTAAGAAAGTTTCAAGTCCTACAAAACCTCAATTAATTTGATCAGAGTCAACTATTTATGCAGAGTAAAAAAATTACATAAAAAACTAGACTGGCTTACTCATATTTGTGGACCTCAGTATTAAACCCCAATAATACGTGTAATAAGAACGCTGATACGCATCGGGCTAATAATTACTGTAGTCTATTTATAATTTATCGGGAGTAAACATACAAACATGTACAAGCGATGGAGCTTTTTTTATAAAATACTAGAGGATGCCCGCAGTTTCGCCACGCACATTATATTATAAGTTAATATTTTCTGCCTGATGCCGGGGTAATTGTGGGGAATTGCTTTTTAGTGCACCCGTACAGTCGCCAAGGCATGTCCATGCCAAGTTTCAGCTGACTGCGTCTAATTGTTTTGGTTGTGCGTGGGATGTCTGTCAGTTAGTCAGCAACGCAAGAATTTTGTATATACAGATAAGGATAATGTCATGCATTGATACAGAAGAATTTCTAAAAAGAGTTTTAAAAATACCATGACCCTTATGATACTAATCTAGACAACCATTCCGCTTATCTACACTCGTGTAGTAAGCTGTGATATATAAAAGTGTGTCAGGCATTGTGGCGAATGTCGGTTCTCAATCTATCCACAAATCGAATCCGCTGTATCATGATATCTCCTTTCTGTCCGACCCACGCTTCAATGGTACCATATTTTACTGGGATAAAACTCAAAAGACTGTTCGAACTAGAAACTCAAACCATAACCGCATAATATATTTTATTACTTTAACGGATGACTGGCATTTTAGAAGGTCTAATACTCTAATGATTGCCTGAAATATACTGAAGGTAATGTATGGAAGTATGTTCATCGATATTTCAGAAGCAGAAAGGTTAGCAAGCTTAATCTTTCGAGTGTAAGTTCATATTGTTCAAAGCAAGACTCTGTTTAATAAAAATGCTAAATGACTTAAACATACTATCAGAACGGAGATCGTGTACATTTTGCTAGTTTTATTGCAATTTGTAAGAAAAGATATTATAATAATATTCAAATATTAAACAAAAGCAGCGATAGCCTAGTGGCACGAACTAACTGCCTCTGCCTACCACGCAGAGGAAACCCAGAACGCATATCGCTGACTTTCAGAATTAGTATATATTTTATTGAATTGTTAATCATCGCTAGCTTAGCGACAAGAAAAAAGGAGGAATTCTCGAAAGGCCTGTGCAGTCTGCCAACCGCCACTTAGCTAGTGTGATGGACTATGGCCTGACCGTTCTCATAGTGAGAACAGACTCAGCAGTGGGACAGTTTAAGTACATTCATTAATTCATGACATCGCAGCGACCCAAAGTGAGTGTTGGTCTCCGACACGAGATCTTTCCATATTTCCCTATTGTGAATAAATTCCTGCCAGTTCACTTTACGTCGTCTTGTTAATACATTTTATGGATACAGCTGATATTATTAATGTATATAAACGTTAGAAAACGAGATTAGTATTTAACTAATAATATTAATAGAGCAACGCTAAAAGCTATGAAACAGAACTAGTTTCGACATTAGCCGGCTTATAAAATCTGTCAAGCGTCAAATCGTCTAAACTACTTTACCGAATGGCTACAAGGGGTAGTCATTCGGTAAAGTTGTTTAGACGATTTGACGATATTTGACGATACGAGAGAGAGGTTTTCAAACGCTTTAGACGTTTGAAATTCTTTTTAGTGAAGGCAATATTAAACGACCAAACCAAACATATTGGAATTCTTTGATGTTCAAATGAAATATTTACTTGTTACCTACAACCGTGAATAGGTAACGAACCAATATTTCATACGTGGTATATGATGCGTACATATATTTATGAAATTACGGCTTAGATGTCAAGCTTACCTATATAATGCTGCATTATTATTGAAGCATGTACATAGATTTTACAAAACCTTTTGATAAAAAAGAAAACCTTCTGATAGACATCAAATTACTGAATAAAATTATTTACTTAATGTTGTTGTATATCACACATAAAAATTTGTTTATTTTGGTTAAAATGCAAATAATGAACATTGAATGAATATAAATTACCAAATAAAATTAAATCAAGTCTGTGAAATCAAAAGGCTTATTGACTTTGCGGTCCTTTTATTATTTAATAATAACATTTGCGTCTTCAATTACCAGCAGCTTCGTTCTAAAAGTTTTTTATAAAACTTTTTTCAGAGTCGGGCTCGTTGAATGCTCGTTTTATTTAAATTACGCATCGGCAAAATATATTCTACTGGCGGACGCTTTATTTAGTACAGATCAGTCATCGCCATATTTATCACAGATATTATCAGCAAAAGTTTTGAGATTGCGAAGATAAGTGCGATATCTGATCGAAGTTAAAAGAGCGAATACGAATGTTCGATCTTTGAAATGTCGTAATAGACGAAAACGACATCGTGAGTACAAACCGCCGTTTGTCACATCACTAATGGCGCGGCAAATCCCAAAAGTCCCGCTTTCTAACAATGTCGAAGTAAAATCGATAAATTGAAACCGAATAACGCCTAATATATTAGGCGCACTCGAGTTTTGTATGGAGCTTACTACGTACACGAAGTGATACTTACTTTGCTACATTTATCTTAATACTAGACGGCGCGGCTCGAGACCCTAATGAAAGAAATAGGGCACCGCCCAAACCGTGGGCTTATACGAAGTAGGTTGCCATGATAATGATGATACCTTTACGCATTATCCCACAAAGGGATAGGAATAATGATTATATCTAAAATAGATCAATTGTTCGGTGGGTAAAAGCGGCATAATATAAATCCTCCGTGCGCCATGGAAATCTTAATCAATCTTGCCTTTCAGAATTTAGTTTTTCTTTTATGAATTCGATCGCTTCATCTATATATCATCATTATAATTCCACGTGTACTTACACGTAGAATTACGTAGTACGTGCGTTTAGTCTTCTCTGAATCGTGTTGTAGTTTTATTTGCTTTGAACTAACTAATGAAATATTTAACTCTGAAATGAACCAGCTTTATTATTTGTATAACATCATGTCATAAAGTACCAAAAGAATATTGCAAAAACTTTTTTTTATTTATCTATATTCGATGTATTGGTCGCTGAACTATATGGCTGGACTGATTCCAATGCAATGGTCTGCATGCGTTTGCGTTAGATTAGGTATAATAATATTTAATAATGTTCACAACATATTCATATTTTGTCACGGGATTATAACAGGGATATCTTTATTCTCCTCTATTTGATTTTAGGGCTGGCTTAGGAGGTGTATGAAACTGTCTCGTAGATTCGTTCGAGCCCTATTCATTAAAACCACCACAGTGTCCTCAAAGTTCTGTAGCGACGAGCTCACGCGAATCAAGGTTAACAAAGTATGCGCGTTTGATCCCAAGAGATGGAACTGCTACTGCTCTTTATTATATGAGAACTAGAAGATGCCCCCCCCCCCCCCAGCTACAAGCGCATATTACCTTTTTAATTTACCCGTTTCTGCTTGATCCTGTAGCAATTTCGCTAAACCCTTACGCTTCTTAAGGACCACACATGCCAAATTTCAACTTCTTGCGGCGAGTAGCTTGGGCTGCGCATTGTCTGTCAGTCAGTCAGTAAACGAAATAATGTTTATATTGATTGATGATGATGATAATGATAGAAACTGCAAAAAACTTTATTTGATAAACTAAGGATGTATTTATACAATACAGTTATTCTCTTGTTGAGTTCCACTCCGTTCTTGTATTTCTCGTCAATATTTACCGGAGCATTCCGGATTTTAGTATTGTAGAGTAAGTTGCTCTAAAACAAAGACGTTTCCCATAACAAATGTGTAGCGCTAAGATGTAGTTCTTTTTAGTGTTACGAGGCTCTTTGTGAAATAAAGCGAACATAAACTGCTCGCTGACTACTGTAGTGTACGAATGATTGACACCTTTTACACTTTATACTTTGTGACACTATTTATGGCAGGCGCGGCCTTGCGCCATTTTGTGTAGTCATCAACGTATTATTTTTCTAATAGTGGTTTTTACGTATTCTAGTTAGTAGTTACTAACTATAAATATAATTACAAAACTTGAACTTGTTTAAAAGAAAAGTATTAACAAAAATAAATCATTTGTAGTTATCAGAATTGTGTCATTGACCTCAAAATTCAGAAATATGTTTAATCTTACATTATTTTCGAATTTTATTATTCACTTTTCGCTTAGTAGGATACGGTTTAGCTTATCAATGTTATCCTATTTTTTTATATATTTATTTCGACTTAAAAAAACGCCGGTATTTTACGCTTAATCGGTCAACAGTTTCAAACACCTCCAACATGATAATCGTATATCAATACTGGTACTTCCAACTAGTAAAGTCCCATTGAGCATGATTACACAGAGTATAACAAACCGAATCGGCAATAACTGTTAATGTTAAATCTGATCTTAAAGTGTTACGACGTGTTATCTCTTCGGGTTTTACGTCATTAATATTAATTCAGTGTACGCGACTCTATTCATTCATTAGTGGCGTATATTTAATTAAGTTTCGCATATTTTAATAATAAAGGTAAACTACGACTGTTTACACTAAAATTCTCGACGTTTCTGAATCGTAATGTAGTTTTATTTGCTTTGGCCTAACCAGTGAAGTACTTAAGCTCTATAATTAACTAGCTTTATTATTCATCTGTGTTAAATATGTAGTAATTGAACATTGCTTGTTTTAATTGCGTTGCTGACGATTAAAAGTTTATGTTACCAACGTATGTGATGTCAAAATAATGAAAATCTTATTATACTTAAATAAAACGAATAACTAACTTATAAGTGGTTCGCTTATTGGCGAACATTATATGATCATTACCTTACGTTCTGTTTAAATATAGAGAACCTTAGTGTTCATTTATTCAGCGCTCCAAGTCTGAATCCGTTTACCTAAAACATCTTACGAGAGCCTTAAGCTACATACAGCAATAAATATACAATCACAATCCTTAGAAACGAGAGCCATCGTAAATCTACAGCTCGCCGATAACAATATTAGAACCTAGAGTGATAGGGGTCAGACTATCTCAATTTATACAAACGTTTTAGTCCTAGAGTAATATTGAGCTTTTTATTCTAAAGTTAGAAAGGTTCAAATAATGTATGGCAATGAGCTACGCTGAATACCCTAGCAGCTGTGGAGGTACCTGGCGGTTATGCTAGCTTCATAGTGGGCACAAACTATCCAAATCATTTGACAATTGAACAGATAACGGTTGAAAAGACCTTTGTGATTTCGTTCGCAGTCTCTACATATTTTCATGCAAAAAAGAATCTTAGTTATTTACACAACTACAATTACATTAGAAATATTTATATCATTAGCTGTTGCCGTAATTTCCATAGAGTTAGAACTTGCATTAGATATTGCGAATTTTCAAACTTTCAATCCCTCTTTTACTACTGAGTATACATACATTATCTATCGGCTAGCATATATAAATCTTTCCTAAGTCCCATATCATAAAAGCATTGGGCACTTTGATGATATATCACTCCAGACAGTTAATTTTAGATTAATGACGATGATTTTAAGAAATTATACCAACATACTCTTTACGCTGTCAAAATAGCACACATATTTTCCCTATATTTATAAAGGCATGTGCTTGAATAAAGTTGTGTACTAATAACACCTATGACTACAAAGAATTCCTGTTTTTGCATAGACAAACTCATGTGGATAAAAATAAAGAATAGACGGCGCGCGGCGGCGGTCGTCAAACAGTCAGGCGTTCAGTGCGCAAAGCGAACACGCACGCCGAGCCGAGGCCTGATGGGTACATTTAAACCACAAAAGCGTACGGAACCCTAAGATAATACGCCTGATTAAATATTTTCGCTCCGATGCAAATAAAGGTTGTTCGTATGTTCGGAGGAAAATGATCCCGTGAACATTTCGATTTCACCATATACACTCTTTACTTATTTTCTCATTTTGATTTTGCTCATGCACGACGTAATTCACAACACGGTATGATTTCTTCACAATTATTATATTCAAGAGTTAAGAAGCGGGTTGTATGACAGGTGAGAATTACGCTCTTACCTCCTTGAACAGACACAAAAGATGCCTTTAAATGTATAATTTATAATTTGTTATGGTTCATTATCTCGTGTTTTATGAGTTTCATTCACACTAGCAGAAAATTCAATTCTGTATAAATATGTTCTGTCGAAATTATTTTACTCGCTTACTCTGTAAGTTGGTTAGTCCTAAATGAACTTACATGAATTATAAATGGGTCACGTTTCATACGGGTAACCAGCACACTCCCAATTTAAATAAAAAGCGGTCAAGTGCGACACATATTCGCGGAAAACGAGTTCTACACTCGCTCCTTTTCGGGACTCTGATAACAAAAGTTAATTACACAAAAACGATAATTCCCCACGATAAATTTCATCACTTTCAAGAATATTATGCTTAATGAACTGTCCGACGTCTGAGTTGCATGAAGTCACCGTAGTTTTTTGTAACATAACCCTAATTATTTATCAAAGTGACATGAATGTAAGAGCTGACCCAAATACATACATGACGTGTCCCTTTAAGGGAGGTGAGACTTACTAATGTCACATTATTTTGCCCGAAAAACCCCAATGCAAAAAGTGAACCTTTCCGCCTGTCCAAATGACAACATTAAAGCCGGACGAAGAATTTTTCGCAACTGATGGGTTTGTGCAAATCTCAGGTGTGTTCGTTTTACGGTGATAGCTAAACAGTCAAGTAATTTTCATACAAACATGAATTTCATTTTCGCAATTACTCGGTAATGTATACAGCTTATTCTGACAAAGAAAATTGGTTCTGGAAAACGTTAAGAGCATTTAAATTTACATTGTTCTTACTTGTGTTTAATAAGCGCAATCAATTTGGGGAAATTCAAAGGTAAAGCAAGGAAGCGTAACACTATAATTATATAGATGGATTAGAACGTTAAAGTTTTCAATCGGGTGTACTCGTCGATATGTGACCTTATACGAGTGAAAGCATTTCTTCGTAATGTAGAGTTTGATCCCGGATAAACAGAGGAGCCATGACGTAACGACGGCGCCTACCAAATTGATCACTCAACCGTTAAGGGTGTCATAATTAACTAAAAAATATTTAACATCAAACTGTGAGGGCGCTCTGTTACTTTATCGAGGCAAGCATGTTTGTTTTATAACATTTTTGTAACTCACGTACGGCCATATATAATCTGTAGTAGCCCGACATTGTGGGTTGAAATAAATTACAGAGTGGAGTTTGTTTTAGGTATAACTATCCGTGTGGTGACGGATTAAGAATACGGATTGTCACCACCCCATATCATCCCATGGGTGTCGTAAGAGCCGACAGAGGGAGCATATTATGCATAAAACAGCACTGTAAGAGAAGGAAAACTTGAAACAAACCCTATACCAACCCGTTTGGCCAGCGTGGTATAGTAGGCCAATTCCTCCTTTCAAAAGAGAGGCCTAGTCCAGCAGTGAACTGATAAAGGCTGATGATGATGATAACTATTCCGTTAGGAATTTGAATATTCTTACTTTATATTCAAATTCTATGCAAAATCTACATGTTAGGTTTTTGGAATTAACAATTGAATATACATTAAAATGAGTGAGAAAATGAGAAGGGATTTGTATTGTTTTGTTTCGTTTACCAATAAAATCCTGCAGGTGCTAACACGGATTAGGTGCTACACTTTCTGCAGTCTATCATTTGCAGAATTATAGGTAAGCATTTTACAACATACACAAAACAAATATATTATATAACAAAAAATGGCGTTACTTTAAATTGCTGCTTGTAAATCTAGTTGAACATATTCCAACATTATAATAAGTAGCAAGTTCCCGGCGAGCAAGTATCGGCAAATATTCACGAATATTCGTATTACTTACGGCACTACTACTCGGTATTTATAGCAGTTGGCCGCACGTTACATACGTGATACTTTTATTAATGTGAGGATTCTTTGCAATCAAGATCTGCTTCAAACGCTTTCCTGCGCCTGTTTCAGTAACTCCTATAAAATTTATAGAAAAATAAATGTTATGCCTTTTTGCTAGTTCATGCAAAACAAAGGCATGATATTTATTAGTTGAATAATATTTTATATATAATCTTGTGGTAACTTTTCACAATTAGTCATTTAGGGTGCATAGGGTTCCCAGCAAGAACTTAAGGTCCCAAGCCAACCTCACCTGCAAGTGGTGCACCTGCCGATCAACGGACGAGGCTCTGGCAAACAAAATATCCCGATAAGCGGCAATAGGCTCGCCACCTATTACGAGGGATCAAAACACTGGCGAAAAGTGGGCGTTTAACCCCTTGTATGCCGGAACCCATATCAACGCGAGACACAATAGCTTTTTAGTTGTGTCTGGTATTCCGGCATACAGGATGTTAATATGCCTCTGCCTACCCCTTCGGGGAAACAGGCGTGAGTCTATGTATGTATGTATGGTAACTTTTATTTATTTAAGGGTTGATTTTTCAATTGTCAGTTAAAATTTACTTGACAGTTAAACTCTAACCGGGCTAAATTGAAAAGTACGTAACATCATTGATCTACTTTCCACAACCGTAGTTTTTAATTTGTAAGTGTTAATTTTATTGTTTTGTTATCTTTTAACTGACGATTGAAAAATCGGCCCTAAAAGAAGTCCAACAGCGCATTTTAAATTAAGAATATAATTAAGTAGGTAATTAAAGAAGAGATTACTTCGTCTATAAGTTCAGTGTAAGCAAATATTTTACGATATATTTTACTGTTATTTTGTTTACTAGGATAACTAATTATAAGACAAAAATGACACGTTATCAAGTCACATTTGCCAATGATGCCATTCATATATTTGACGAAGATGGCAGGACAAGACAAGGACTCGTATTTTTCCAATATTTATGCCGGTTACTGTTGATATTAAACATAAGTAATTATAGATATCGATCGAAGGTATTGCGTTTCTGATATTGGAGTTGTTTCCTAGTTATGGTTCGCCCCTTATCATATTGGTCCATCACATTGTCATTTATGAATCGTCATGATAAGATTATGTGCTTCGATCTACCCTTCCATGCTTATTATAGACATGAAATCAAATGAAGTCACACCATTACATATAAGCACTCTCCGTTTATGGTAATCAAAGATTTGATAGACATGAGGTATATTATTTTTATGAAATGCCAATTTCTGTCCTGTGTATAATTTCGACTAAATCACAAATTAATGGAAGTAATAGTACGCGCAAAATTTCTTTAGGAAAAGATTTACTACCTAGTCACATTGTACATTACTGTCACGGAATATTTAGTAGGTAACCGGAACTAAGGTAACCGTAGTTAGGTCACCCACGGTGAAGCTAAGTGAGATCCCGAGAGTGGACGCTCCGCGTGGGCTTGACGGAGGCTTGTGCAGGATGCGTCCAAAGGTGCGGGTGCGAGGGACAGTTCTTCTGTCCCTCGCAGTCGGGCGCGATCGCAGGAGGAGAGGCGTGTCGGTGTTGTGTCGCCGCGCGCCCTATCTCCCGCGACCAATGGGGGCGCACCATCGTTGCATCGCGGTGGGGCCGCAGAGGAAGAGGAGATGCGGTGTTGCGTTGCCGTCCTCCCTATCCTCTGCGGCCGCTGGGTGTTTTGGCAGCGGAGCCCAATACCTTCATCCGCCACCAAGGGGGTTTTGTTCGGGGCCCGCCTGACCATCTGGCGGGCCAATACCCGTCTGGGGGTAGCGAGGACGACACACGGGCACATGAGGAACACGGGTTTGTTTTTAGTCAGTAAGAGTCTGACAATCCCCTTCGCCTTTCCCCCAGGGCGGAGGGACTCCATTAGGATTGTCCAACCCGTGACCAAAAAAAAAAATTGTACCCGGAACTCGCATAGCATCAGATACCTACTTTTGTAAGTACAAAGGCTTTGCAAACCTGCAAATAACAAATTGAAGACGAGACCATACATCAATCAGATCACGGGTGTTCTATTTTTAATAAGCACTGGGAAAATAAATCTCTTAGTCGTAAATGTAAAGATTGTGTTTGTTCCATAGACGGTTTGTTCTAACATTTTATTTTCTTTGCTATGATACCTATAACAAAAATACAACAACGGTCTTTAAAAGAACATATAATTTTCTGAACAACGTAGCAATTATTTTAATGTGTAGTACGAACTGTAATACCTATGCCTATCCAAACATATCGTACTTTAAATAGGTTTATTTCATCGTATGGCCGACATTTATACACTTTTTTTTTTATTCTGCTTAGAAAATATGCAAACTAGTTACACTATTTATAAATAAAATAATAAAATACTCGACTAGATTTAATATAAAAACTTTTCATCCATTAAATAGATTGGTAAAGGGCGTTTTTCAACGAAACCTTCACTTAAGTAAATAGTTACTATGCGACGCAAACAACGAAAGTAAAGGAACTTGAAATAATGAAATTATACCATCAATCCAAGTTCCTTTAACTTCATAAAAATAACTGAAAGCAAAGTAAGAAGAGCTTCAACTTGAGCAATGTCATTTAGGATTATATGCTTAGGATCTTAGACTATTTAAAATTCAAAATCCTCTAAGCCAACGAAATATCACAATATGAGGCTGAGTCATGTTCTAAAATTGAGTATAATTATGCTTACGCTGCTCAATTCTCGCGATTAATATTTACTTGTAGTACTGTTTCGTATTTTCCGGCCATTACCACGAATATTTAAAGAAATAATATTAATCTGAAAAATTAAAAGTAATTTTTTGACTACCCCCACCCATGCCACCGATCCAGCTTTGTGTCAGCACGCCATTTTGTTCTCATTATCTGTTTTCGTGCGGACCGGGCCGTTACTTGTCAAACTGTGCAATAAGTATCTCTAATTGCGTTATTACTTAATAGTTTTCTTTTTTTTTTTAAATAGTGTTACAAATTACGTGTGTTCGTGTTAAAAAGTTATTTATACAGTGCAAAACTTCTTTCAACATGCGTAAAAAGCGGAGACATAGGGATAGGAACGACGATAGTGAACGGCTGTTGAAAAAATTGACGCGGGAGTTAAGAAAACGACGACGGAGATCATACTCCTCTTCTAGTTCTGCGAGAGAGGAATATTATGGTGAGTGTTTTAAAAGTGTTGTTACTATCGCAAATTTAAATCATTTGGTCGTTGCAAACTTCTCTTCTTCCTAGAATTCGATTTGACCTATTTACCGTATAGGCCGTGAGAATGTAGGTTTGTTGCCGTACCTCACATTATAATTATTCTCTAGGAATGTATTTTGTATGTCACTATGACTCGTGTATGAAGTTTTAACCTATAGTGATGCGAACAGTACATACTGGGACTGTTACCCTCACGTTACAATAATAAAATAATAATTATTGACCGCGTACATTGTGCCTTATTACCCGAGTTATTTTATTCAGTTATACTGCTTATACTGTAGTGTAGGTACATGTCATGCAGCAATATTTGTGCCTTAAATAGTGCTGCGAACAATCCATAGTGGGATTGTTACCTGCACGATATATCGGTATATTTTTTAACAATGAATTATACCTATACGACACTACAATTTTATTAATATTGAAAAGAACTACAATCATGCTGCTTTAGAAATGTGTTGCGAACAGTACATATGGGGACTGTTACCTACACAAATATTAAATTATTAGATAAATACCTACATAATGTTACATGCAACAGTTATGTATAAATTGTTTGGTGATGCGATTGATTTTCGGGATCAATACCTTCACGTTTTGACAATAAGTTGGTGATGCGATTGATTTTCGGGATCAATACCTTCTCGCCTTGACAATAAGTTCATTGTCTTTGCAGAGTCGGAAACTGACGACTGTATTAACAATTATCAAGATTCAGAGGTGGAAGGAGAAAAAGAACCGCCCCCTAGTGCGTCTCATACTCCGACTGAGGCCGTAGAACGGCTCACATCCTCAGCAGGAGGCCAGTTAACATCACAACCTTCAACGTCTGGCGTTGTAGTTATAGAACATGATAATAATGACCAAGCTGTTGAACCTTTGTCTTCTTGTTTAACTTCGGAGCATTTGGACGATGAGATACTTACCATTTTAGGGGATGCTCCGACTGAGGAAGCTGTTTTAGGAAAAAACATACATGCTGATATTGCGGCAAGGCTTTTACATGTATTACAAAATGGTTTAAAAAAGGATCACAAAGATAAAATAATAGAAGAGTATCCGATTCCTGGCAATTGCTTACTGTTTAAAGCACCGACTTTAAACCCCGAAGTTAAAGCGTCAGTATCGGAGATTTTACAGAAAAAGGATGATTAGCTGCGCGGCAGGGACAACTGGGCGTTGTTCTCTCTGCCCTTACCAGCGTAATGGATATCCTAGTCAAGGAAAAATCTGATAAAAACCAACTTTTGTTAAAGCATATAAGCAACGCTTGCCGATTATTGTGTGATTCTCATTACATAGATACAAGGCTTAGGCGAAATTTTTTAATATCAACACTTAATAATAAATTGAAAGATACACTGAAGGAGTCTAAGCGTGATAAACATTTGTTCGGGGAATCGTTGTCAGAAGATCTAAAAGCTAACAAAGCTATAACTAAGTCCAGTCAAGACTTAAAATCCTATGTAGCGAAACCTAAGCCGAATGTAAAAAATAATAAAGGTAATCCAGCTAACAATAATTTAAACTGGAAGCACCCGCAGTCCAATCCACAGAACGCGAATCGCAAGAGAACATCGACGTCTCATCGGACTGCGGGTCCCTCATCGACTGCCCATCGGAACGAAACCACTCGCAAGAACTCATCTCGTGCACATCGCAGCAGTGCCCACTACAAGAATCCGAGGAGACATTAAATGTACAGGTAACTAAGTCAGCTGGCAGGTTGCAATATTTTTTACATAACTGGCACAGAATAACAAAAGATGCAACTATACTTTCCTGGATCCAAGGTTATAAAATACCTTTTACCTCTTTACCGGTACAAACTAGTTATCCAATAAATGAGCCTAGTAGTAATAGCGAAATGCAAAGTTTTCAGGCTGAAATAAATTACTTATTGGATAAAGGTGCCATATCTCCGTGCTATAGAAGTGACGGCGATTTCTTATCTAGTATTTTTCTTGTGGACAAACCGAATGGTGATAAAAGATTTATTTTAAATTAAAAAAAAAAATAAAAAAAAATTTATCACCCCGCCGCACTTCAAAATGGAAGACTTAAGAACTGCTATAAAACTAGTTACACCTAATTGTTATTTAGCCACTGTTGATTTAAAAGATGCATATTTTGTAATACCTGTGTACACAGAACATAGGAAATATTTACGATTTCAGTTTCAACAAATTTGTTACGAATTTAATTGCTTACCATTTGGTTTGAACACTTGTCCACTGGTATTCACAAAAATTATGAAGCCAGTCATAGAACATTTACGCTTGCATGGATGGCTATCCACAATTTATTTAGATGATATCTTATGTATAGATAAATCGTTTAACGAATGTTCACATAACGTAAATAATACCTTACGCCTCCTAAATAAATTAGGATTTTTAATCAACTATGAAAAAAGTTCAATCATACCCAAAAGACATTGTAAATTTCTGGGTTTTGAATTGAATATGACAAAATTTTGTGTACAACCTCCACAAAACAAACGAAATCGAGTAAAATTAGAATTGATAAATTTTAAAACTATAAAAATGTGTAAAATTAGAGAGTTTGCGAAATTTATTGGTTTATTAATATCTATTTGTCCTGGAATTGAATATGGTTGGTTACATACAAAATTATTTGAAAGACAGACATTTTTATATTTAGGTAATACTCAAAATTATGAAAAATTCATGAGTATAAACCTCAACTTACTAAATGATGATTTAAATTGGTGGTATGACAATATCAGCAAATCCTCGTGTCTTATTCGACACCCAAATTACGATATCGAAATATTTTCAGACGCCTCTCTGACAGGCTGGGGAGCATCTTGTTTAAATAAAAAAGCCAACGGTTTCTGAACAAATGAAGAAAAACATTTTCACATAAATATACTAGAATTGCTAGCTGTTCTATTTGCTTTAAAGATTTTTGCTAAAGATTATCTTGGTACACAAATATTACTTAGAGTAGATAACACTACCGCAATATCGTGTATCAATCGTATGGGTAGCATTCAGTTCCCCCATTTGAATAAAATAGCTCGGGAAATTTGGGAGTTCTGTGAACAACGGGAATTGTTTGTTTATGCATCATACATCAAATCGTCTGATAATACTATTGCCGATTCCGAATCGCGAAAGACACAGACTGAGACAGAATGGGAATTAGCATCATATGCTTTTTCACAAATTACTGCAGCTTTCGGCGAGCCTGATATTGATTTGTTTGCTAGTAGATCTAATGCTAAATGTAACAAATATGTTTCTTGGAAACCCGACCCATACGCCTTTTGTATTGATGCATTTACTATAAAATGGAATGGTCATTATTTTTATGCATTTCCTCCATTTGCAATTATTCTCAAAACTTTAAATAAAATAATTGCAGATAAAGCTGTAGGTATTGTTGTTGTACCTAACTGGCCTACACAACCGTGGTACCCAGTTTTCAAGAAATTGATTATTTCTAACCTTATATATTTTAAGCCTAGCAACGATTTGTTATTCCTTGGTGATTCCAGGTCACAACACAGTCTGCACAAAACGCTTACCCTGGCTGCAGCAATATTATCAGGGAAGCCCTCTTGAGACGAAGCGTGCCTCCCTCTTCGATAGATATTATGATAAATTCGCTAGCACCTAATACTCAAAAACAATATGACTGTTATTTTAAGGAATGGTTTAATTTTTGTAAAAATCTCAATATAGACTACTTAGCAGCCTCAGTTCCTAATATTCTTTATTTTTTAACTCAACTTTATAATTCAGGCTACCAATATGGGAGTCTTAATTGTTGCAAATCTGCTCTATCATGTATTTTAAGCCGAACTTCTATTAGCGATGACAGAATTACGAGGTTTATGAAGGGGGTCTACAGAGCTCGACCACCCAAACCAAAATATGAATTTACTTGGAATGTAAATACTGTGTTAGACTATTTATCACAACTATTCCCTAACGAACAGTTAAGCCTCGAATTGCTGTCCAAAAAGCTAATTATGTTATTGGCTATTGTAACAGCACATAGAGTCCAAACTTTGTCAAAAATTGAAATGAAAAATATAATTTTTGATTCTAATTGCATATCAATTAAAATTACTGAAATTATTAAGACATCAAGGCCAAATACTTACCAACCTGTGTTAAAATTACCATACTTTAATGAAAGGCCTGAAATTTGCCCAGCTAGGATACTGTCTTGCTATAAAGATAAAACTGATTGTATAAGAAGATGCGACAATCTGTTCATTAGTTATAGAAAACCTCATGCAAAAGTGACTTCACAGACTCTAAGTCACTGGATAAAGGATGTGCTCCACAAAAGCGGCATTGATATAAGTATATTTAGTTCACATAGCACGCGTCACGCGTCTACGTCAAAAGCAAAAGCTGTTAGCGTAAATATGGACGTGTTCAGAAGAGCCGCGGGGTGGAGCACATCCTCTTCTGTTTTTGCCAAATATTATAATCGCGGTATCAGGCCAAGCTCAGATGATTCCTTTGGTCGTTCTGTTCTTAATCAGAATAATTAATGGTCTTGGTGGACTTCTCAAACGCCTTCGGCGCTGTCAACCACGATATCCGTTTGTACATCCTTTCCCACTTTATGATTTCCTCCGACGCTTTGGAATGGTTCTCTTCCTATCTTCGAGGACGTCAGCAGTCAGTCCGTGTGGATGAAACTTCATCAACCTGGCGAGACCTTGGCTCTGGCGTTCCTCAAGGCGGTATAATTTCTCCTCTTCTCTTTTCATTATTTATTAATCTTCTTACGTATGACCTTCGCTGTGCGTATCATCTGTACGCCGATGACCTACAGATCTACACCCAGGCAAGAGTGGAAAACCTTTTCACTGCCATAGACGAAGTCAACCGAGATCTAAACACATTAAAGGATTGGTCTGACAGATTTGGCATATCAGTAAATCCAAGTAAATGCCAAGCCATCATGATAGGAAGCTCAAGGATGATGTGCAAAGTGAAATTAAATTCTCTGCCACCTATTACTTTCAGCGGATCTAATATCCCCTTCAGCCCTAGTGTGAAAAATCTTGGTCTACACCTGGATACTACTCTTGACTGGCGTTCTCAAATTGCGAGTGTCAGTCAGAAAGTCACGGGTTCCCTGCGGTCTCTCTATCGCCTTAAAAATTTCCTTCCAATCAAGACGAAAACAATGCTTGTGCAAACTTTAATTTTCCCTCTTATCGACTATGGTGATGTATGTTATCTCGATCTGAATGCAGATCTGCTCAATAAACTTGACCGACTTCTCAACAGTTGCATTCGGTTCATTTTCAATCTCCGTAAATACGACCATATTTCCTCTTACCGTGCCCAATTGCGATGGCTGCCTATCCGCCAACGGCGCAATTTGCGCACGTTAACGACGCTTTACTCTCTTTTAAACTCACCAAACGCTCCTTCTTATCTGACTCCTCACTTTCAATATCTCTGCAGTGGACATGACAAAAACCTTCGTTCCACAAATAATCTACTTCTGTTGGTTCCTTCCCATAGCTCCACTCTTGTCCATTCGTCTTTTAACATCCAGGCTATTCATCTGTGGAATTCACTCCCTCCAGAGATCAGGATGTCTTCGTCTCGTGAACTTTTTAAGGCTAGAGTACGTAGGCGATACATGGAACAGTTGACAGAATCACAACAGTAGGCATATTTGTATATTATAAGTTATTTTATATATATTTGTACATAATATTACGTAACGTATCTATTTATAGCTATGTATTTATTTGTGTATTTTATATTCGTATATATATATTATAATTATATGTATTTATTATATGATTTTATTATATTGTTCGTTATATTATTAGTTTCCTATACCTATAACGTTACATATTTCATATTTTATTAATTAACGTTACGTTTTTCTTATGCACCTACCATGATTGTCTCTGCACCACCCAAAGGTTGACTGGTAGAGAATGCCAATGGCATTAAGTCCGCCTTTGTGCAATAATTTCAAATTATGTGCAAGAAGTTTTAAAATAAAAATAAAATAAAAATAAATAATTTATAATAATACTATTTGTTGTGTTATTATTTTTGATTTTTGTTATTACAATTCTATTGTATAATTGGGTGTATTTGCAATTTAATTTACCTGTCTAAATATAAAATTTTGCTAAATACATGTATTGATACCAGTAAATTATGATTTATTTCAAATAACAAATAGGTATTATCCAGATTTTGGACAACTTTAAACATCTACAAGTAAAAATTAATCGCGAGAATTGAGCAGCGTAAGCATAATTAAAGATAAAACGAACTTACCTGTACGTGAAGTTCTATCTTAATTATGCGAGCTGCTCAATTCGAAGCGATTAATATAACAACTCTCCCATAATATATTATTTTCAATCCCACCCACATTGACCAAAATCTGTATTGACCTATGTTGTTAACAATGTCGATTTTATGTATGTGTATACAAAAAACCGACAAGTTTATGTTTCAGAGTATGCTTACTTTAAACTTAATGAGAACAAAATGGCGTGCTGACACAAAGCTGGATCGGTGGCATGGGTAGTCAAAAAAATACTTTTAATTTTTCAGATTAATATTATTTCCTTGAATATTCGTGGTAATGGCCGGAAAATACGAAACAGTACTGCAAGTAAATATTAATCGCTTCGAATTGAGCAGCTCGCATAATTAAGACAGAACTTCACGTACAGGTAAGTTCGTTTTATCTTTAATCATACTCTTTCATCTAAGGCTATAATATTGTAAAGACCTATGGTATTGTCCGGTTCACAATGCTCGCCGATGATATACGTCGATGAAAAATATCTCCACTCAGCTGAAATGAGGGTCACAAGAATAGACAGTATTAGGAATGAAAATTTACGTATACAGTAGAAAAGTTTTAAAATGGCCGCTCTATCCACTGGATATATTTTAGGCCTCTGAGCTTGAACACAAAAGAGATGGATTTGAAAATAGAAAGAAGATATTCAGGTCTCAATATTTCTGTTCGAACAGAGAAATACAATAAGATTTAGTACAAATTATTATAACATTTTGTGTTACTATGACTAGAGGATTAAGTTAAGCTTAGGACGAAATTGTATGCCGAACCGAAAAAGGCCGCTTAAATTCCCTAACTGTAGAAATTCTTTTTGATAGATAAGAAAGTAGTTTCGTATGTTCGTTGACCAATATTCCATTCACATTTCCTTCCCTTTAATGTTGTTCTTTTAAACTTTCAACAACTATATAATTTTACTCTAAGGGGGTAGAATTATAAAGTAGTTAAAAGTTTTCTTGAAGCTAGTACTATGAAAGAACAGTCATTTAGTTTTATATAAATTAAGTGTTTTTAAAGAATCTAATAATCAATATTCGTTAATTTGTAGCCCTGTCGCAAAGTTAAATAAAAAGCATTGTTAACATTAACACTATTTTCTCCTTGCTGTAAAATAAATGATTGTGCATTCATTTCATAGTACGGAGAAATATAGTTTACATTAACTGAGATATCAGCTCAGATAATTGGCTTCACCGGATAATAGGTCGACGTCACAGTGACTTATTTCTTATTTACTATCTTGCACTGTTAGTATGTTTCTAAAAAAACTCAAATAAAATTTCGCAGGAAACTTCTAAAGACTGGCTCCGTGGTCCAGTGGATAGCGTATGCGACTGCTGATCGGAGGACCCGGGTTTGATTCCCGGGTCAGGCAAAAGTCGGGCAAACGCCCGGAGTCTGGTGATGTGCCCGGTAACGGCAATAGGTTCGCCCCTATTACGTGGAACCAAAAAAATTCATGGCGAAGTGTGGGTGTGCAATACTTCGTGTGGGTGTACTTCCTCTGCCTACCCCTTCAGGGATACAGGCGTGAGACTATAAAATAAATGAAACTTCAAAGCTTAAATCAACATCATACCTTAACCACATCACTGTGTATTATAGTTTCATTGCTTAATGTATAAAATATTTCTCGCCATTCAAATTCGAAGTACATTTAGGGTACAATTCACGATTCAATCTCAACATTACGATTTTCATAACGTAGCGATATTCTGTGATAGGGTAGTAGGTATCGCTGCAGTGCTGGAACGCTCATACTTGCTCATGCTTAACATGCAGGATTCTCCAATCTAGCGAGATGACAAAATGAAAGTAAACATCACTAGACAATAGCTTGTGCTGTCATGACACGAAATGCTCGCATATCACTGACATAGGCACTTAGGCAGCGATAGCCGAGTGGATATACCAACAGACTGCCATGCAGAGGGTATCGGGTTGGAATCCACGGCGCGCACCAATTACTTTTCGGAGTTATGTGCGTATTGAATTGTTAATTATCATTTGTACCGTGCCTCGGAGAGCACGTTAAGCCGTCGGACCCGGTTGTCATGAAAATCTTTGACATTCGTTACAGAGCGTCAAAACCTTCTAAATAAACTGATACTAGTCTAAATCATGGAATATCGCTATCCCTTAGGATGGCGGTGGTATGATAGGCAGGCGCTCTGTGGAAAAGCTAATATTCAGCCAAATCCGGTTAGTCTAGTAAGCGGACCCCAGATTGAAACTGGGATAACGCTAAGAGGATAATCTAAATTACAAATCGCTTACATATATATTAGGCGCAGCAATTTGATAAAGAATATGACACTGCAATGCAATAATCTAAAAAACATTTAGTCACCCTATAATCCGATAGATTTCTTGTTTGTCGAGTCTTTAAAATCACTCTGGCTGTGGGTTCCTGGTCCACCATACGATTGAAGACTACGCTTCCCAGCGACTTTTACTCTACGCTATCTTCTTGGTTACACTGCCAGCGACTGTGGCTACGACTACTGCACCACCGACGACTCTGACCCTACGCACTACTCTGCGCCTACACACTGAGTTACGAGCCTGCCACGACTGCAATCTTTCGAGCTGCTTACTCAGCGGAATAACGGGGGAACAGTTTGGGAACCTGTAGCCTTGAATCCAGATCAGTGCCGCACCGTTGGTCGTACTCCTGCGAGTGTAACGAAACAATAATATTTATCAAGGAAATAAACGTGTTCGCTCAAACGCATGCCTACAATACAATATGAAATTATGAAATACTGTCGAAAGTAAATTAAACTTTTAGAAAACTATAAAACTCATTAGATTGGGCAACTACTTAACGTTGAACGTAACATAATCAATATTAACGATGCAACGATGAATATGATTACTTTTTACTGTTTCTACGGGATATATACCACGTACGTTTGTTTTTGTTTTGAGTAACCGATATTTCGGCACTGTTGCAAGCGCCATGTTCACGGATGTACTGAAGTATTGCGGATGGATTAATGTTATAAACAAGTGAAACGGTCTACCCGCTTTCTTACTCGTTTATTGCATGCACAACCACTACCACCGTTTTCACTCTTGCACTGTAATCGATCGCGACACACTGTACTCACTACGTCGGCTCGTGATTTAACTTTTTGCGGTTCACGGGTTTTACATAGACGTACCACTGGATGCCAGGTGTTCGACAGTTGAAACCCATCTTTTCTATTGAAATTTTATCTACTGTACTTTTTAATTTCGAGGAGGCAGCGATAGCCGAGTGGATATACCAACAGACTACCATGCAGAGGGTATCGGGTTCGAATCCACGGCGCGCACCAATGACTTTTCGGAGTTATGTGCGTATTGAATTGTTAATTATTGCTTGTCCCGTGCCTCGGAGAGCACGTTAAGCCGTCGGTCCCGGTTTGTCATGAAGATCTTTGACAGTCGTTACAGGGCGTCAGTACCTTCTAAATAAACTGACACTGGTCTAAACCATGGAATATCGCTATCCCTTCGGGTTGCGGAGGTCAGACAGGCAGTCGCTCCGTGGAAAAGCTAATATTCAGCCAAATCCGGTTAGACTAGATAGCGGACCCCAGATTGAAACTGGGATAACGCTAAGAGGATGATGATGTACTTTTTAATTTCAATAGCTTCTTTAACCATTCTAGGTATATAGTGGCGTTCTGTCGAAAGCACCTGAGGGATATGTAACTCAATCCAATAGTTCGTACCCGAGTCTAGGAGATGTTGAGCTATTGCCGACTTGTATGGTTCATTGTTTTTGACTGCCCTGATGTGTACCTTGATGCGGCAGGGTTCTTATATAGGACAAACAAAACGCACCATGCGTTTTGTTTGTCCTATATAAGAACTCCTCTTCTCAATAAGGGTCTATGGTCCACCACGCTGGCCAAGCAATCTTTCGTACCGTTGTAGGTAACTCACAAATTAGCATATTGTCAATTTTGCAATAGAAAACTTATTTAGCGATTAAATCTGCTTTCCACCAATTCGAAAAAAAGTAAGCTTGATCTTCAAGGAACAATAAACGTAATAAGGTTACCCATTTTAAATGCATGCATTGCGAACGTGGCACTTAATTTTAATGTAGATTCATTGAGTATTTAAGTAACAAAATTTTATGTTCAGCGTCACATTGTGATCTAATTGATTACAAGATTTTGACCTAACTTTTCTTTTTAAATTATCCTCTAAACCTTATTCCAAACGGACAAAGTCTGGCTAGTAAATGATACGCATTTAGTATTCATCACAATATCATCGTGAATAACATTATCTATGTGTACTGTGTAGTGTGCAGGATCAATAACAGTACATTTGGCATCGCACATGAACGTATAATTAATTTATTAATACTAGATTTATTTATTATCGCTAGCCGTTGCCGCTGTGGTTTATTGATTACACATACAGCTTATTACTGATAGCAAAAAATATTTATGGCTAAAGTGAAGTGCAATGTTGCTGTCCGTGTGGTGACGGATTAAGAAAACGGAATGTCACCACCCCATATCATCCCATGAGTGTCGTAAGAGCCGACTGAGGGAGCATATTGTGCAGAGAACAGCACTGTAAGAGAAGGAAAACTTGATACAAATCCTATACCAACCCGTTTGGCCAGCGTGGTGTAGTAGGCCAATTCCTCCTTCCAAAGGAGAGGCCTAGTCCAGCAGTGGACTGTTTAAGACTGATGATGATTGAAGTGCAATGTTGCAATCATAGTCGAGAGTCAAGTCAACACAATTTTGACAATACATAATTTATTTAAAAAATATTAAACCGGGCCGTATTTAATCTTGGCATCAATGACATAATATAATATATATATATATATATATATATATATATATATATATATATATATATATATATATATATATATATATATATGTGCTGTTGCACAAAAAGGAACTCTAATATGTTAATAATAATAATCAGAAATTGTACTTGGAACTCCGGCCTCCTAAATACCACGTAATAATAAGCTATTTGCCATAAAATAGTAGTTCTTCATCCTCCTAAAGTTATCCCAGTTTCAACCCGGTCCAATCAGATTTGGCTGAATATTAGCTTCTGCACAGAGCGACTGCTTGTCTAACCTTCGCAACCCGAAGGGATAAAGATATTCCAGGGTATAGACTAAAAAAAGCTAACAAGATGCCATCTTCGTTTTCTGGGACCACGGCTCCTGTAAAGATTATATGAAACATCGGATTATATGAAATAATGCAGTTTGTAGATCATTCCGTATAAGTGGAATGAAGTACAGTAAAACTAATATATCGCGATAGAATCTGTAAACTGTAGTCTGATTTCTATGTGGGCTATAATTCTGTATTGTTGTTAGGATAGTGGTTTTTATTTTTTGGACACGGAGTGGAAATCCTGTATTGGGCTGTGCCTCTTTAAAACAGTACGGCTCGAGTTTGTGTCAGGCGAAAGACATGTGTGATACTATCCCCTAAGTTCATTCGAAGCCTATTCACAATAGCCGCCACAGTTGCATCCCAACACAACCTCGGACTGGTATGTCGCTTGGTGTAGCCGGCTCTGACCTCGGCATTTTGATAGGACACGGCCAACTCCTAAGCCTCCTGCTGGAAGCTTTCACTGATATCTTTCCATCAGACAGCGTAAATACCATTTATTAATTATAAATAGGAATGTCGAGTCTAAATTAAATCGCGAAAGAGAAACTCTATTAATCCAATACTGAAACTAGTTTCAGTTAATAATTTCAATATATTCGTAGTAAAGTTCAATCAACTTCAGTAATATTTATTTATACCTAAATATTCGTTCGGAGAATCGCAAATGATGACATGTAGTTACCAAACCTTCCATATTGATTATAATTTTTTTCTTATTACGTTTATTTTTTTCGTTCGACTGCCTTATTACTGATAGCTTTCAACTTTAACTAGGTCGCATTGTTTAGACCTTGCAAAAAATGTATCAGTGTTTTGTAAAATCTGTCCTATGAACTAAAGTCCGTCGCATAAAGGAATGTCTTCCACCAAACTACCAACATACTGCGAAACTTCACGTTTCTATACAATAAGGATAGCTAATGGACCAAGGCTATTGAAAGCAGCTCTGCTTTTTGATTCCGTAATTAGCTACGTTGTAAGATATGAATTTTATCCCAACATGGGACAATTTCTAATGCAAGAGATGTTATGTAAGTAAGAAACCAGACACATAAAGGTACTAAGACAGGGAAATACCTACTCATCCATGCTTTATTCAAATGTTGCATGCGTCTAATCCGTACAAGATTATTAAAAAGTCAGCACAATTACCGCAATCTACTAAATATATCTCTTTCTATACCACTGGCAACGTCCATTGTCGACTAAACGCTAATCAGCACAGATATCACAGAAATCATTTGTCAATCAGTAAACACTGACATGCTGATTTTCCCTATAAGTCGTCGTTTAAAAAGATTATAACAAAGCGTTTGTTTTGAAGCCGAGGGCGATGCGCATCGTCTCCCTTCTTAAATATAGCGTCATAAATCAGAGTCGCTCCGTGTCTCGCTGTCGCCTGTCGATTATCACGCGTGAAGAGATTTCGCTGAACGCGAACCCAAATTGCGAAAGATAGCGATCGAAGAAAATTGAACGGCTGAAATGATATAAAAAAATGTTACGCGCCGCAAATTCGCCATATCCTTGAATAACAATTAGTATTAAGTTATAATCTTCAAAATGTTGGCTATGATTTTCTGAAATAGGTATTGATTTCTTCAAGTTTTGATTACTTACCTTTTACGGTAAGAAATGTTAACAAAATTATTGCACACAAAATCTATAAAAAGGACGACACATTTCTATGAAACATCATCATCATCAGCCCCGTATAAAAACTGTCCCACTGCTGGGCACGGGCCTCTTCTCACTATGAGAAGGGTAAGGCCATAGTCCACCACGCTGGCCTAGTGCGGGTTGGCAGACTTCACATATCTTTCGAGAACATTATGGAGAATTGTCAGACATGCAGGTTTCCTCACGATGTTTTCCTTTACCGTTTAACAATTTAACACGAACATAACTCTGAAAAGTCATTAATGCGTGCCGTGGATTCGAACTCGGACCCTCTGCGTAGCAGTCTGTCGGTCTCTACACTAGGCTATCGCTGCCTATGAAACATAACTAACCCAAATAAACAGGTGTTACGACGCACGTGACTGTCTGTCCACCGAATCTTCGTCTTACTTTCGCTAACAGTATTAGAATATAAATATACCCGTCTTCGCCCGCGGCCTCACCCGCGTGGAAGTCTGTTATCGCAATAAAAAGTAGCCGAACTCACCCGCCAGCCACCAATGTCGACAACAACTCTTAAAAACTCAACACATAAAAATCATACATCGATCTGTTGTGACGTGAAAGAAGGATAAACAAACAAAGTATTTCAAAGTGCAGAGCATCTATCTGTATAGGTATCTTTCAAGTGGAATACGGACAAAAGTGCCTAAGTACTAGATGTTGTAGTTACTTTATATGAAGATGGTGTTATTCCTATCAAGTCAACCAACAAACCTCTATCTACAATTCTTTAAAAGCTTGCGCGTTTTGACTCGATAAAAGAACACGTCTAGAGATAATCAACTATCCCTATGTTCTCAAATTGTATTGAGTCCCTCAAGGAGACCGCACACGACGAATTTGTGTAAACACGTTTCGGTATCGATATTATCGTGCTATGGAAACGGTACAAGCTCGGGATAGCATTACTCTATCTTTACAGACTCCATTGGATTTACTTTACTTCTACCTACTTGTTCTTACATAGTCTACTAGCTTTCGCCCGCGGCTTCGCCCGCATGAATTTTTAATAAAGAGTAGCCTATGTACTTCCCCAGGTTTCAGACTATCCATATCAAATTGCACCACAAACGGACTCTGCAGATTAGTTGGGTAGCATACATATAAACAAATTTTACTTAAATTACTTTTGTTTTCATAATCGTCAAACTTCAGGTTAAGATTAGTAAGAAAGAATATTATTGAAGCTATTGAAGAGCTTATATTTATCTCCACTGAATATAATAGCAGCAGAAATAAAAACTGAAAGCCACAAAGTACCTACATATCAGACCGCACCTCCACCCCGCTGCGCTTAAGCGCGCCAACTCATAGTAAGCGCTCTTAATAACGCTGCGCTTAGGTCATGGTGCTTGTACACGGCGCATGTAGCTTGAGCATGTTGAGGCACTTGCGCGGGTTACATGCACCGTAAACATATCGTTTAAAACAATGTGCGGGTCCAGCGACTCGAGCATGTACCAAAGCGAGCCACTCGCGCAAGTAATTCGCGTGCTCTGCGACGCGCGCGGGTCACTCGCGCATGTTATCTGTTAAAATTACATTTTTAACATATGATTTTAAAATAATTTTCGTTCGTCGAGACATTTGACGCGATTCAAGTCATAAAGCTACCGCGCGAATAGCATGCACATGTAGCTCTTGACCACGAACAAATAACTTGTACATAGGTACAGCTTGCGCAAGTAGCCCGCGTCTTTACTTGCTCCAGTTATTTGCACCATGTACAAGTACAAGCGAGTAACTTGATCAAGTAGCTTGCGCATGTTACCCACGCGTGTAACCCGCACCTTTACTTGCTCCAGCTACATGCACCGCTATTAGTTTATAACTTAAATGTAGTATTACTCGACGCGTTTAGAATACATCCCCAAGGTAATCGGATAGCGGCTTTCCGCGAAAATTTTGCTCTCTATTTATAAATTGATGTTGAATTTGTGAATCTGCCCCTGAGCGACGCGATTTAGGCTCGCCAGCATGTCGTGAACATGCTCTAACTGATCATTACTATTTGCTCATTTCGGCAAATAAAACTAAGCGCGAAAGCGTGGCGTCACTTAGTGATTTCCTACAAGATCGTAATCAACTGAACCTGTCGATAGCGTGTGATTGAAATAGAGCACAAAATTAAACTATTATCAAGGTATTAATTTAATCATGGTTTTAGTTAGAATGCATCCGCCATCCATCGGCGGGCATAAATAGTTACATCAGATTCTTACTAATTGATTTAACTGTACATATCATCATAATATTTCTCTCATAATAAGTCTCTCACAAGCGTTCACTCGCAGTGACATTTTAATATAGAAACAACCAAGCAAAACAACACCAACAAGGCAATAATAAAAAACATCCAAGATTAATATACAACAGTATGCGTATACGTAGGTACTTACTTACGTCGCAAATTACTAAACAACTTTGCTAAAAGCTTATTATATAGTCGCGTTTGACAAATTCACTTAGATTATGTTCATGACGCTCGCTTCCGTTAACTTCGCAACTCGGTTAGTCACACAGTTGAGTTTCGTAACTGACGTAAAGAAGATTGTAAACATGTTGGAAATAGGTTTTACCGAGATAGGCACTGTAATTTAATTGGGATCGACCCGGAACAACGTCTCCGCTTATCAGTTTAACATCCAAGCTAATTTATTTAAGGCACATAGAAAAGCTCACTTATTTGCCTTTAATGTAACGATAGTTTATACGTACATTATGTAAGGTACTTTAAATAACAGTATTTAATTTTCTGTGAATTTCACTATATCTTTGGTGAAAAATATATTTAATAACCGAAATCATGCTATATACCTACCTACCGAAAAAACAAATAAAGAAAATACAAAATAATATTTCATCCGTTCTCGCAAAAATATTAAAATTTTGTTCAACTGTTTATACAGTAAAACAAATTTATTGAAAGCTTTCTATGTAGTGACCCTAAATAAATAGATAGTTTTCAACGATTAACTATGTACGACTAATATCAATCAAACTCTGACTTAGTTAGTTAACTATTCAGCTTTGTTCGGACACATTGTTATGGAATAATAAATAAAATAATTATTAAAATTTACAGATATATAATCTTTATTTGCTTGCATATTTTACAACATACATAGTTTCGTCAACTAGGTACTCTTATTACTCCTTTCCGCTCTATAACTATTTGCAAATTATCGATTTTAAACTTTCGCGATTTGTATACATCATTGAAAATAAATTAGCGGGTCTTAATCGCGTAGTTGCGGAGAGTCTCTCCGCGACCACGCTCGGTGCAAGACGAGTGAAACGTCGGAAACAAATAGGTATTTACCTTAAATAAATTAATTGTACGCGATTAAGACCCGCTAATTTATTTGCAAATAGTATAATATTAAACGATCGTAAATAGATTCAATAGTATTCTACTTTAAAAGCACTGAGCACCGTGTTTGCAATACTAATGGTACTATTGCAGTCTAACCGAGGAAACGAAAAACTTTTTATTAATATCATAATCATGGCGAGAGCATTGTCTTGAGCATAACTGTTATGCTTGTAACTGGAATCTACTTGTCCATTAAGCAAAGAAAGTACAAAGTGAAGTAGGTACTACGTGTGTCAGCGCAAACTATAGGAGTGAATAAGGAATGTATGTGTTGACCTAGTTGTGGTGAGAGACCCCATGGGAGATAAAGGAGCACTCGACTCTGGAAACGCTGATGTGAAAGCTAACAGAGACGCTATCGAGGATGCATTTGAATGGAAACCGAGGAACCTAACACGAACTTACAAGAAATTCATGCCTACAAACAATCTCCCTAGTCACGGTCGAGATAAGAAAGTACTTTAATTTCAATAAGAATATTTTCTTTTTTTGCAAAGCGTAAACAAAACTTCGACGCAGTGTTGGTTCTGATAGGTATCGTGATGCGAATTCCAATATATTAGAATTTTCAGAATCAATGACCATTTTTCGTTTTCATTTCCGTCGAAGAAAATTCGAAGTGAAGCAAAGTTTGAAGTTGTTGCTCTACCTTACCTGAAAAGTGTAACATATTTACATAAAGTGTAATAAATTATAAATATTACGCCAGTGACCTAATTATATTATTATATAAGACTAGAGGACGCCAGCAGCTACGCCAGCATTTTTTTAAATTTACCCGTTTTGGCCGATCCCGTGGGAATTTCGGGAAATCCCTTCTTAGTGCACCCCTACGGTTCCCAAGGAAAATACATGCCAAATTTCAGCTTCCTGCGCCCAATAGTTTCGGCTGTAGCGTGTCTGTCAGTCAGTCAGTAACGCAAGGATTTTATATCGTGGGTATAATGGAAGAACTAAATAACTCAGATTTTGGCCAAATTGACCTTTTACCATTTTGGTGAACCCCAAAGTGTGCCGCATCTTTAGGTCTAACAAACATTCTTATATCTTAACCCAGTCCAAAAATAAAGCCATTTTTGTGTTTCAATTATAGAAATAGATAAGTACAAATGAACATTAAATGTTAGTAGAAAAAATGACTAACTCTATAAATAAATGAACAACTGTGACTTCTGATCACTTGAGTATGAAATAAATTAGCTAAATTGAGTTATTTAGTTCTTCCGCGCACGAAAATATTTTAATGAAACTAGTCAAGTTAAAGAAAAACTAAACAACTAGTGTTATTTAATTCGGGCATTAATGAGCATTCATTCGGTTTTTAAATAAGTATTTTTATTTATTTCTTCTTCGAGAAAATGTAAATTTATAAGAGATTCCAATCAAATAAATGTCAATAGGTGAAGTAATTTAATATTTCTATTTATAGTACTAGCTGGTACTCGCGGCTTCGCACGCGGAAAAAAAGTAACGTTTTAGAAAGTTCTCTGCCAAATCTTATCTTCATACAGCCAGCGGTATTCTAGATTTCAATATGACTGACCCTTTGCTTTTATGTATAATTATACAAAAATTAGTGTCATAACAACAGCGCTACCTACCGAGTCAAATTGAAGCCTATATGTAGCGCTATAAAATCCTGTATCTTCCAGTTAAAGTCTCATTTGAATCGGTTCAGCCATTCCAAAGTTTACCCCAAACAAACAGAAAGTCAGACAGACAGACAGACAGACGGACAGACAGACAGACAGACAAAAATGTTAAAAAAGGTTGTCTTGGACTAAGAATCGTGAAACTTACTATATGCACTTGAAAAAACATAGTTATTTTGAAATCACAGACAGACACTTATATTTGTTTTTTCATGTATAAATGTATACATGAGCAGAAGAAGTAAATACTTGTTATCGCGACAACAGCGCCAACAACCGGGTCAAACTGTAGCCTATATGTAGCGCTATAAAGTAACCTTGCAATGAAAGTCTCATTTGAATCGGTTCAGCCGTTCTAGAGATTACCCCGGACAAACAGAAAGACAGACAGACAGACGGACAGACAGACAGACAAAATTGTTAAAAAGGGTTGTTTTGGACTTAGGATCGTGTAACTTAATATATGCACTTGAAATAACATAGTTATTTTGAAATCACAGACAGACACTTCAATTTTATTTATATGTTTAGATGTATAGATCAGCAGAAGAAGTAAAGACTTGTTATCGCGACAATAGCGCCAATTACCGGGTCAAATTGTAGCCTATATATAGCGCTATAAAGTCCTCTAACTTGCAGTGAAAGTCTCATTTGAATCGGTTCAGCCATTCCAAAGATTACCCCAAACAAACAGAAAGTCAGACAGACAGACAGACGGACAGACAGACAGACAGACAAAAATGTTAAAAAGGGTAGTTTTGGACTTAGAATCGTGTAACTTACAAAATGCACTTAAAAAAACATAGTTATATTGAAATCACAGACAGACACTTCAATTTTATTTATATGTATAGATGTTTAGATGAGCAGAAGAAGTAAAGACTTGTTATCGCGACGACAACGCCAACTACCGGGTCAAATTGTAGCCTATATGTAGCGCCATAAAGTCCTCTACCTTGCAGTGAAAGTCTCATTTGAATCGGTTCAGCCGTTCCAGAGATTACCCCGGACAAACAGAACGACAGACAGATAGACAAAAATGTTAAAATGGGTTGTTTTGGACTTAGAATCGTGTAACTTACAAAATGCACTTGAAAAAACATAGTTATTTTGAAATCACAGACAGACACTTATATTTGTTTTTTCATGTATAAATGTATAGATGAGCAGAAGAAGTAAATACTTGTTATCGCGACAACAGCGCCAACAACCGGGTCAAATTGTAGCCTATATGTAGCGCTATAAAGTAACCTTGCAATGAAAGTCTCATTTGAATCGGTTCAGCCGTTCTAGAGATTAACCCGGACAAACAGAAAGACAGACAGACAGACAGACGGACAGACAGACAGACAAAATTGTTAAAAAGGGTTGTTTTGGACTTAGGATCGTGTAACTTAATATATGCACTTGAAATAACATAGTTATTTTGAAATCACAGACAGACACTTCAATTTTATTTATATGTTTAGATGTATAGATCAGCAGAAGAAGTAAAGACTTGTTATCGCGACAATAGCACCAATTACCGGGTCAAATTGTAGCCTATATATAGCGCTATAAAGTCCTCTAACTTGCAGTGAAAGTCTCATTTGAATCGGTTCAGCCATTCCAAAGATTACCCCAAACAAACAGAAAGTCAGACAGACAGACAGACGGACAGACAGACAGACAGACAAAAATGTTAAAAAGGGTAGTTTTGGACTTAGAATCGTGTAACTTACAAAATGCACTTAAAAAAACATAGTTATATTGAAATCACAGACAGACACTTCAATTTTATTTATATGTATAGATGTTTAGATGAGCAGAAGAAGTAAAGACTTGTTATCGCGACGACAACGCCAACTACCGGGTCAAATTGTAGCCTATATGTAGCGCCATAAAGTCCTCTACCTTGCAGTGAAAGTCTCATTTGAATCGGTTCAGCCGTTCCAGAGATTACCCCGGACAAACAGAACGACAGACAGATAGACAAAAATGTTAAAATGGGTTGTTTTGGACTTAGAATCGTGTAACTTACAAAATGCACTTGAAAAAACATAGTTATTTTGAAATCACAGACAGACACTTCTATTTTATTTATATGTATAGATGAGCAGAAGACGTAAAGACTTGTTATCGCGACAACAGCGCCAACTACCGGGTCAAATTGTAGCCTATACGTAGCGCTATAAAGTCCTCTACCTTGCAGTGAAAGTCTCATTTGAATCGGTTCAGCCGTTCCAGAGATTACCCCGGACAAACAGAAAGACAGACCGACAGACAGACGGACAGACAGACAGACAAAAATGATAAAATGGGTTGTTTTGGACTTAGAATCGTGTAACTTACAAAATGCACTTGCAATAACATAGTTATTTTGAAATCACAGACAGACACTTAAATTTTATTTACAGACAGACACTTCTATTTTATTTATATGTATAGATGAGCAGAAGACGTAAAGACTTGTTATCGCGACAACAGCGCCAACTACCGGGTCAAATTGTAGCCTATACGTTGCGCTATAAAGTCCTCTACCTTGCAGTGAAAGTCTCATTTGAATCGGTTCAGCCGTTCCAGAGATTACCCCGGACAAACAGAAAGACAGACCGACAGACAGACGGACAGACAGACAGACAAAAATGATAAAATGGGTTGTTTTGGACTTAGAATCGTGTAACTTACAAAATGCACTTGCAATAACATAGTTATTTTGAAATCACAGACAGACACTTAAATTTTATTTATATAATACTAGAGGACGCCAGCAGCTACGCCTGCATTTTTTTTTAATGTACCCGTTTTGGCCAATCCCGTGGGAATTTCGGGAAATCCCTTCTTAGTGCACCCCTAAGGTCCCCAAGGAACATACATGCCAAATTTCAGCTTCCTGCGCCCAATAGTTTCGGCTGTAGCGTGTCTGTCAGTCAGTCAGTAAAGCAAGGATTTTATATATTAAGATTAGATACGCACGTAAGCAAAGTTGTCGTGCAATTCAGTAGTACAAATTAGCGCGAAATAATGTAAACCTATAGACCAACCATTCTCAAAGTGTACTCCGCGGAGCGCCAGGGCTCCACGAAACATCTCTAGAGGCTCCACGAAAATTTTAATATAAAATTACTTAAATATAACTAAATCACTAGGTAGCAGAATACAGTAAAATGATCGATTTAGATTCTAAACTCACTGCAACTTAAAATAGTAGTAGGTACATGCAATATGCTTTGTTTTTACCGACGTTTTATTACAATCGGATAATTATATTATAAACAGATATACTATTATTAGACATGTTATGTTCCTAAGGTTGGAAGCGATAGCCTAGTGGAGATATCAACAGACTGCCATTCACAGGGCTCGAGTTAGAATTCTAGATAGTAAATTTTCGAAGTAATGTGTTTCAATTGTTAATTATGGCTTGCCTCGTGCCTCAGAGAGCAGCTCTTTAAGACTAGGTGGTGTGGAAACCCCTCCCTACTTTTTTCTGACATCAAGATTTTATGTCTTTCAGCCACCGGTGCAGGCTAAGCTTCTTGCTTTAGTACCGTGGGCCAAATCCATTCAGAGCATAATTTTCATAGGTTGTTTAGAAATCCGAAGAGTAAACCCGGCCGCTGTGACTGGCTTTTGTAGATTACGAAAATGCCTCCAGCCTCATTGGAACTGGGCTATCCTGCAATGCACTACATGTCTCTCAGAGAGCTATGAAAAGGACAATGGATCAAGGATAAAAGTATTTCGCTGATGGATCATTTCCAGAACGAGATTATCCGGCAGAAGATCAAAGAAACTGACATAGATCAGAGTTATAGCAAATTGAATGGGGGAACTTATGGCCAGTCGTTTTTAAAGCAGGTTCTTAAATTAAGGCCACGACTCAGCAAGCGTAGTGTTGGCCGCCAGAATGGGTCTTGTGGCATACCCTGGGGAGGCCCACCTCTAGGTGTGATAGGCTGATGAAATGAGCTAAATGAGAAGAAGTAGTTAATATACTTGTTTAACCATTATTCGCCCCCTTCCTATTATGAAAGCCTAAAGATGAGAAAGTACGTCGCGAGATAGTGAGCAAGGCGTGACGTGGCAAACCGATACTCCGAAAAGATAGACAGAAGTTGTAATTATTTCAGCCACATTTGGCCATATCATGCATTTTTAGGTCCTACGTAATGAGGGGGTCTATTGACGTTGCCGGGCACATTGCCAGATTTTGTTCTATTACTGAGAATTCAGAAAAATCAGTTACCTACACTCTTGCCTAACCCGGGAATCGAACCCAAGACCTCTCGATCAACAGACGTATAGGTTATTTACTGTGCCATGGAGGCAATCAGCGACAAAATAAATATAAAATATACGAAGATTTATTAAACGCCCACTTTTCGCCAGTGTTTTGATCCCACGTAATAGGTGGCGAGCCTATTGCCGCTTATCGGGATATTTGTTTGCCAGAGCCTCGTCCGTTGATCGGCAGGTGCACCACTTGCAGGTGAGGTTGGCTTGGGACCCTAAGTTCTTGGTGGGAACCCTATGCACCCTTGCCTACCCCTTCGGGGAGACAGGCGTGAGTCTATGTATGTATGTATTTATGTCAGTAATATAGTCTTTTCTACAAATGTGGACCCTTTTGCTCAACTTCTTCCTTCAATGTGTCTAGTAATTAAGCATTGTATGCTGCAGTAATAGTTATCCCTTTCGATCTCTCTCTCCATGAACATCTCAAAAAGCAGTCAGCATCACTTTCCCAGCAGAATAAACGGCCTTTGTCCTTTGGAGTCGGTTCCTCCTTAGCAATTTACTGTTTGGAATGTATTATTTATTTGGGCGTATAATGGTGTATCCACGTTTCATCTACAGATTTATTAGGCCTTAACTACGCAAACAGAGCTTTAAAAAAATTTTCATTCGACGGGTCAACGCGGTTTTGGTCTTAACGTGAGCAAACGCAGCACCCATCGCGCTGGGAGCTTGCTCATGTTTAAATCTTTATTTAATATGTAACTAATTCATTTGTTGGTCATTTTCATATCCTCTGCTACATCTCTTACTCAATTCATCGGTCGTCTAGCACCATTTGGTGAAATTTTGCGAGGTTATCTTCAGTGATTGCAGTGTTTGGACGTCCCGGACCTTAGCTCCCTTTTTTTTTTTTTTTTTTTTTACGTGGGGAAACTCTTTTGCGAGTGCCTCTCCGCAGGGCGAGCAGAGAGGGTATGTCGGACTCCCTGGGACAGAGCCCGGGTTACCGACTAAAACCACCACGATAGCCGCCTCAGCGCTCAAAATAATGGGACACAGGGAACGCGGGTGTGCTGCTCCTGGGTCCCGTTACGCTTGTCCCGTTGTAGGGCTCAGTCTCTGAAAGGGCTAGGTTGTTAGTGCCCTCCCTTCGCTACCTCGTACTGTGCGAGTACAGTGGTCCCTCGGCTATCCGAGACCACTGTCATCTCGGGGTCGTTTGTGGTCGGGCAGCCAGATTGCCATCTCTGATTGCCCACGGCCCCAAGAAGAGTCAGGCTAGCGGCCATTGCCACCGCCACGACACCGCCTGCGTCTGCGAGTTGGATCGGCTCTCTCGCGATCCCGCTCGGCGGCCTCCTTCTGGACCATGACCGCTTCACAGAAGGAGACCACAGCGTCCCACCGTCAACATGGACGTCTTCCGTCAACATGGCCTGAACAATGGCCGGTGGGGAGAGATCCCCTCCGATAACCGAAACTAAGACTCGCCGCTCGGATTCCCATGCAGGGCACTCGGAGAGCGTATGCTGGGCAGAGTCCAGGTCACTGTCGCAGTGGTGACATGCCGTCGTCACCTCGCGGCCGATTCGGTTCAAATACTCACCGAAACATCCGTGTCCGGTGAGTATCTGAGTCAGCCTAAACGTAACGCAGCCGCTTCTCCTCTCGATCCACGCTTCGAAGACAGGGAGTATTGCGCCAACGACGCGTTGGCGCATGCACCGCGACTCTGAGAGTCGCGTGCGCCAATTAATCAGCGCCCGCTGATGCGCATTCCGTCGTAACTCCCCGAGCGTCTGGCTCGGCTCTTCCTCCACGCCGCCTTCCTGGCGGAATCGAGTCTCACGAAAAACTAGGGCGTCCACATCCGCCAGGATATCGAACGGTGGGAGCCGAGCCAAAAGCGTGGCCGCCTCAAAAGAAATCGTGCGATAGCCACGCGCAACTCTAATGGCCGCCACTCGCTGCAGGCTATTAAGGATAGCTCTGCAGCGGGAGGCGCTCGTCAGGCGGTCAGACCAGACGGGCGCCCCATAGAGGGCCATGGAACGCACGACTCCACAGTAGAGGCGGCGGACCTCTTCTCTGGGGCCCCCGAGGTTCGGGAGCAGCCTCTGCAGTGCCCCTGCAACCCGGCGCACTCGGAGGGCCAAACGCACGAAGTGCTCCTCGAAGCACCATCGACTGTCGAGGGTGAGGCCCAAGTACTTTATGTATCGCCCCACCTCTACGACTGCATCATTTATTCTTAATGAAGAACTGGGTGGTTCCATGCCCTGGCGCAGGCCGTGGAACCATAGTGCCTCGGTCTTGTGCGGTGCTATCCGCAGGCCCAGTCGGCCGATGGCAGCGACGACACAGCACACACCCAATTCCGCGAGTCGCAGGGTTTCAGCGAAGCTAGCCCCCCCGGGTCAGTACTAGTGTGTCATCAGCGTAACAGACTACACTGACCCCGGGGGGGAGACCAATCCGCAGGACCGCGTCATACGCGAGGTTCCAAAGAAGTGGTCCGAGAACGGACCCTTGTGGAACCCCGCAGAATATCTGCCTCTTGACTGCGGCACCATCCCGACTCCTGTAGCTTACGGATCGATCATTTAAATAGGCCTCGACAATCCTTCGCAGGTAGGAAGGCACGTTGTGATGGAGTAGTGCCTCCCTAATTGCTTTCCATGGGAGCGAGTTGAAAGCGTTGACGATGTCTAGGCTCACCGCCAACGCCACACCACCCCTCCGGACAGCTGACTCCGACATGGAGCGGACGCGCTTAATAGCGTCCAATGTCGAACGGCCCTGCCGGAAGCCAAACTGATTGTCACTCAGGTCGGGACCTACACCACTTAGATGATCATTGAGGCGGGCAGCGATGACGCGCTCAAAAAGTTTGCCCGTCTCGTCCAGCAAACAGATGGGACGGAATGCCGAGGCAGACTCTGCGGTCCTGCCTTCCTTCAATATCAGGACAAGATTGGCCTCCTTCCAGCTGGTGGGGAACACTACAGTACGGAGGCAACCGGTGAAAAGCCGCCTCAACGTGTCACCTAAAACCGCGAGCGCCAATACCCAAGCCTTGCCCGGGATACCATCCGGACCCGGGGCGGTGTTGCGAGTAGCAAGTCGCCGCACGGCTCGGTCTAACTCTCCTTCCGACACCTCAAACTGGTCGTCCCATATATGGTCCGACGGTGACGGAAGGCTTGGAGGACTATCTTGGACCGTCGGAAATAAGGTTTCAACCACCCTTCTCACAAATTCCGGGTCCAGAGTTTGTGTCAGAGGAGGGACCCAGGGTCTGAGCTTCCCCATGACTGGACCTTAGCTCCCTAGCTCTTACGACCAGGTTTAAATTCAGCTGCTGCTGCAAATGATGGAGCAGTGAGGCTTCGATAGCTAGTGGAGGTACTAATAGTTGTCCATGCAGTGCAGGGGGTATCGGGTTCGAATCCACGGCATGCACCAATGACTTTTCAAAGTTAAGTGCGTATTAAATTGTTAATTATCGCTTGCCCCGTGCCTCGGAGCACGTTAAACTGTCGGTCCTGGCTTTCTGCAAGATCTTTGACAGTCGTTACGGGGATTCCGTACCCTCAAATAAACTGATACTGGTCTAAACCATGGAATATCGCTATCCCTTTGGGTTGCGGAGATTAAACGGTTGTCGCTCTGTGGAAAAGATGATATTCTGTCATACCTGATTAGATCAATAAGCGGACCTCGGGCTCTAAGACGTGTAAGTCTTGGATGCAACCAGGGTAAGGCTAGCGCAATCATGATGGAGCAGAGAGTCCCCATAAACAGAGTTTTAATCAAACTTGAATGGCGTCCGCGTAGTGCCTTTTAAAAACAAGAATTTAATGCCAGCTCGATACAACATTGCCCATTTTCACAAAACTCACTCACATCGACTTAATCGTATGGCTGTCAAATAGCAACTACTGCTACAAAATAGCTGAAATGTTGGTGGTTTACTGCCACAAGAAGTAAAATTACATCCACAGCACTTTTTTTGACGGTGCTGCTTGCTGTAGGTTGAGGTCGGAAACTTTTCAGACCACCCCTAGTATGTTTTAATGCAAAGGCAAGTTATTTTTGTTTTAGTTGATTTTTTAAGATTTATAATAAGTCATTTAGTTGATTTTATTACATAATTATAATATTTTGTTGTAATACCTAATTCTGTTAATTTTTTATATTGTAATTTTACGTTTATTTTTTTTATATATACAATGTTACTACTTCCAATACAGGTTTTTATTTCATGTGAGATCAATAATCAGTGATAAAATTTAACAAACAAACTTTCACTACGAATGCCTAACTTTCGTGTTTAGATATTCCTTTAGGTTCAAAACTCAATAAGTGTACTTAGTTGGCCCAAATTTATGTATTCACATTCATTTAATGTGTGGGAAAACTGAATAACTACATTATAGAATTAGCTAACTACGGTATGTTTGCAATATCTTGGTGTGGCAAAATTGGATAACTTGGTTTTTTATTTTTAATATTTTTTTGGTTCATGATAAAAGCTAGTTTTATCAAGCATAGAATCGACAGCAAACATGCATAAAGCATATAAAATCGCCGACGGTAAAATTGTTCACTGTTTCTTAGTGATTTAAAAAAAGTGTCAAAAAAACAGTAAATCGCGATTATCTCGAAACTTGAAATTTTGAGTTATTTAGTTCTTCCATTATACCCACGATATATTAAGATAAGTAGGTTCGCTAAAAATGATACATGCCACATCCCTAACTAACACAATTTATGAAGGCACAATAACACGCTCGTTGGCTGCCCCATTCAAGCGAGGTCCAGTTAAAGCGATCCTGATTGCGAATTATACTCCACTACATACCAAATTGTAACTATTTCCACCGAAATACATAGCTTTTAAATGTTAACTAAACCGCTTCGGTTGGACTAACTAGGACATCAAATTAAATGTACTCTAATTGTTAGTTTCGTTGTTCAGGTAACGATACGTTTAATGGGGAAACATGTTATATTTAGGGACATAGGACATAAATCAATAATCCGCTAACATTGGCGTCATTTATAACAAAGCCCGTGTAACTGTGGCTAACACCGGCTAATGTTTAAATGCGCAACGTACGCATGTTGTGTTCAACACTCTTTTTTCACAACACATGATAAAAAAGCTCCGTAGCATAAAACAGTCCTCTCACATGCGAACGGAGAACGTTAGTAAAAAAATGACGCCCTCACAAAAGCAACCAGATATTTATATAAGCTGTCCACTGAAAGAAAACTACCCATTACATTCTCTATTGTACCTTTATTTCAATATAAAAAATATGTATTGTGACAGGTAGATATTGCTCGGCGACACATGGAGATTAGAATTTCATTACTCGAGATTAGATTCCTTTACTATTCTGCGGCTTTTGTAGTCTGTATTCTGTATCAAAAAGTAAAATGTTACTGTTTAGCCGTAGGCAGGTAGGAAATTGTTGCAGATAGCAGTGGAAGTTTGTATTACATCCACCTGACTATGGCAAGCAAGGAGTCTAACATATATACTGTGTTTCACAGCGGTGAAATTAAAACATGTAAATTTATCTGAGATCTTCTGGTGATGATCTGGAGTAGACCTATAAGATTACACTCATTAATTTGGCCAAAATAATAATGAAATCCTTATAGCTACCCAGGGTCCAAGGCGTCTGTCTTCAGAACACGAGGTACAGATTTACACATTTTTACAAATGTTCAATATTTTACAAATTTTATCACAATTTACTTCAACATGTGCTTTTCAAAAATGCTATATTTAACGACGACAAAAAACGTGTTAATTTTTCAAGACACGAGCAAAAAGAGATTTTCAATATATATAACTAACTTTAACAATCGCTCACAACTTTTGTCGGGCAAATCCAATAGCGACAGTTGCAAGGTTATTAACCAATTAAATTCAATTCTACAAATCACACACAAGGCAAAAACGTGTCGTCAAAGCGAATTGTCCGGAAACAAGCAATAGAATGATTTGACAGTTCATAGTGGGACCAGAGTCAGAAATTTACAATAAACAAAATAATGATACCAACTAATATTATCGATTCAACTTATCATAGACAATATTTCTATTTCAAACAGTTACTAAGCTAAAGCGTACTCAATTAGGTGATTGATTGATAACAATATTTTATAATGTTAAAATAACATGCTTATTGGTGGCAATTAAACTTTCCTGTTTTCCTTCGTGTGCCCTGAGTAAAGTAAAATTAATTTTTGAATCTTTAACTTATTTTACGACAAGAACACACGGCAATTTTTCAAGTTCGGTAGAATTTGGTGTCAAGTTTCACGCAAATTATCGTATAAAACTTAGGCTGCGTTTCCACAGAAGCTGAGCTGCGCGGAGCTGAGCAGAGACTTATAAAAATTGACCAATCACATTGCTCAAAATACACATCTCATCTCCGCTCCGATTCAGTGGAAACAGTGTTAGCGGAGTTGAGAAGATTTACATTAAAATGTATGGTGCGCGGAGATGCACAGCGGTGTCGAGCTTAGTGGACCTGTGCCGGGTGAAGCGGGGCTATGCGGTGTAGAGCGGGGATGCGCGCGGTAGAACGGGGTTGTGCGGGGTGGAGCAGGGCTGAGAGAGGTAACGCGACGTCAGGCGCGGGAGTTTGTTTGTAGTAGTAGTTGAGACACCGTACTGACTGAAAACAAAATGTATTCACAGCCCCGATCAGCTCATTTCCACTTCACAGCTCCGCTCCACTAGACTCAGCTCTGGTCCACCCCGGTCGTTTCAGCTCCGCTCGGCACCACTTCACCCAGCTACATAGCCCAGCCCTGCATCGCTCATCTTTGCGCAGCTTTAGTGGAAACACCTACCTATTTACACGGCTCTGCTCCGCTGAACTCCGCGCAGCTCTGCTTCTGTGGAAATGCACCCTTACGGAATAAGAGCCCTGCTATCGATTTTGCATAGCGGTTTTCGGTTCTTAGGCAAAGGATGAAGCAGGCTTTCGTAGAACTGCTTAGGGATCGAAGTAATCAGGAATAAGTCGCCAAGATTCACCGTTCTATTTTTAACCAGTTTATCTCAGAACGGACAATCTCAAAATAAACGAGCAATGGTTGAGGTCTTTTATTGCAAACATAAAATATTTTGTAAAATTTCTAATAAAACTCGTGTCGTTAAATCACGAAAGCCGAGTTAAATTAAATTTATTTTTAATTAAATTAAGTACTTAAGTAATAAGTGGAGAGTTTACTTTATCCCTGAAGAAGCCCAATCTACGTAAATTTGACGTATACCGCGGCGAAATATCTCTATATCTTTTCCGTTTACCATCGGATCGCTTTAAACTCCCGAACCAATTCAGTGGCCGTCAGGACCTCGCAGGACACGTTTGCGTCATCTCGGTAAGTGCCGCCATTCTGGTGGAATGATGATGTTGCACGTCATTTCGACGTATGATTGGGCTTTGCATAACTTTTGTAATTGTTTCAAATTTCTTTTGTTGTGATTTATTTGAGTTATCTGTCTTGTTTGGACACATTTGTCATAATATAGTATATATATTGGTAGGTTAAATATAAGATGGAGTCCCATCGACATCTAAACCAGGACAAAATAGCTTAAATTTTAGAAAATGACGGTGATTGTTCTCCTTGGATTCGGACCCCGAGCATGAAGCTTGTGTTGATGAAGATGATGTCAAGAGTGATAACGAAGACACGATGATCGACCACATTGAGGGTGCAAGCCCAACAAGCAGACAAGCGGACCCTGAAAATCATGCTTTTCTGGTATTGGCTAATCTTGAGGTAACTTCATCGACTTCACACTTTACGTTGCCTCAGCGGTCAATACGTGGAAGAATAACCGTGTATGGTCAACTATAAAGACGTACGATTGTATGATTGATTTTTACGATTTTATTCGTCCAAATAGAGGACCAATACGAATTTGTCGCAATGTTGTCAACAATAAAAATTAAGCACAGATTAGACGGCACCTTGGATGCAAATACGACTAGAGGCACTCCTTTGTAGAGGAATGTAACGTAACAATATACCAAATATAAAAAAAAAACTGGTAACGCCACCTCCAGAGATTACTAATGATGATCAAGAACTAAAAAAAACAACGCTATTGTGGACTTTGTTCATATAAAAAAAGGCGGATGACCAACGCGCAGCGTGCCAAAAGGCCATATTCGGAGAACACAATATTGATACTTGTCAAGACTGTCTATATAGACTGTTTCTTTCTATTTTAGTAATAAAATATTATTACAGATTAATTAAATTTTTGAAAAAATGTAAAATAAGTAGATTTTTGTGATAATTCCCTAATTATAAGAAAACAACATAGTTTTAAATTTTTGTTGGTTTTATTTTTCCTTGATTCAATGATAGTACTGTGATTGAATTAATAAAGAGTATATTATCATTAAATGTATTTTATCTATTATTTAACTTGTATTTTTAATAACTAATGCAAAAAAATATTCTTAACTAGAAAACAATAGGAAAAACACAGCGATTTTATTTTTACACGTCATTTTGACGTATGATGGGCTTTATAGCCAGTAAAATATGATTGGGCTTCTAGGGTTAACAAAATGCTAACAAAACGCTTAATTAATTTTAAAACAATTTGCAAAGATTATTTAAATGCTGCAATTATCTGTTTAAATATTTTCGTTTAGCGCTAACTATTCTTAAGCTTGCGCTTGTAACTGAATTAAATTTGGTGCAACCAGCTTGAACAATTCAAAAGATTTTAATCCAGAGCTTTACTGTAGGTAAGTTTAAGAAACAAAATTAAGTTTTGGTCCCGTACAAGAGAATCGGGATCACAATTAATCTTCTTGCTTTTCTCTGGGAAACATTGTTTTATTTATTATGTAAATTTTTGTTTGCTATATTTTATGCCTGCCTATTTTGATATTGTACCTACTTTTACTCGCGCCGTTTTACCTACTTTATGTACGCTGTTTGACACGAAAAGAACATCAATTCTGGCTGCGAAATTCACCCCGTGGTCATTATCCTAAAACGGTCCGACTCTTCCAATACTTCATAACAAGTAGACATACTGTTCATATTGACCATCTTAGACCTTTTGTGAGGTCCAAACGCGGTAATACCGAACGTTTAGGTACCCAGATCGTATTGTTGGCGACCAAGGAACCTGCCTCACATACCACGCCTTTAGACAATTTTGTTTAGATAAAGGAATAAGGCACGTGCTAAATGCAGTATCTAGCCCGCGTTCCAACGGACAGGTATAACGTTATAATCGGTCAATTTTAGACTCGTTAACAGCACAAAATCTTAACGGTGACGAAAGGGTGTGGGATGAAAAGGTGCCTTTCAGTGGAGCTTAAAATACAGTACAAAGAACCACTGGCCGGTCTCCCACAGAAGTCCTGTTTGGCACGTCTATGAATGCAGAGTTTAATCCTAAATTAAATGAAGTCCGACGTAGCACACGTAACAATAATGACATTTTATCGGTTAGGGAAGAGGTAAAAGATAGGATACGAACGGAACAAATGAAGCAAAAAGAATATTATGATAGGAATAGGAAACCAGCGCGTACATACAAAGAAGGAGAATTAGTTAAGATTACGAAAGTGGATTTTAATAATGAAGGTAAAAGTAAAAAGCTTTTGCCTTCATACATAGGGCCATAGGCTTACGGGTAACCAAAGTATTGGGGAACGATCGATATAAGCTGGCTCCAATACCAGGGTTAACGAGCACAAAACATAAACGTGAGACTACGGTAGCCGCCGAACGAATGTTACTCTGGGTTCACATGGCAGCTCTCGAGGTACATAGCGATTCAAACGATGAAAGTGTTTCTGATGATGAGTGAAATGTAAAATTGTTAAATATCTTGTATATACAATTGAAATGTGTGGCAATTATTAATAAAAAATGCAATATAGTTATGTATAACCATTTATTAATTGTAAATTCTAGAAACTTGTTATTTTGTAGAATTTGTAAAGCTGACTAAGATTCTATATTTTTTTTATATTGATTTACATGTTTGTAATGTTACAATGGTGGAGTAAGATACTCTTGTTAAAACTGAAAGAGTTAGGAAGGGTTGATTTGCATATACTGCGCTAACTGCTTTATGAACTAATGTCAGTTGTACCTTGAATTTGCTGTTATTGATTTAAAATAAAATTAATGTACCTAGAAAATTAATGGTACAGTCTAGAATTGTAATGTTATAGGCTTATTTTTGTAGAAGTGATAAATAAGCCTGTTGTTCTAATTTATATTAATTCCTTGTTATTATTTTATGTCGCTATTTTATGTTGTTAACTTATGCTAAAATTAAATGCTTAGTAATAGTGGTGTTTTACACATATTGCGCTAATTAATGTATGAGCTGATATATTGCACAGTTGGTTGTAAAACCATATTAATTAAATTACGTTACAATTATGAATGTAGCCATGATTTTATTTATTAAATGTCTATTTTGTTATGTGAAAATTTTGGTCGGAATTGGATGGGTTGACCAGAATTGTAAGCTATTATAAGCGGTGTAACAGTTGCTGCTAGATTTGGATGGGTTGGCAGCAACTGCATATCGGTGAAAGTCAATATTGCTAGAATTGGATGGGTTAGCAAGCATTGCATTATTTATAAAATGTATATTTTGCTATGTTAAAATTCTGGTCAGAACTAGATGGGTTGACCAGAATTCTAAGTTATTAAAAGTGGTGTAGCAATTCCTGCTGGAATTGGATGGGCTAGCAGGAACTGCATGTCGGTGTATGTCAATCTTGCTAGAACTGGATGGGTTAGCAAGCATTGCATTTAATTTTGCGAGAACTGGATGGGTTCGCAGAATTAAATTTGTGTATGTTATCGTTGTCGTAAGAATTGGATGGGTTTGCGGCAATTAGGACATGTAACTAAGCCTGTAAGAATTGGATGGGTTTACAGGATTCTTTAATGTGATTGTAAGTGCCCCCTCTCGCCGAGTGTAAGGTTAATGTTAGTTTGATTGTGAGCTTGATTCCGTGTATGGGACAAACACGAGGTCAGGATGGACAAGGTCCCCATTTTTATTAAAATTAATATCGATTAGAATTAAATAATTTGTAGTCGATTGACTCGTCCGAGTCACATCACTATCAAAATAATTAAAAATGGCGGTTGCCGAGAGCGAGCATTCTATTCCCGGCGACGGTACCGAACGGACGGTGGCTCTTCGGAAATATTATAATACCTGTACAGTGTAAAAGTATATCTGAAATATAAATATATAAACTACTAGCTGACCCGGCAAACGTTGTTTTGCAAATTTTTTTTTTTTTTTTGAAAAATAGATGTTGGCCGATTCTCATAGATACCGGATAAGCACAAAAAATTTCATCAAAATCGGTCAAGCCGTTTCGGAGGAGTATGGGAACGAAAACTGTGACACGAGAATTTTATATATTAGATATTCTAATATAACTGGAGTACACTCACAATTTTTGATCTCTATTTAGATTGAACGTCAAATTAACCATAGCTACTAATCGACTTTCACAAGCGATCGCTTCTATCAAACGATGTTATTATGTCAATATCAATATCTGTAGGACGTCTATTATAGTCACTAAGCGAGGCCCTGTTCAGTAATTGACTGTTAATGACCTTTGCAGTGATTACTATCATTATTTGACAAATGCATACAGGCAGCGATAGCCTAGTGGATACCAACGGACTGCCATGCAGAGGGTATCGGGTTCGAATCCACGGCGCGCACCACTGACTTTTCGGAGTTACGTGCCTATGAACTTGTTAATTATCGCTTGTTTCGTGCCTCGAAGAGCCGTCGTTCCCGGCTGTCATGAAGATCTTTGACAGTCGTTATAAAAGTGTCAGTACCTCTAAAATAAACTGACACTAGTCTAAACCATGGAATATCGCTATCCCTTCAATTTGCGGAGGTCAGACAGGCAGTCGCTCCGTGAAAAAGCAAATATTCCGCCAAATCCGGTTAGACTAGAAAGCGGACCCCAGGTTGAGACTGGGATAACGCTAGGATGATGATGATTTGCCAAATGCATTTTAATTTAACTTTTAGCGTGTCATTTCTGTTCGTTTCTTTTTGTTTATATTAACTAAAATAAAAATGCACAGCGCGTTACACTGTAAATAAAGGATAATTTATTTCAGCCACAAAATATTGATTAGACAGCCAACTCTCTATGCTGATATTTTTTAAAGCTGATATTGTCGCAGTAAAATATAATAGCAGAGCTAAAAACAAGGTGTATTTGCTATCAATATTATCGGAAAGCTTTGATATTTGAGTGCAATCGCTTCAAGAGTCTTCAACTAGGAATACAATCACACAAAGTCGCGATGTGAGCGTCTCTTCGCGAACACTATCGCGGTTTAATGCGCCGTACTATGGAGCCGTATAAATTGGCCTTATCGTGGCAAGTATAACGAGAGTTCCATACATTTAGCGCGGCTGACAGGGGCTCATGTCTCACTCCGGTTAGTAAACCAAATCACGCGATATGAAGTGCATTTATAAATTACCTCGCATTCACGTAGCTCTACGTGCTACGCTACTACTAGTCTACGAACGCTACGGCATGTATGTAGAAATGTTCACTTGCATTGTAAAACTAGTGAATTTACTTTAAACCATTATTTCACTTCAAGTTAGGTTTGATTGTTGCAATATTTAAATTTTGAAGTTGTTAAAATAATAATGAGGTTGAAAGTATGTCGCGTATTTACGGTGCGATTTACAATATTATGTGAACATAGCCTTCACAGTATTTAACAGAACACTAATTTCAAAATACAACGCTTGAAAAATATCAAATAACTATATTTAATTTGTAATCTATCTTGATGGTCTTTTACAACGATTACAAGTATCGCTCGCAGTATTATTCATATATAATGCAGTTATTTAATTAAACAAGAACCTAAGTAAAGCTGGAGATACTTTTGTATTTTGTTTTTGAGATTTAATTTGACATTTGACCATGACTGTAATCGACAATTACTGCTTCGTAAGAAGTCGGCTATTTACTTATCTACAACAGTAACAACAAAAGTATTGAACACCTTCATATTTACGCTATTTCTTTATCGGGGTTTCATCATTTACAAACTCAATTATACCAAGGTTGGCTTGGGACCCTAAGTTCCCACCAAGAACTTAGGGTCCCAAGCCAACCTCACCTGCAAGTGGTGCACCTGCCGATCAACGGACGAGGCTCTGGCAAACAAAATGTCCCAATAAGCGGCAATAGGCTCGCCACCTATTACGTGGGATCAAAACACTGGCGAAAAGTGGGCGTTTAATATGCCTCTGCCTACCCCTTCGGGGAAACAGGCGTGAGTCTATGTATGTATGTATGTAATTATAAGACAAATTAATTAATCTAGACTTAGAAACGTGTTGGACCTTTACTCTTACCTTTCTTATAGAGAGAAGAGGCATGTGCCCAGCAGAGGTACAGTATATATACAGGGCTGATGATGAAGAAGAATTGTACTCAAATATTGTATCTATTATTTAAACATTTGTGAATCAGCTTAATCGAGTCGTTACCTACTTGTTATTTTCTAGCTAATATATTAGTAACTTTAGTTCACATGAAATGAGGTTGAACAATTAGGTTTCTTAGATATAATTACTCATAAGTTATACTACTCAATGTAACTATATACATTCTCATTAGTTATTTATTCATTATTTAGTCAAACTAAACAGCCAGTGGCGCATTGGTACAATGGTCTTTCTTAGAAGGATGGAGGTAAATTAAATTTAGAAATTGCCATGAATTCGTCCTCGGCTTTGCGTTTGGGGTCTATCACAGACTACTTAGAGATACTGGGTCTATTGACTAAAACCTTTTTTTTTTGCTCTGGCAACTGTAACCGCCAGACGTCAATCATTTTAGCTCCGTAATTAAAAAAGTTTTAATATAATTTTAATTGATTATTTAACATATAAGTTAGTATATATTGATAAAATAGTGACAGGAAGTTATTGTTGAAATTGTGTTTGTAAAAAGTATAATAACTACACGGCCAAAGTTTGAGCGAACAGAACGGAGACTTGGTGTCAACGGACGGATTTGAATTTACATCTGCTACGACTTAAGCCCGGGGAGTATAATACTTATTAAAACTTATCCAACACTCCACAACACCGAATTACTCGGCTCACCCCCATGTGAGCTACGTCCAACACACATCTGGCTCAGTTCTGTCTCCTTTTGCTTGACTATATGTGGAAGCAAAATCGAGGACTAAACAACAGCCCCAGACAAACACAATCTACAGATACACTTCACAATTACTACACTGTTTATTCTTATCTGTACTTCATATATTTGTGTACTTTTCTGTATTAGCTATTATTGGTTTAAACCTGTAACTTGTATACCTACTTACATTTTATTAATAAGTTGATTAAGTTCATCAGCTGAGACATTTCAATAGAAACCTTGTAAAAGTATTAGATAATTACTCTAAAGTATTCAGATTACCTAAATTGTTCTCAATTTCTTAGTTTCTACAATTAATTAATTTAATATATTTTTTATTCATATACCCCCCTTTTCTTTTGTAACTTTTTTTATTTATTCTGTCTATACAATAATACTCAAACCCCATCACATCTCTTCTCTTCTTTGACTTTGTTCGGCTGTTTTCTTATTTTTTAGGTAATTTGTAATCCTTGGCAATGTCTACCCATATGATGACTCGGAAGGCAACGGCCAAGGAGGCGGAAAATAAATTAAGTATAACTCTGCTCGAGTTAAAGAAGTACAAGGATGACAACAGTCAACTATTAAGGGAACGCGTTGACTGTGAAGAAGAAATTAAAATTGTGAATGACCGTATATCTGAGCTGAAGACACAACTCATGGAGCTGCATATAGAGCATATGGATGTCTTGGATCAACGGGACAGACTACGAGAAGAAGTTAGGTGTTTCAGCAGCTGCGACGAAATTTACTCAAGACAACTTAGCCGCAATGTGGAGTTAGAAGCAAGTCTCAATGAGGCTTATGGCAGAATTTCAACTCTAGAAGACACAATTGCGGCCTTTAACAGTACTGCTACTCACAACTTATTCTCTGAGCTCCTGGGTGACAAAATTAATGTGCTAAAAGCTCTTAAATGTAACGGTTTCAAAAAATGTCTTAGTAAGAATAAATTTAGAAAATTGTTTAATTTAAATAAATTAATTAAGAAACTTAGATCTGGTCCTAAGTGGTCTACCAAATTGAGTCAGTATGCACAAGATAACTGTAAATTAAATAAAGAGTGTGAGTCTCTTTTATTAAAGCTTGAGGAAACAAATGAAGAATTAGTTTCTGGTAGGTTGTTACATGAACAACACACAAGTGAGTTGCAAGCACAAATATCAAATCTACAAGCTCAACTCACTCGAACTATAATGGAACACCAGAATGAGACTCATGAATACATCTTAAAATATGAAGAAATTTCAAACAACTTATCTCATTATCCAACTCTAATAATTACTGTTCCAGTTGTACAACTAAGTGTGCGACTACACCTGCTGAATCAATAGAATTGAATGCACATGGATGTCAGTATAATACACAAAACAAACTGCATCCAGTAAAGACTGACAGTAAGAATGTAATAATTTTTTCAGACCAACTGGGAGTGGGTTTAGGGAGCTAAATTGATCATTACACTGAGCAACCAGTACAGAACTTTTGTTCACTTGGAGCTCTTTCTTGTACCCTAGTTGATAAGATTAAGAATGCTGACTTGAATGCACAAACTACTGTCATCATATTGTATGGTGACAGCTCATTAGTCTCCAAAAACAGTCTCATAGAATTAACAGACTTAATGATAGATGTCAGCACAAAAATAGGATGCAGCTATATTATTTGTGCATTGCCCTATTCATATGCTCTCACAAATGACCAAAACAGACAGATAGGCAAATTAAATTTATTATTGTACAATAGGACATGTCATAGTGACAGTATTTTATTTTTTGACACTAATATTTTTATTAGTAATTTCTTTTTAACAAAAGATACTATGTATCTTTCTTATGTACATAGGCGACAACTTGCTAAATTATTAGCATTTAATTTATATACTGACAGGAGTACTACTGGAGTACTTAGGAATTTGGTAGATAATAGTTATACCAATAGTAGTATTGACACATCTATTAGTTTAAACTATTAGATGACACAACAGATAGGCATTCATGTGTTTTAAACTTAGTTCATCAAAACATACAAGGCCTATCTGGCAAAGAATTAGAAATAGAATTATTTTTAAATAAACATAAGATTGATATCTAAAGTATTACGGAACATTGGTTGCGAGGTGACCAATTAATATTTAACAATCAACATTACTCAGTTATAAGTGCATTCGTAAGAAAGAAGGCTATTCGTGGTGGCTGTCTAATATATGTATGTAATAGTTTGAAATGTAAAGGACGTAAGGATATAGCTAAACTTTCTATCGAGCGCACTGCTGAGATTTCTTGTGTTGAGCTTGAACAACATATTATAGTGTGTGTGTATCGACCACCACAAAGGCACTTTACTCAGTTTGAAAGCATTATAGAGGATGTCTTAAAACACATAATTTCTAGTAGGAAGTCTATAATCGTATGTGGCGATTTTAATGTCAATTTGTTAGAAAAATCACCAATTTGTACTAGGTTAGTTAGCTTATTTAGGTCATTTAATTTAAATGTTTTGTTCTCTGAACCAACCAGAATAACCTCACATTCGTCTACATGCTTAGATAATGTTTTTTGCAATTGTCTTTATTTAAGTAAGGCTGTTTTAACTGACTTGACATCGGATCACTACGGGCAAAAGGTTGTAATTCCAACTAATACAACCCCTAAAGTACAAGAAATTACATGTAGGCCAATGACCTTGCTCGCCTCAAACACTTTAGTAATGATGTTGCTGCCAAGATCGCCAGTATTGACTTAACCGTTGATGATCCTGATGAATTATATAAATGCTTATTTAAAATTGTTAATGATGAGTACAATAAAAATTTTAAACTGAAGACGTTTGCAAGGAGCAATAAAGTAAATTTTTGTGACTGGGCAACAGTAGGTATATACAAAAGTAAAGCTAGGTTGTATGATCTATATGGTATGAAGAAATACAGTTTTAATCCTGAATTTATTCAATATGTTAGAAATTATTCAAAGGTTTTTAAGAGGACATGTGCTTTAGCCAAATCTTTATATTTAAGCAATAAAATCAAAGAATCCAAGAACAAAATTAAAACTACTTGGAGTATAATTAACAATGAGACTGGTCGAGCTAAATTGGTAGATAACAATTATGAATTAATAATAATAATAATAATAATAATAATAAATTGTTTATTTATTCATAGCTTCTACAATAAATAAATATATTTAGTTCTAGGAAAGAGATAAGATCTAAGTTACAATGGGTGCCTGTACTAGGATATACCTGTGCCACAGGCTGTAAAGGCACAATAATCATAATGTATTACTTATGTAATATCTAAAATAAAGTATATATTTATTACCAATAATTAAAGACTATATTAAGCTATTAAGCAAATTACATTTTACTTACCTAAAAGAAACTATGTCAAGACCACGAGTTATGCCTGGCTAGCTAATATTTATTTTAGTACGGTCATCAAATCTTCAGTCTGTTCGTAATTCAAAGGTTGCAAATACTTATAAACTAATTGTTTACATTTATAAAAGTTTACGTCATAAATACACAGTACTTTGTTAAGTTTGTTATAAACAAATGGTCCTAGAAATGCATAAAATCTGTTCGTGAAAATAAACTTAGATTCGGAAAGTGCAGTACAAACGATATCTTTACGTCTTTTATTGTTAGTGAGATTAGGGTTATAAATAAGCGTAGCGTGATGCCTTAGGATCGTATACAACAGGAAAAGTTGGCGTACAGTTAGTACTTTACAACTTTCAAATAAGAGCTGCGTGGGGAATCGGAAGGGTCGGTTAGTTGCTACTTTTAGGAGTGCTCTTTGTGCTCGTTCAATCGGCAACATTATAGATTTTGGGGCTCCACCCCAAGAAGTAATACAGTATTGCAGAACTGATTGACATAGAGCCTGATATACCCGTATGATAAGTTTATTATCAGCTATACAACGGAGTTTTTTAAAAACGTGGAATAATTTACGAATTCTACATGTAAGAGCACTTATATGTTGTTTAAAGGAGAGGCAATCGTCTACAATGATTCCTAGGTACTTAATGTTAGTAGTGTAGCGAACAGCAGGGCAAGTGCATGTGTTAAGTGCAGGGTTAATACAATAATGAGCTTGTAATGTATTATTATATGTCGTAGTCTGAGACTTCCGCATTGAAAATTTGATAACATTGGTTTTCTCAGCGTTTAAGGTCAATAGGTTATATTTCAGCCAGTTATTTACTATGTCAAACCCCCGTTGTGCAAATTCATGTACCTCCTCAGCAGTGTCAGCGGAAAACAGGATGGCGGTATCATCAGCATATGCAATGATTTTGCCATGATCTAAATTTTGGTTGCAGAGATCGTTGATGTACACCAGGAAGAGGGTTGATGCGAGGGTGCTTCCTTGGGGAATGCCGAATTGGGGCATTTTCATATCTGCACTAATAACGTTGCCTATACGTACACATTGGTGCCTGTTCTTTAGGTATTCAGTAAAGAAGTTTAATTGGTTACCTCTGACGCCTATGGCTTCCAATTTTTTAAGGAGTTTAGGAATAGACACTGTATCATAGGCCTTTGCCAGGTCAAGAAATATTCCAATGACGTGCTTTTTCTTTCCAAGTTCTTCTGAGACATAATTCGTTAACTGGTGTACTGCATCAGCAGTAGACAACTTAGGTCTAAAACCGAATTGGGTGACGGATAGGAGAGCATTGTTTTCGAGATAAGTCATGAGCCTATTATTTACCATTTTTTCCAAGACTTTGGCTATCGAAGGTAATATCGAAATAGGCCTATAGTTTGTTACGAGACCTTTTGTTCCGCTTTTGTGAATAGGAACTACTACGGCCTTTTTAAGACAGGTGGGAAAAATGCCATCAGCGAGGCATAATCGAAAAATGTGTGTTAAGGGAGGTACAAGAATATGTCTGAAATTTTTCAAAACGCTAGAATTGATGTTATCCCATCCTGCTGCAGTGTTATTCTTTAAGGTGAGTATAGTTCGCTCAACTTCATCTTCGTCCGGTTCCAACATTACGAAAGATTTACCGCTGTTCAGATAGGTTGAGTAACTTGAGTGACTGTCAAACAGATCTATGCCGCATTGAACTTGAATTTTTTCCGCAAGTTTTAGTCCTACGTTTACAAAATACTCATTTACGCTATCGGCCGATGATTGTGGTGAGTCATGTGTATTTAATAAACTCATATCGGGTGTATTTTGCTTAGACGTATAAGTAACGGTTTTAAGGTACTGCCATAGTTTTTTACTGTTATTGCCTGCTTCATTTATTTGTAGTTTGTCGTACTCTGTTTTTAACTTTTTCAAGAGGTTATTGCAAAAATTACGGTATCGTTTGTAGGATGTTTGTAAAATTACGTTTTCAGGACTATGTTTAGCTCTTAAATGTAGCTTGTCTCTATGCCGAATACATCTAATCAAACCTGGAGTTATCCATGGTTTAATATTATAGTTTCTCTTACTAAGTTTGTAGATATTCGTATTTTTTATAATGCTCTCTTGCACTTTACTAATAACATACGCTAGTGAGTTGTTTGCATCAGCACAATTGTAAACCAGGCTAAAATCAATGTTGCACAAATCTCGTTCAAGTCCACTCATATTTATTTTTGATTTCTGCTGAGGTCGCGTAACGTCCGATGATTGCAATAAATCAAGTGTAATTAGGACAGCACAATGGTCGGTTATTGAAGAGTTAGCAACAAGCGTTAGACACGGAAGCTGGGTCTTGAGCAAGACGTGATCCAAACAGGAACCACTCTGATGTGTTGGAAAGGTATGGGAGGGGGAAAGGCCGTGGTATGCACACATATTTAAGTAATCTTGCGTCCCGGCGTCACAGTTCTCAGCGTTTATAGATATATTTACATCCCCAGATAGAATAACGGTTTTAAAAGCTGATAGGGTTTGTATGATGCGATTTAAGGAGTTATTAAAGGTATCTAAGTTTCTGAAGGATGGTGGTCTATAAACAGCGATGACGGCGATATCGGATCCAATTTTCATCACCAGACAATTGAATTCTTGGACATTTGGTTCTTCAAAAGTGACAGATAGGCAGTTGTTTGCGTATACTACCACACCATCGTTTTGATTAAGGGATTTTGCTGTGTAAAAGATATTGTAGCCTGACAAAACTGGTAAATTGCCATTTCTATTTGTAAGCCAACATTCTGTGAGAATGATAACGTCGCATTCAAAATTCAATCTTTTTAGGAAAATGGTTAAGCCATCTATATTTTTATAGATACTACGGATGTTCTGGGTTAGTATTGTTAAAGGCTTATTGTATCTTGACACGTATAAACTGCAACTTTCCGTATCACACATTTTTGATATATGTACAGAAAAATCATCTAACTCGTCAATTAATTCGTCAGCCATAATAATTACGAAACTAAATTGTTTTTTAAGTGTATCAATTAAAAGTGTTGTAGACTGTAGAAACTGCAAAAATTTAAGAAATAAAGGCGGCGCTCTTAGGCGCCCTCACTATAATCTATAGAATTAATGTACCTTGCCTCTGCCATTTTTCTTGCTGGGCACTCGGGGTCACCTGTTTTGTGGTCGCTCGGTTTCTTGAAGCGATGGCATGTCGCACATTTAGGTGAGTTCTCTTTTCTACTGCATTCGTTTACTTGATGGCCTACTTCGCCACAATGTCCACACGTATCTACGGTCTCGCGACAGGTCTTTGCAGCGTGTCCATATTGGTGGCATTTGTAACATCTGGTCACAAGTGTAAAGTCTCTGACATTGCAGCATTTCCAATCAATGCAAACGTATCCCTGGGTCATCAGTACTCTTCTGATAGTGGCAGATACCTCTAGTATGATGTTGCAAGTAGGTGCTTCTTTTCTACCGGATTTGTGGCTGATTTTTATGGAGGACAAAAACGCTTCGCGGGTCATGCTGAGTTTCTTTTTTATATTTTGCTCATATATACAGTCGTAGACTTCTTGCTCTTGCAAATGAGCTGATACTCCTAAAGCTATAATACGAGGTCTTCGTTTGAGTGGCTCTTCCACCTTGAATCCTGAACTACTTAGTTGCGTTGACTGCCTGAGCTTCTCTATGTCGTCCTTTGTCTCCGTGCTAATAATCACACCTCCGTTTTTTGTTTTGCGTAGTCCTCTCACTTGTAGCCCCATTTGTTCTGGGCAAATGATTTTCTGGACTAGAGATTTTGTCTCATCGCTGGATTTATGTTTATCGCTTGGATAGATAGCGATTGAACTCAAATTTTTAGGGCGAATGAAATTATTTTTATTAGTCTTGACCATGTCAGCAAAGGTCATCTTCTCCGTCTCTGGTTTTGTGCAATTTTCTTGTATGCTTTCTTTGATTGATTTTTTGAAGTCATTGAAACATTCAAATAGGTCTTGTTTTTCTTTGTGGGCTTCCAGTTTCGCATTTAACAATATAGTCTTTTGTTTCAAAGACTGATAATGTACAGACATTTGTGCAGCTCCACCGCTTACCTTCCTTGATAGGGCGTTGATTTTGAGCTTCTGATCGGAGTTTAACTTTCCTTCTGCGGCAATCTGGCATACTTCATTGAGGCTTTGCTCAATTGTGCTCAGCCAGATTTTAAGGCTATTGGTTGACAGAGCTTCTATTACGTCCTCATCGTCATGGTGTCGTGGCTGAGGTGTGCACGGAGGGCTACGTGGGGTTATTGTACTTCGATTGAAAGGGCTGTTTTCAACATTAGCCATCTTTAAACTCATGTAACAACAGACATAGTAACTGGTTTTTCACTACACAATCACTAACTCAGCGTAAACGTATGTAGCGCGGCAAGTAGGTCACAGATTTTATAAATTGTTTTTTAACATGAAATGATATAAATATTGGTACAGAGCACGTCTATTTGCTTTGAACGCACGAATGTCACCTTTTTTACCAATAAAATTTAATGGTGAAATTATTACTAGGAAAACTGATGTTGCTCAGACATTTAACAATTTCTTCATAAATATACCAGTGAACACAACTGTCTAGATTCATGTCCAAGCAAAGCAGAAATGTTGGTTAGGGGCAATGTGAATGAGTGTGATGTGCTTTTTAATTTTAAATATATTGACACCAATAACATCCTGAAGGTATTCAAGATGCTCAATAATAAAAAATCTGTTGACTTATGGGGCATTTCTGTTAAACTTGTGCGACAAATTATTTCTAGCTTAGCTCCATATTTAGCTGCAATATTCAACAGATGCGTAGATACAGGAGTATTTCCTGATCTGATGAAACACAGTAAATTAATACCATTGTTCAAAAAGGGATCAAAGAGCGACCCTAGTAATTTTCGGTCAATTTCTATCTTGCCTGCTATTAGTAAAATTTTTGAAAAGATTATTTTGCATCAACTAGAGAGCCACTTTCACACAAATAATTTAGTTCACAGTGAACAGTATGGCTTCACTAAGGGTTGCTCCACCGTTAATGCTGGTGTAACTTTGTTAAAGCATATTTTTAATGCTTGGGAAAACTCGAAGGATAACATTGGTGTTTTTTGTGACCTATCAAAGGCCTTTGGCTGTGTGGAACATAATACACTTTTACTTAAATTGAAACTTTATGGTATTAGAGATACCGCACTCAATAGAGTAGGTCTCTAGGTTTGTCAGTAGGAATGGGCGTTCCACAGGGCTCTATTCTCGGTCCATTTCTTTTTTTAATATATATTAATGATTTGCCGTTCTTTGTACAAAATGTATGTGATATTGTTTTGTTTGCCGACGATACGTCACTAATTTTTAAAGTTGATCGTAATTTAAGTAACTTTGATACCGTCAATAACACTCTTTCACAAGTATTAGATTGGTTTTCGACAAATTATTTGGTACTCAACTCAAGCAAAACCAAATGTGTTAAATTCTCTTTGCCTAATGTCAAAAGTGTTCCTACTAATATAATTTTAAATAAGGAAACAATTCAACTAGTCGAATCAACCGTATTCTTAGGTGTAACTTTAGATTGTAAGCTTCAGTGGGGCGCCCAAATATTTTTATTTAGAAAAGTTAGGGAATTCACAGATATAGATACTGCTAGACTAGTTTACTTTAGTTATTTTCACAGCGTAATGTCTTACGGAATAATGTTATGGGGTACAGCTGCTGATATACAGACTATTTTTGTCATTCAAAAGAGGGCTATACGTGCAATTTATTAGTTAGGTGCTAGAGATTCTTTACGTGATAAATTTAAAGAAGTAGATATATTGACAGTTGCATCGCAATATATATATGCTAACTTAATGTACATTAAGAAAAACTTAATTCTATACCGCAAAAATAGTGATTTGCACACAGTGAACACAAGGAATAAGCATAAACTGGTGGGAACTAACTACCGTCTACATAAAGTTCCGAACTCATTTGCGGGGATTGGTATACGATTTTTCAACAAATTGCCTCTTGAAATAATGAATTTACCCATGCACAAATACAAACGGACAATAAGGAACATTCTTTTACAAAGGGGTTATTACACTATTAAGGAATTTTTAAATGATAAGACACCGTGGGGGTAGGCTTAGGCTTGTTTAACTCACGATTATTTTATTTACATGTTAAGTGGAGGTGCCTCGTGAACACATGATTTTTAGCAGGATTTGGATATTTTTATGATTTGTTGAATGTAGTTTAACATTATTTATCCCTGATCATATCATTGTTCACTTGTCACCTTCACAAAATTCTTTCTACATTTGCATTCCTTCACGCGTTCCACTAACTTATGTTAATAATAACGATCTGGAAAATGGAGGTAATTGGCGGTCATGGTCAGTATACCAATAGATTGTTTCTTACTGCTGGTTCATATACCGTTGTCGTCATGCTCACTAAAATGTCATTTCTTGCGGTGGCGTCGTGTGTCGGGTCATCCCTGTCCCTCTAATATGGCGAGAGGGATGACACATGCGTCATACTCGTGAACGGGTGCTACTTGCGATGACTGGTCGATGACGGTCTTGCGGGCTGGTATTAGATTTTAATATTTAACTGCATCATTTCCATCATGGTTCTGATCACTTTCGCGGATTGCCTGCATTATTAGGTATATATAATGTAAGTGGATGCTCCTGTTTCACCATGTCTATTCTGAGGAGGCTAACCAAAAGTATTATGCTTGAGTATTATTATGTACAGTAAATATATACAAGTGATATAGAAGGTGTAACAGTTGCAGCACCTTACAAAATGTAAATTGTGTATTATGCAAAACCTGGCGATCAAAAAGAGTGACCGTGAGTTTTATTGCCCGTTCTTTCTCATGGTTCTACCTATTGCTTTGCGAACGTGGCAGTAAATGTTAATGTAGAAGCATACAGTAATAATGTTTTAAATTTGAGTATAAGTAATTATTTTATAAATTTATTATTTTGACGTTCATAAGCGTCACATTGTGACCCAAATGAATAAAGGATATTTGAATTTGAAAACCACCGCGGTATCCGGCAGGGCTGCGGGAAATACGACTAGATTACTTTCCGATAGGTATATGTATATCTATCAGACCTATCGAACTATTCAACCTACCCGTAGAATAGAGTTCCATGTGACCATAGACCAAAATCGCGTTAAATAGCTAAATGGGATAAGGAATACAAACTCTACAAAAGTGTGTTTTCAGAATTTTTGTATCTTATTTACTTTCGGAGATATAGAATCGAATAACGTTTCATCTGATATTTGTTCCGCACATCAACGCACGACGTATACATGGGACGGGGCACGGGGAGAACGGGTAGCGCAAGCGCCGCGATCGATCATCAGTTCGGCTGATGTTCATTGGAAGAAGAAGAAAATTGGGGCGTTTTCGAGTTCTATGCTTAATTAACATGATATTTTAGAAAATTCAATTTATTCAGTATTTTAAATAAAAAGGGATACTTTTAAAGATATCAGGATCACGCAAAATACTAAATATGATTCAAATAGATACAGAAGAGCCTGATCTTAGTTCGGCGTTTTCAAACTTACATACCGCGTTTACAAATCAAGATTTCAATTCTGGTAAGTGACGATGTTTTACAAGTATTACTTCACTATATACAACTTTAAGTTCCTAGATTAACACAGATTATTGTATTTATTACTTTTCAACTCAGTTCATAGTTAACAGCAATCGATGATTATTTAGAATGTTTTTCGATGGAGTTGTTCAGAATCGCGACTCTCGCGCAAAAAGACGATTACCATAATTAATATTCGCAGAGTAATCGATTTTTATGCAATATTGAGCAACAAAAAGTAGGGGTCTTATGGAATATTTAGACGTTTTTTTACGAACATCATTGAAGTGTTAAACGCCTGAGGTTAAAAAGGACGGTTTTCGCCGGAGTCTGTGAAACAATTTGTGGGTTCAATGTTAAGATGAGACGTTATTACTCGAAACGTTGAATCAATTTGGACGTAGTTCAATTTAAAACATCTCTAATTATAAAGATTTTTTATTAGAAATAAGTTAAATTTATTGCAAAATTTATTGTTTCAATGAACGCTTAAAAATAGTTTGTCAAAAATATTTATGCAGAAGAATTTTTATATTTTAGTTACGAATAAATGATAAACTGGCATGAATCGTCTTTACCTCCTGGTACAAAGGAACCAGTCGTTAATTTCATATATGGGAAGAAATTCTATACAAACATGACGGGCCAAAGAAAAGAAAGGAATCTGTAATAGATCAAAACCAAATATTATAATGTCTGTTTAGTCTACCGAAGGTGTCTACAGTAATCAACCTAATTAATTTTCTTTGGAAATCCATTAAGTCTTGCAAATTCATCGTTAATAGAGTTCAAAAAGTTAGAAGTGTAACCACAGGTCTACCCCAGTTAGTTTCAGTACTGACTCCCATGCTGTTTTCTACTAATAAATAATTATAAAAATACTCTACCACATACACACAACATAAACTAGTTCCAAAATAAGCAGAATTTGTATTATGGTTACTAGAAATTTACTCTTTTTCTAAATACATACATGTGCCTCCGTGTTCCAGTGTATAGCGTATGCGACTGACTGCTTCCGTTGTCCAGTATATAGCGTATGCGACTGCTGATCGTAGGTCTCGGGTTCGATTCCCGGGTCGGGCAAAAGTGTTACTGGGTTTTTCGTCTGGTGATTTACCCGGTAACGGCAATAGGCTTGCCCCCTATTACGTGGGACTTAAAAAATCATGGCGAAATGTGGGTGTAATACATTACACCTCTGCCTACCCCTTCGTGAGTCGCGTGAGTCTATAAAAAAATTACATACATGTTCATTCGACATACGATATTATATTATGCTCTGATAATGGTAAACTAAGTCATACTTTTAAAGTCTGCCATTTACTACAAGCTCCCAGCGACAGGCACTGCGAGAAAATTGTAGTATGCCAAAGTATGTTCATTAACACTCTTGCTGTTACAACTCCTTTTGAGTTACAACATATATTATGTTGTTGATAGACTGCATGGATGAGATATGTATGCATGGATGAGACAGGATAAAAGTGTCATTGTAAAGGAAGGGCAGGCCGAGCCGGCTTGACAAGCACAAGATCGTTATAGATGATGAAATGAAAAGTATGTTTCAAAAAATATAAAGACCTAATGGACTTGTGCTGCTCACAAGTTATTCTATTAAAGTAAGTACTGAAATGTGTCATTATAATGATCTTAACTTTACCAGGGTTGCAGCCACAACTCTTTGTCTTAGAACCCAGACTCTGCTTAGTAGTCTAATAAGATTTGACAGGATAGGACTAGTTAAGAACTGATTTGAGTATGAGTACTCGATTTTAAATTTTGTTAGTGTTTAGATGTATTTTACTATTATTTAGTAAATATTGTGCACCCATGTCTAGGTAAAAACTATGTAAGATTGTTGTTATTCTTAGACAGGGTATAAAAAGACCCTTAATGAAAATTTGAATCCCATTTCATAATTACGAACATTCTTTACTTCGGCACTATACCTGAGAAATTGCTGCTTCAGGAGATATTGAGACTCAAAGTTACCATATTTATTTTTAATTAGGGACAGAATCTATGCATTTTACGCAATTTGTTCTATATTAGTGCATTTTATTTAAATGTTTTAACAGTGGGTGTTGACTTATAACTGACGAAATGTTGTATTAATTTAGTCTCGTAGATTTAATCACCAGACTAAAGTAGGACTAAAACGGCATTTCTTTCTTTATTTACTTTAAACCATTGATTTCTTTTATTTTACTTAGTTTATCATTGTTTTCTTAACGCGTAGAAGCATTGTATATAATATGAGTTGAATTAGTTAAAGTGTATCAATAAATACAATATTTATCTTGGCTTTGCGTGATATGCCTTACCGCATCTCGTTACACTTTGGAGACTATTTGGGCATCTTCATGTAACAATGAATAGAATAAATGGTTTGAACCAGTAAGTTATGGTTTTATGCTTCTGTGGATACTGTCACTGCGTCATATGAGCTAGATTTCACAAGTGGCTCCGCCTGGGTGAATAATACACTTAAACCTTCTTTAAGAGTCTCAATATCTAATGGTGAAAAACCGTACTAAAATCCGTTCGGTAGTTAATCTTAATATATAAAATCCTTGCGTTACTGACTGACTGACAGACACGCCGAAACTACTGGTCGTAAGAAGATGAAATTTAGCATTTATGTTCCTTGGGCACCGTAGGGGTACACTAAGACGGGATTTCCCGAAATTCCAACGGGATCGGGTAAAACGGGAAATTCGAAAATATGTGCGTGCGAAGCCGCTGGCGTCGACTAGTGAGATTATATATGTTAAAATTATCGCTCTTATAGACAAACACTTCATATTAAAATATCTGAAAATTGTAATATTATATATTTAACTGATAGCTATATAAAAAGACCCTAAACGAAAACTGAAATCCCAAATTGTACCAATCACTACGAACATTTTTTTACTTCAGCACCATACCTGGGAAACTACTGGTTCAGGAGATATTGAAGCTCAAAGTTAGTATGGATTTTTTCTAATTAGGAACAACATTGATGCATTTACCCTACCAATATATTCTTTAGATGCCCTATGACCCCATGGATAAGTAGGTATTTCGAGCATTACACGCGCGCGCTTTTAATTGCGGTTTAAAAATGTAAAAATTAAAAAAAAATCGTTTCCCAGGTATTCTTTTTGGTTAGTATGACTTAGCATGATGTCCACAACGAGTAGATTTTGGCTTGGTGATGGGCCTTGTGACAGCCTGTATATATACTACGCGATAAGTAAAATATAATTTCCAGAGCTGTTTTCTTCAAAACTTTGATTCTCGAACTTTCACTACAACAAAAACTATAGAACTTTAACTTTAAACAATAAAGTTTTCGTTGCAAATGCCAAATAGAATTTAATAATAAGATTTTCCACAATAGCAATGTTGGACCGACGGAGCTGAAGATATTTTAAGCTTTGACATATTACACGCAGTCTGTGTTCATTAGCAATTTCAAAGTAGTGGACGTTTAACACAGACACAAAGTAGTTTTGCTTCTGTAGTGTTTTATGTAATTTAAATGTGGCACCGAAAATTATATATGAGTATTTAAAATAACATAAACTTGTGAAAACACGTAGTAAAATTATTAAAATAAAAAAGAGATCGTATTATTTTATGCAATACTGTATTCGTTTTGAACTTCTCAACCTCGTTTTACCGCAGCGTGAAATTATTAAAATAAACATTATATTTTTCCATTTCATACATTGCTGTTATATTAATGTCTCCTCATCATTTAACGACTACACTACTACTACTACTACTCGTGCTCTATGATTGAACGTGATATTTGTCGCCACGTTGATTGCTTATACCATAGCCTGAGAAATTGGGTGGAGCGTATAATCATTCTGGGAAGCGGTGATTTAATTAAAAGCGAGAGTATCGTGTTCTCTACCAACATACCCACATCCATAATTATTTATATTGGATATATTTGTGAGCAAACTAGATATTCATTAACGGATCACGGATATTCAGCGCGTGAATAAATTGTATCAATATTTCGGTTGAGTTCAAAGCTCAAGTAGGTCCAAGTCCTCGAAATAGTAAACTTAGTTTAGTTTCGATATAACTTACATTTTAGAAGTGGCGATAGCCATTATTTATTCAAGATTTGAGTGAGAGAGGCGTTGTTCAGCCAACGTAGTTTCAATTACAGTGATAGAACAATTTATAGAGGAGCTAAATACCCTTAGTTACAATATCAAACAAAAAGAGTTTGGTTGAGCTTTGCAGCTTTGTAAGTAACAAACAGGCATAATTATCGTTCTTTGGTATTTTTGGAGACAATGATATTTTAAAATATTGACAAACTGTGTGGCTCTGTTTATTTCTTACACGCGTGAATTCAAACAAAGGAAATGAAATGAAAGTTATAGTGCTGAAAGCTTCAAAAACTCATTGACTAATTTGTGACAGTGGTATCCACAGACTAACCTACCTATACAGACAACTGAATACGTTCACGTTACGTAACTATATAGTCCATTAAATTGTTTTTTATTTTTTCAGTGTGCATTATTGTTGGAGGACGCAATTTTCTTTTTTGATGTCAAGCCATAAGAACCATTTGTACCACTCATTTGAAGATGACGGCCGCGGGACAAGAGGCACCACTTCACAAATTTGGATTAGGCTTTACATTTATAGTACTCCCTGGGTATCTAAAAAATAAATTAGCGTCCTCTGACAAATGCAACCCCAAATACAACTTTTCACTGGTAAACTAGTGGGTGGTTACAGAATTCCAATTATTTTAATTATGGGTGCTGATAGTAAAACATAAAGGTGCATGAAATTGGCGGTATTTTCGTCTAAAAGGCAATTCATCAATCTGCTTAGAGGATACAACGTTTTTAGCGTGATCTCTTACATCTCAAAAATACAATTCGTTGTAAAAAAAGGTTCGTAATGCAGAAAGAGGTTAGGAAATTGAAAATTGTGCCGCGAAATATAACCCCCATTACTAGGGAAATGAGCTACGTGAGTATGTTTTAGAATTTCGTCTCCCCGTCCGATTGCGCCAGTTCCGAGTTAACTCCGAGTAGTTACTCGGAGTTAACTCGGATATTCTGGTACAGTTGTACCTGCGTCGTACTCTGTTTTTAAGCAATAAGGAAGATTGTCCTTAAATCGTCTCTGTGTACGCTCGATATCATAAATTTGTTTATCGAAATGTTATGTAACCAATAAACGTCGGCATTTATTTTATACTGATACTTATAAGTTCATTAAATATGTGTCTCGTTAGTTGAATTGCGTGAGCTAAGGCGTTACTGTAAATAAATTCGATGATAGTGGAATTAACTATTCATACTACTTACCCCTATGACTACTTTTCGATAAAATAACGTTTTCTCAAAGCCTTGAAGAAAGTTTTCTTTGTTATTTAAAAAAGCGTAATACCGCTTTAAGTATACCCTCAATACAATATTCTTATAAATTCAATATCATCTCCGTTTTAAAAATAATTTGGCTATAAGGTAAATTTTTAATAGCAAAATTAAATGTCGCCGGCGCTGGATTGTTATGAATAAATTTATCTAATGGAACGAGATTCGATTAAGTAGGTACCTATCTATTACCATCCGCATACGCAATTAAGTGCGTCACGTTCTATGTAATGCCATTAAACTGTAAATTCACGGTAAATTTGTTTTAGTGTGCGTGCGTATATAGATTGATCGGTGTTTATATAGGTATGTTAATGTATTCGGATTAACGTAATTAAGTTTTGGTACCTATTGTTCCGCTTCGAGATTCGTGGACTTTTTAATCAACCTTATTTGATGGAGGTTCACAATTCAGTAGAAGTAATCTTTTTAGGTTTCAGATACATTGGTGAATAGGTATCACTTAGAAGGCATGAATAGATGTTTTACTATTTGCCGTAGTACTTTCTCAGAAAATAGATGCAGAAATAATAGACGATGCCCGCGGCTAGGCTCACAATTTTTTTTTTTTAATGGACTTGTTTCGTCCTTGGGAGTTTGGGGAAATCCCTTCTTAGTGCATCCCTATCGGCCCCCAAGGCACATACATGCCGAACTTCAACCTCCTGCGCCTAATGGTTTCGGCTGTGCAATCTGTCTATCTGTCAATGACGCAAGCATTTTATAGATACAGATTAGACTACCGAAACAATGGCTAACTTGCTCTATCGAGATATCTGTCAATCTCTTTAAACGTAACCATTGTCTGTTGACGACACGATTGCATTATCCGTGATGTTTGCAAGCATGATCGATGCTCGTCCACCCTCAAGCCAACTGCACTCGTGTGTAAGAGTGTGCCATGCACCTTGCCACACCCACCATCACCTATGGTGGAACAGATGTGGATCAGGATGCAGGTGAATACACTGTGTGTTGTTATTGGCACAGCTTATAGGCCTCCTTGGCTAGATGTAGACACCTTTTTGGATGCCCTTACTGACTCCTTGAGCTCATATGCTTTTGCCGATAGGGTTATTCTCCTTGGTGATTTTAATATTAACTATTTGGATAAAAATGACAGAAAAACTAAATCTTTATGTGCCTTCCTCCAATATACTAGCCTGAGGAATGTAATAGTAGAACCCACTCATTTCACAGATCACAGCGAAACACTCATTGTTTGAAATAGAATTAGTTTTTATTACAAGTCAAATCGATTGGATCGATTGAGTAACATTTTGTTTAGTCTATTGAAAATTTCTGACAATGGTCACACTGAACTGTCACTTCCCTTCTTGCCTTGAAAAATTACCAGCGGTCTTGGTCGTCTCGTACGTAAAATATCGCCTTTTGAATTGACGCGAATTGAATTAACTTGTATAATTGAACTAAATTGAGTAAACCGTCTTGAATGCCTGATCTAGTGCTGGCAACGGTAAATTGTGATAAAAGACATTGTGAACTATTGATTGACATTTGTGAAAATTGTGAATCCGGTATCGACGTCCACGTGCCAACGTGTCTTGAAAACGTCGCGTTTGCAGCTTAATAGCTAAGTATAAGATACTTCATTCATTTATTTTGGCCAATATACTTGTATGAATGTGTCTAATTTAGCTCAAGCCTGACATCAGTAAAGATATCGGGTAAGTGAAATATAATATTGATAGTTGTAATTTGGATTCCAATTCATCGCTGTGCAACACAGTACATTTATGTCTGAGATTTGTTGTGGCTGACAAGGGCTGATGAATAGAGTCACGCTTCCACAAATCTGCTGCAATTAATCCCAGCCCCTTCTAGCCAAATTCTAGACACTCATTGACCTAATATGTACAGCTGCCCCGATGTGTGAAACATCAGTATTGCATATACCAGAGCTTGGACAACATGCATTAATCTCTGTCAAATTAAATATTAGGACACAGAAGCCTATTCCTTATTTGATAACCATCAGGCCACTGAAGGATATACTGATTGATATTTTCAATAAAGACTTAGTTAAAATTGATTGGAATCACATATTAAGCTTTAGTGATGTCAATACAATGATGGATAGATTTACCTCGTATACCCTAAGTTTGTTTGATCTACATGCCCCTTATAAAAAAGTCTTGATTAGGGAGAGAGGTCACCCATGGATAACTGACACTGTTAAGGACATGGTCAGGCTACGGGACAAGGCTCACCAGCGGTACAAGTCTATTAAATCAGAGACTCATTATAATGCATATAAGGATCTTAAAAGAATAGTTACAGCAGCAATAAATAGTGAAAAAAAGGCCTATTTTAAAACTAATATATAAGAATGGAAGAGACCCCAAGAGACTATGGAATAGTATTAAATCAGTAGTTAATTATAAAAATAAAAATATTGGCTAGTTACCATACTATTGCAATGACCCCGAGGTTATCAATAAGCATTTTCTTAATGTCCCTGGCTATGGAGAAGTCACAATTTCAGATCTGACTTACTTTGAATTTAATCGCTATGGTTCGGGGTGCTTTCAGCTTCAGCCAGCCAGTGAAGGGGATGTCCTTAAGATCATTCAGGGCCTCCGATCCAATGCTCTAGGGATTGATGGCATATCACTTGACATGCTGGTTGTGACACTTCCGCATACACTCCCAGCTATCACTGGTATTGTTAATAAATCAATTGCTTCTTCAACTTTCCCTGACTTGTGGAAAACTGCAATAGTCAGACCAAGTCCTAAGAAATCCACTCCTAACAGTATTAACGATCTACATCCCATCAGTCTCTTGCCATGCATATCCAAGATACTGGAGAACGTTGTCTGTTTGCAGTTGAGACAATATGTTGAAAACTGTCGTATTCTACCTGAGAAGCAATCTGGCTTTCGGGTGGGTCACAGTAGAACCACAGCCTTAATTGATGTTGTAGATAACATTCTGGAGGACAGAGACCAGGGCAAGGGGACGTTGCTTGCATTATTGGACTGTTCCCGGGCATTTGATACCATTAGTATTCCTCTTCTTCTTTCTAAGCTTGCATATTACGGATGTGATCACAAATCAGTATGTTGGTTTGCTAATTACTTGAGTAACCGATACCAGCTGGTGCAGGTGATGAATAGTGATGGTAGCAAGTCATCATCTTCACTTGGTTCAGTTGTGAAAGGGGTCCCTCAGGGACCAATTTTGGGGCCACTTCTGTATATAATATATACAGCTGACATAAGTAGAACTATAGCACACTCTAGATTTCACCTTTATGCTGACGATATACAGTTGTATGTTGTTGTATGTAAGCCAGACAGCTGCTCTGAATCTGTGAATAAAATAAATCAAGATTTAGATAATATATCAGATTGGGCAAGCAGAAATTCTCTGATACTTAACCCCAACAAATCTAAGTTTTTGTTTATTGGCACTAGGGAGATGGTAAGCAGGGTGCAGAGGCGTGTGCTGGATGTGAAGATCAAGGGTTGTCAGATAGAGCAGGTACTTGAAGCTCGCAAACTAGGTGTTGTATTTGACCAATGCTTACACTTCGAGACACATATTGCAGAGGCAGTACAAAATTGTTTTTACAGGTTGAAGCTTCTTTATCGGGTTCGACCCTATATCAGTGAGGACATGCGTATTATGTTGTGTGAAAGCCTGATCTTGTCCAAGCTCAACTATGCAGATACAGTGTATGGTGCATGTCTACTAAGCAGAACAGAAAGGCTCATACAACGGGTGCAAAATGCCTGTGCTGAATAATGATTAAAGTTATGTTTAAGAGGCCTTATAATACCTATATTGCTTGCGAAGTATTATAAGGATTTTAAATTGACAAAAAAGTGTCGCCCACACTTTTTGTCAATTTAAAACCCTTATTCCTTCGCTGTTAACCATTTAAGGAAATCTGGACACAAAGCAATTATAAACTTTTAATAATGTTTTCTATATTTGTATTGTATAATATTTAAGAGTATAAAAAAGATCTGTGTTTGAACTATAAATAAATGTTTCTTTGAAATTTATTTTAGTAACCAAAGACAACCAAGCGGGCATTGATTGTTATTGAGCGGATATGTTGAATTTTATTTCTGAGCTAACTAATTGGTTATTTACTTACATTACTAATGACTAGTATTGTTGGTATTTTTAACCAAATTTGTCTTTCTCTAATACTGAAAAAGACACGGATAAAAATAATTCTTAAAAAAAATCAATAAAACAAAAAAAAAATATATAGACATATATAACCAGGGAACACCCGGATTCACAACAACCATTTGTGGATCACACAAAGTGTTGCCTCGTGAGTCGTGAGGCAATTGAAACACACAGTATAGTGTCTATAAAAATGTATGCCTATGTAACATAACAGCATAGCAGTACAGAATTCGTGTTCCAAATATTTATACACTAAATGCCTGTGCTCGGTCAATCAGCATGAATGAACACAGTGCACATTGCAACTTGTTATATTTGCTACGTCACTGAAAAAATAAACCGCAAAAGAAGTATTTCAGGCCAATAATGTATCTGACAAAAATAGAGCTAAAAGTAAATGCTGATTGAATTACCTTTTTAAAATTTTCTTAAATTTTCGTCATTTTTACGATTGCCAGACAATTTTTAGTAGTCCTAATAAAGTTACCTGGTCCACATTTCTATTTTAAGCTACATTCCATTTTCTATTTAGAATCTCGTCAACTGCAAGAAATTTCGATACAGGTATTTTAATTTTATTACCAATACATAGAGGCCACAGAAATACAAAATTCATTCTAATATTTTTGATTGAGGCTCACACGATTCTGTGAACAAGGCATTACTGAAATTTTAACGTGAATTCACTTGCCATCACACCAAACCAAAACAAAGGTGCGCAATAATAATTTCACATCTATTACCATGAAAGAGACTGATGATGGAAATCGATTCGCTGTCCTACTCTACCCGGAGTAAGAAAAATAAATTGTTCAGGTGGTTCCGGTCGGTTAATCTCATAATATTATAAAATATAATTAGAGCATTAACTTTTAGAATTGTATAGGCTGATTGATATTATAAGATAACGTCATGATTATTTTTATCAGAATCGATTATAACATTTTAATGTAGGATTGAGAAATTCAACGCGAATGAACTTTGTTTTACCTGCAACTGGTTAGTTGGGAATAAACAAGAATATGCCATCAATATTTTTCCTTTGCATTACATTGCCCTTCATAAAATTTTCAATATCTCATCGTTTTTTTACCCAATGTCCAGTTCCAATTTATTTGCGTTCGGCGCAGTATGTCCTTCGCAACCCGTCACTGCTGCCTGTTATCCGTTCATTTACCCCTTTCACTTTCATATCTATCCTCACACAATCCATCCATATTTTCTATGGCCTTCCTCAATCTTATGGTCCTTTAAAATAATAAAATGTTCAATATATTACTATACAATTATTAATTTATGAGTAGACCTCGCCACGTTGTTTTTTATTATTAATTGCGTTATTAATATTATATTACGTGTGAACAAATAAATAAATTATATATAGTATATACTGAAGGTGCACTGTATGTGACTTATTTCTGAATATATAACAATACTGCACATTTCTTTAACGTATTTTTTTTTTAAATACGTCGTAACATTGTTTTTATCTAATGATAAAAAAAATATTTATTACATGATATTTATTTAACATGATTATTTGGCTGCACTTTAGTTACGCTTTCTTACATTTGCTATCGTTTTGTTCACGCCGTTTCGTATTTGTGCGTTATTTATTTAAACTTTATGTACAATACATTTATGTAGGAACAATGGTGGACTTAATGCTAAAAGCATTCTCTCCCAGTCAACCATAGGGTGATGCAGAGATTGTCATGGTAGGTGTACAAAATAGTTAATAAAGGAGGAGAATATGCAAATATACATAATCATAAAGAAATAAAATACAATATAATCATATTATATTATACCTAATATATATAAATACGTTACATGCATACTCAATATATAAATATTATTAAATATATATACAAATTATATAAATATTGCTATGATTGTGATGATTGTGCCAATAATAAGCTTCAAATGTGGTCACGTACTTCCAATTTGAATGTCCAACGTTATGTGATTTATTAGAATAGGATTTTGGTTATTGGTTCAGCGTTACACCGAAACCGTAGGTTCTAGGCGACTTGGAGAAGGAATGGACTGTATATAAAGGATGGCGAGTTTTGGGTCGCCTAGGATTGGAATGGGGAAAAGGATTGTGCGTGGGTATAGGATATTTATTATTCTGAAGGATGAGGGGCACCTACCTTGGTCGTCAGTCCTCTTTCCTTGCAAATGGCAGCCTCCTGGTGTTTTCGAGATGAAGCTGCTTGATTCACTCCACTACACAAATTACTTCCTTTTGACGACCGGTTGGCGCAGCGGGAGTGTAAGCGACTGCTAAGTCGAAGGTCGCGGGTTCGATTCCCGCACAAGTCAAACATTTGTGTGCATGAACATGGATGTTTGTCTTGGTCTGGGTGTTTCTATGTATAATATGTATGTATTTACAAAAAAAAAGTATATAAGTATGTTTATCCATTATCTAGTACCCATAGTACAAGCTCTGCTTAGTTTGGGACTAGATGGTGTTGTGTGAATGTGGTAGAATATTATTAAAAAAAAAAAAAAACAAAACTTTCACTCGCGAGCGGTTCTGTATAAGCGGTAATAATTATAGCGGTGCGGAAGCGGCGCGGTGCGGTATGCTGACACGTTCTCGAGCTTCTCGAATGTTCTGGACTGTCTCTCGCGTCGACGATCGCTGCGACCAATCCGCGAAAGGCGTGCCCCTTCCAGGGAATGGGATAGACAGAGACGGAAACATGGTATTGCTCGCATCAGACAAGCAAGCGTGGAACGATTGACGTTGATGTGATTAGTTCTCAATGGAAAGGTAGATGGCGCTACCAGTTATAAGACAATTTGTGTACCAAATACTAATCTAAATGTTACTCCAGGCTTATGTTGTTCAATATGCTTGATATTATATTAAATGAAGTACATATAACGCAAGCATTATTTTTTTATTTTCCTCTTTATATAATTAATTGTAATAGGTGCACTGAGTAGGTAGATAAATATATACATATTTAGAAATTCATAATGAATGCATTTTCACGGTACTGTTTAAATACTCGCCAATTGATGTCAAAATGTATAAATCGTAACAGTGTAATGGAAACTCGTCGTTTCATAAAATTACCTATTGTTCTTAACGCAGCCCTGTAATATCGTTAGCGTTTGGATGGTGCGCCGCAACAGATCGCCCTAATGAGAAAAGTTGTATAACCTTCGTGAGCCTCGGAAACAATGCCAACACCCAACTATTTCCTGACACTGGACAATCAATTCAAAAGCTTTTTACAGCACCCTCTTTCACTTTTCTCGGTTCTTTACTCAAGTTTCAGCTACTTGCTTGTTTTGCGACGTTTACGCTTAAAAACAAAATATAAATGAATGCGCTTTGATTGTTCCGTTCAAAGTGATATCAACCCCGTTCATAAACTGTCTCACTCCGTAGTAGTAGAAGTCCCGTGACTTCTATTATAATTAAAGATGTGAGGGAAAAGGCAACTGAATTTCAAAAGACTAGAATAAATAATTATTATATTCATTCAGAATTAATGTCTAGTGATATTTTTTTCGTTTTTATTCACTAGATAACTAAAATTAGCCAGACTTTTACGAAAGTAGAAATAGCAAGAAGAAGTTTAGCAGTTCGTACTGGACACGTAAATGTGATCAGATTTTTTTTAAACTAAAGTCATCATAGATATGTTATTTTTATATCGTTTTATTAAGTTTTATCAAAGCAACCAAGATAACTGTGGTTAAAATTTATTTTAGTTTTTTTAATTAGTGCACCAGAGCATCACCAGCATTGTCATCTTCATGATTTCATTCATGATTCAATTACGTTGCCAGAAGGCTCTGCAACTCACACATTGTGTACTTTGGTTCTGACAGGAGTTAATAGTGTTGGCTTGTTTCGTACTTTGTATATTATGTCAAATTCAGTGATTAGTATGAACGGGAACCGAATCGAAATGCGCCATCTACCGCTGCAAGCTGACATATTGTAAAAAGTGGTAGTTTTGCGCGCTTCAAGAGTCGTGATTTTAATCATAACCGGCGATTGGAGCATTCAATGTCCGGTCGTCCTAGAAGAAACACGATACGAAACACGACACACGAATTCGTAGTAAGGTTGAGTGAAAGTAAAGTAAGATTATTCAGAAAATAATTTGTAGTATGAAAAGTAATGTATTAAAAATAAACTCAGTGTACCAATAATAGCAAATGGATTTTTATTGGATCAGATCCAACTACTTGTCTGCATTCCGTGAAAACTAAAGAATGGCTTCGATTCCCGCTACATCCGCCATATCATGTTCAACTATTCGGAATAACTAACCAATATTATTAACCGGGAACTGTTTAAAACAGTCGTGTATTGATAAATGTTTTTTGGTATTAGTTAATAACCTACACAGGCATAAATTACTAGTCGCTTCTTAACAATTAATGGGATCGCTTTGTGGAAACAACGTGTGTAATGTGTAAAGGAATGACGTGGTACGTCAGAGATCATGCTGTTCAAACAGGATATTGTATTGTAAAAGGAACTTAATCAATCGATTGTCAAGACATTAATCAACATAGCGCTGTTCTGGTTGCATCCAAGCCTGTTGTCTTTGTAACTAGGCTCCGGTTACTAGTCGAGCCAGATTTGATGGAATACTAGCATTTCTACAAAATGATGGCCGTCTGATCTCCACAACCCAAGGGGATAGCAATATTCCATGCCTTAGTTTAGTGTTGCACATATCTTCGAAAAGTCAGTGGTGCCATTGGATGGATTTGAACCCATGCCGGGTTCAAATCCATCCAATGGCACCACTCTGTATGGCAGTCTGTTGGTATTTCCACTGGGCTTTCGATGCCTTGAATGTCATGTACATTAAATAGACTTAAGCAAACGGCCATCACAACGTTCACTGCCTATTACAGAGGCTATAGACACGAGTCTGTAAAGCAATTAGAGCTATATCGTGACTGCAGCCTACAATCTGTACGTTGTACTAGGAAAAAAGATCGGAAAGAGGGTATATGGCTGGTTATTTTGTCCTTAACCAAAAAAATGTAAGTAATATTATATCGAATAGAAAAACCAAGTAGCGTTCATACTGAACTAGTTAAAAACATATTTTTTTATTATTAGGCAATCTTGAACTAAAGCGCAATATGTTCTAAATGAAAGTTTAAACATAAATTACGATTATATAATAATATAATAATTAATAATCTACACTAAAAGTATGTATACAATTTAATATTATTGTAAGAGTTATAACTGTTTTGTAAAGTAGCATACAACATGAAAAATAAATGCGTCAGAGAAGTGCTCTTATATTCAGCAGAATGAGTAATACAGTATCACTAAATGTGCTGGTTTGTAAGGCACCTTTGCAAAGTAATCTACCTTAGGAAGGCCTTGGGAGCGATGTGAAATATATTGATGTTAAATGAACTGTCAATGTATTTTGTGGAATTTTAAATTAAGAATGACAGTGTCAGTCTGTATGGTGACTGATTGAGAATACAAAGTGTCACTACAGTATTGCATTCCGTGACAACCACGGAATAAAATGGGCCAGTGACACTTATAAAAAGACGACAAAGAAATATATACGAAAACTGGACATCAAACCATATACCCAACCGGTCAGCGTGATAAAGTAGGCCGAATCCTTTTACAGACTTAATGCTATTGTGGAACAAGTTAGGAATTACTTTCATTCCAATTATGAGAGGCCTATACCCAGTAGTGAACTGCGAAAGACTGTATGATGATGATGATGATATTAGTAATGACTATGATAATAAACTACCTCGTTGGTCTCGCGGCATAAATGTACGCGTGGGATTGGGAGGTCGCGGGTTCGATCCCCGGGTCGGGCAAAGTTTTATTGGGTTTTTCCGTTAGGAAATTCTCAGTAGCAGCACGGCGTTTGCTAATGTGCCCGGTAACGGCAATAAGCTCGCCCCCTATTACGTGGGACCTAAAAAATCGTGGCGAAATGTGGGTGTAATATTACACCTCTGCCTACCCCTTCGGGGATACAGGCGTGAGTCTATAAATAAATGAAAAATAAATATGGATAATCTTTTTATTCAGTGACACAGATGCATCGAAGTCATTTAGTGTAGGTACCAATATAAATAACTTAAGATTCAAGAAGTCTACCCTTATTAAAAAGAAAACATGCGCATTTTAAATTATGCACTCAATTAAAATTGAAATTGCCTAATACTTATATACTTGGCTGAAATAGATCTTCACGATTATTTAAAAAAATATGCTTGAATGCGTATAAAAAATAACTAAATTGAATAAGTAATGTGGAATCTTATAAAATTACGATGGATATGGATACAGTCAACACTCACAATACGATTTTAAAGTAAAATTGCGTTATAATTCAAAAATAATCACAAGTTATTATAAGTTAAGTATTAGACTTTCTTGTCATAGAAGTTAATAATAGGGGTTAAAGTACAAAATTGCCGTTTTATTGTAATAGGTACTTTGAATTGACATAGAATCTTCATGGTTTGAGGTTTTAGAATGAAACTTTTTTCACATGGTTTCTATGATGTTCTTCTTTTAAAAATGTGAAACATTTGAATATCGACTTTCAATTGTTTTTGTTATTTAACTTCGGCAAGATACTGCGAAAATTCGAGTGATTTTTGAATACGAGTTCCGACGCGGAAGTAACGCAGCAAAAACAGCCCGCTGTATCAATGTTGCGTTTGGAGAGGGGTCTGCTAATGAACGCACCGTGCGATTTTGGTTTAAACGCTTTCGCGATGGAAACTTCGATCTGAAGAACGAGCCACGAGAAAGACCGCCCACCCAGGTGAATAACGATGATTTAATTGAGATGGTGGAAGCCGATCCTGGTCAAACTACCCAGGAATTAGCGGCATGGTTTAACGTTACCTTACCCACAATATTGACTCATTTGCGTCAAATCAATAAAATAAAAAATACGAAAAATTGGTGTGAAAACGCGTGTTGAAACTTGTGCTGCCTTGTTTAATCAGTACAGAAATGAACGAATATTGGATCGAATTGTGACATGTGATGAAAAGTCGATTCTTTATGACAATCGTAAAAAAAATGCAATGGCTAACCCTAGTTCTAACGCCACAACAGTGTCCTAAAGCAAAGCTTACCAATAAGTTTCTTCTTTGGTATCTTTTAATTTACATCGAAATCTATAAAGGTACATTTAAATAAAATTAGAGTGTCTGTTTGTAATATTAAAATAACCTCTTTTTCTGACTGTCTGTCGGTCTGTTTGTTCTTGTTAATCTCTGGAACGGCTGGACCGATTTTGACGTGACCTTCACTGGCGGATAGCTGATGTACCGAGGAGTAACTTATGCTATAAATTAAACGGGTACGCGAAGTAGTTCCTTCAGGATGCGGGTAAAACCGCGGGAAACAGCTAGTAAGTAAATAAATCCAAAAAGGTTTTCTGGCCAAGTTTTAGTTAAGAATGCACTATTAATCATTAAAGAGCTTTAAAGTCAGTCCTGTCCATACAATCAACTCATACACATCATAGAAGTAAATTTTCATCTGAATCGTCATGCAAAATATGGTTAGAAGAAGAACACGTCAAACGAAAGTACAAAAAAGTCAAATTAATTACACAAAAACTTCTTTACAAAATAAACATCCTTTACGTAACAGAAACTTTCCACATCCTCGATTTATTAATAAGGCTGATGAAGTCCGCATGCAATTAAAATTGAATATTGCCGATACAATTAAGTCCTGTTATATGTATCAAAATACAATTTTGTAACATATTCTCTGATTAATACCTATCACTCGTCATATTCAAATATGGCGAAAAATTAATTTGTATGTAAATCAGTGCGGTTTGTGGTGAAATAATGTCCGATTAATTGCCATCATTAGTGGGATAATGCATCCTCCAATGATTGCTAAAATACGTTCATGCTTGCCAACTTTAAAAATGACTACTGGGATGGTTCGTCCATTCTCTCTCCCTGTTCGTTCGATTTTAATGGATATTTATAAGCATGGTAAAAGTAGATTGTATGGGCACTGTTACTTACTTACTTGTATCAAGTATGGGCACTGTTATATCTAACACGAAAATAAAACTAACTAGGTAACCACTTTATTTAGATAAGGTAAGTATATAGCTTTATGCCTTTTTTTTTGGCAAAACTATAGATGGGCTATATTATTAACCCGTAAGGATTTTTGGCACAATTTAACATGTTATATAAATAACCTATACTCAATATTGTAAGGTCATACAATTTCTTTACGAAGATTATTTTGTGCGCTTTTTACAAATTCAAAAAGACGAGGCCAATCAGAATCGCTAAGTACTTTGAAGAGATTCGTATACATTTCTTTTGTATGACTGTGTTGTGTCTAAAGCCCTTATCCTCATATTAACAATGTCAAGATATCGTGCTTAAAGTTTTAAATCATTTTTATTTCACTCAACACAAATAGCAAAACATATCCTATTCCGGCTACCACAATAACAAAGCCGATAAAGTCTATAAGACTCAAATTCAAAGGATACTTTTTCGATTCATGGAAGAGTAAAGATGCCAAATATAGATTTGAGTTGTCAGTTATTGCCTCAGATGCCGTCCCTTGTCAAAGCAAGCCTGTTCTGTCGCAGCCGTACATTTTTTCTGACTCACTGGATTACCAACAAATACATAAACATTATTTGATGTGCACATGCTCGACTTTTATGAATAAATATATGTTTACTTGCAGAATTTCGCTATATATAGGTATACGCTGATTATAGGATTCAACCTATATTAAGATAAAACAAAATATGCTAGTTAGGGCAATATATTAGTATATTTTTATGATTTATATGATGGCGCAAGCAGTCAACCGAAAGATGGCGGTCAAACCATCCGAACCTGGCGGAAGTAAATCCCAAGATGCTAGATGGGCAGCAGCGTCCAGCACTAAAAACTTCCGCCACTGCGATCGCCAATACGCCTGCCAAGCGTGGCGATTATGGCATATTCCCCCAAATATGAATCACACCATTAAAAACCGGCCCCTAGTCCCGGCGGCCCCGCTAGTCCTGGTTATGGTAGCGGCCATGGTAACAGCGGGGCAAGGGGTGCGAAGAATCTCCGGAAGAGATCGGGCTACCACCACCAACGACAATTGGCCCTGCCAACACTGAACACGCGCACACTGCGGACCGACGAGAAGATTGTCGAGCTGGAAGAAGAATTGAGCAAGTTGCGATGGGATATCATAGGCCTATCTGAAGTCCGAAGACAGGGGGAGGACTCGATAGTTCTCAATTCCGGTAACTTGCTCTTCTACCGGGAGGGCGACCAACAGTCCCAAGGTGGTGTCGGGTTCATCGTCCACAAATCTCTCGTGACCAACGTGGTAAATATCGGGAGTGTGTCGAGCAGGGTAGCGCACCTTATACTCAGAATATCCAGGCGGTATTCGCTGAAGGTCATACAGGTATACGCTCCGACCTCGTCGCACCTCGATGAGGAGGTGGAAGCCATGTACGAGAACATATCTCGGGCTACAAAACCCATTACACCGTGGTCATGGGAGATTTTAACGCGAAACTGGGCAAACGCGACGGTGATGAACTGAGAGTGGGGCAATTTGGTTATGGGCATCGGAATTACCGGGTTCACTTGCTGGCTGGCTTTATGGAGAAGGAAGGACTCTATATGATGAAGTCCTTCTTCAAGAAGCGAGAATGCCACAAGTGGACCTGGACGTTGAACGGACAGTGCAACCAAAAACGAGATCGACTTTATCATGTCGACGAAGAGGCAGATATTCAATGATGTCTCCGTGATCAATTCACTTAAAGTGGGGAGCGATCACCGAATGGTAAGAGGCACATTGAATATCTGTACAAGCCTCGAACGGTCGAGGTTGATAAAGTCCACGCTCCGACCGGCACCGGTTCATATCCAAAACCCCGAGAGCTTTCAGCTCGAACTCAAGAACCGTTTCGAATGCCTGGGTGAATGCGTAGATGTGGACGTGTACAGTAACGGGTTCGTGGATGCTGTCCATACAACAGGGGCTAAATTTTTTAAGCCCCAGAAAAGCCAGAGAACCAAAAAGATCTCGGATCCGACCCTCGAGCTGTTAGAGGAAAGGCGCAAGATGGTTCTGCTATCCTTCGACGACATGCCGAAATATCGGCACCTCAACAGACAGATCTCTAAGTCTCTGACTCGCGATCTCCGCCAATACAACACAAAATGTGTTCGTGAGGCGATCGAGCAGAATAAGGGATCCAAAGTGTTCCAGAGGGATCTGTCTGTTGGGCAGAGTCAGCTGACAAAGCTGAAGACGGAGGATGGCAGAATCGTATCGTCCAAGCCTGAGCTCTTGGAGGAGATCGAAAGGTTCTAGGGACAGCTATACACGACAACGTAACAACCCGCAAGCACTCCAGCGTCAGACTGTAACTAGAGCTGGATTGACCCGACACTATACCGAAGATATCCCGGACGTCAGCATGCACGAGATTAGTGTGGCTCTCAAACAGCTTAAAAACAACAAGGCGCCGGGTGATGACGGAATTACGAGTGAGCTTCTGAAGGCCGGCGGTGCACCCGCTAGAGAAGCCCTCCGGAAGCTATTTAATTCCAGCATTCTCGAGGGTAAAACGCCACAGGCGTGGCACAGAGGTGTGGTGGTGCTTTTCTTTAAGAAAGGGGATAAAACCCTCTTAAAGAACTACAGACCCATCACACTTCTGAGCCACGTCTACAAGCTGTTTTCGAGGGTCATCACGAATCGTCTCGAGAGCAAGCTAGACGACTTCCAGCCTCCCAAACAAGCCGGTTTCCGTAAAGGCTATAGTACCATAGACCACATACATACGCTGCGGCAGGTTATACAGAAGTCCGAGGAGTATAACCAGCCCCTATGCTTGGCGTTTGTGGACTATGAGAAAGCCTTCGATTCGATCGAAACCTGGGCGGTGCTACAGTCTCTCCAACGGTGCCGGATTGACTACCGATATATCGAAGTGCTGAAGTGTTTGTATGAAAACGCCAGTATGTCAGTCCGCCTCCAGGATCAGACTTCGAAACCTATTCAACTCCAGCGAGGGGTGAGACAGGGGGATGTCATATCCCCGAAACTGTTTACCACTGCGCTGGAGGATGTTTTCAAGCTTCTGGACTGGAATGGACTCGGCATCAACATCAACGGCGAGTACATCACTCACCTTCGATTCGCAGACGATATCGTAGTCATGGCTGAGACCATGGAAGACCTAGGCACAATGCTCGATGGCCTCTGTAGAAGTCTCCCAACAAGTAGGTCTTAAGATGAATATGGACAAGACGAAAATCATGTCGAACGTCCATGTTGTACCTGCTCCTATTCAGGTTGGGAACTCTACGCTCGAAGTTGTCGACAAGTATATCTACCTGGGACAAGTAGTCCAATTAGGTAGGTCCAACTTCGAGAAGGAGGTCAATCGTCAAATCCAACTCGGTTGGGCAGCGTTCGGGAAGCTATGACATATCTTCTCGTCCGATATCCCGCAGTGTCTCAAGACGAAAGTCTTTGACCAGTGTGTGTTGCCAGTGATGACTTACGGATCAGAGACGTGGTCGCTCACTAGGGGCCTTATCAGAAGGCTCAAGGTCACTCAGAGGGCGATGGAGAGAGCCATGCTTGGAGTTTCCCTGCGAGATCGAATCAGAAATGAGGAGATCCGCAGTAGAACCAAAGTCACCGACATAGCTCTCCGGATAGCCAAGCTGAAGTGGCAGTGGGCAGGGCACATAGCTCGAAGAACCGATGGCCGTTGGGGCAGAAAGGTTCTGGAGTGGCGGCCACGTACCGGACGACGCAGCAAAGGCAGGCCCCCCGCAAGGTGGACCGACGATCTTGTCAAGATCGCGGGAGGAGGTTGGATGCGGGCGGCTCAAGACCGGTCTGTGTGGAGAACCTTGGGGGAGGCCTATGTCCAGCAGTGGACGTTGTTTGGCTGATATGATGATGATGATGATATGATGGTTGATAGGTAGATAGTTTTAAAGGTGTACATATTAGTAAATATTACAGCTTCAAAAAGCAAAGGGGTGTAGTTATAACAACTTAAAATTGTAAGTAAAATTGAGAGTGTCTACAATAAATTTAATAGATATTATAAATATAATGAATAACACACTCATGATCATGCTAGCGTTATACCGGTAGCGTCCAAAGTCCGTGAGTTATTTTCTAGTCTAATCATATTTAACAGAATATTTGCATATCTACAGAGCAATTGCCATGTAATCTACACGATATGATAGGGATACATGATGAATAGGCATTTTAGTCCATGATGTATGTTTTTGCGAACCGAATGTTCCTAGTTGATTTGGGAAAACTATTGATATTGTGGACTATAGGATTTGGGTTCTTATCGACTAGGAAATTAGGAAATGAATGATAATGGGTTCATGGAAAGGATAGGAGACGAATAAACGGGGTGTGGGAACACGCCTTACCTTGCACGTCAGTCCTCTTTCCTTGCAAATGGCAGCCTCCTGGTGTCTTCGAGAATCCTGAAGCTGCATTGAATCACTCCACTACACAATCACTTCACTCACGGGCGGTTTGTTGAGTTTTTGGTATAAAGCGGGAGCGGTAAAAATATGGCGGTGCGATTTGTCTTCGTCGCGACACGGATTATTCTAGACTGTTCGTAGGCGTGCCTTGGGAGCGAGGGAAGGAGACAATAGGATCGCTCGCATTGGACGAGCAAGCGTGGAACGATTGACGTTAATGTGATTAATTTTCGATGGAAAGGTAGATGGCGCTACCATATCCCCGCGGCCCTAAAGGGTTGCCTTTAAAAGAAATAGAATTGAACTTAGCTATGTTGGGTGTACTACCGCATAACCCATCAATAGGCTAAGACAGCGATATGATAATAAAATTAATCTAAATTAACTTTAGCGAAAACTACAAACGCAATAATAGCGAAAACTCCAAACTAAATACTTAAACTAATAGGTAGATCCAACTTCAGGCTAGATCTCACTGAGTTGGAAGCGAACAGAGACGTACAACAGGGCGCACGTAGCTCCCCTTCGCGGTTTTCACGGTAACAACACGGGTTGTACCGTCCTTGGAAGTATGCAGTTTCTCTACAATGGCTAACGGCCATGAAAGCGGCGGAGCATTATCATGTATTAGGACGACCAACGTACCCTCCTGTATAGGGGATGCAGGACTATTCCACTTGGATCTAGCCTGAAGCTGGTGTAGATATTCCGCACGCCAGCGCCGCCAGAACGACTGCACGAGTTTATCCAGCAGAGTATGTCTCTGGAGCAAGCTTGAAGAGTCTGCTTCAGGAGCCGGAAATGACGATAATGGCACTGTGTTCAGAAAATGTGCAGGGCTTAACGCGGATGGTTCTGCCGGGTCACTACTCAATGCCGTGAGCGGACGCGAGTTGATCAGTGCCTCGACTTGTGCAAGGACAGTTAAAAGCTCTTCGTAAGAGAGGATCTGTTGACCTATAACTTTGAAGAGATGCGTTTTAATTACTTTGACCATGCTTTCCTTACATCCACCGAAATGTGGTGATGCTGGTGGAATAAACTTCCAGTCAATATGATCTATGGAAAGTTCTTCCTGAAGACGAGTTCGATATTCTTCTCTGAGAAACTTATAAAGGTCGCGTAAATAAGAGCTTGCGCCCACGAAACAAGTGCCGTTATCCGTATACAAACACTGTATAGGGCCGCGCCGTGAGAGAAATCGTTTAAGGGCTGCAAGGAATGATACCGTGCTTAAATCTATCGCAACTTCTATATGTGTAGCGCGCGTCGTTAAGCATGTAAAAATACATAGCCAAGCTTTACGGCTTTTAACACCTCGACCACGCACTGGCGTATACTGCAGCGGTCCTGCGTAATCACAACCGGTATGTGTAAACGCTTTATCAACTTGATTAACGCGTTGGCTAGGAAGATCTGCCATGGGAGGGAAAGTCGGACGCGGACGAAATTTGAAACAGACGTTACATTTATGTATTCTGTGACGAATTATTCGTCGAGCGGCTAAAATCCAATACTTATGCCTAAGTAAGGACATAAGCAACTCTGGACCAGCATGGAGGTGCTTCTTGTGATAAAAATCAACAAGAAGGTCGACAACATGATCATGACGCGGCAGAATGCAAGGATGTTTGTAGTTATAAGGTTCATCCGAATTTGACAGATGACCCCCAACGCGTATGATGCCGTGTTCATCGATAAACGGCTTGAGTCTAAGGATAGCGGGAGAACAAGGTACATTGTCTTTCAAATTTTGAATGTCGTTACTAAAATGAACAACCTGTACAGCTCGTAGTAACTTACATTCTGCGAATTTGATATCAGTACTTGAAACAAAATTCCCATTAGGTAGGTGCCTAAGAAACCTACAGACATAAACGATGGCGCGGAGTAACTTAGACCGCGATGACATGCGTAGTGCGAGTGCATAGATCGGAGATTCAGCAACCTCAACAATCACGGGATGACAAACAGACTTCCGTTCGGGTACATCCTCGTCCTCTGCACTGTGGTCAAAGGGTTGCATGGGCCACTCTGATGGATCATGGGAAATCCAAGAAGGTCCATGATGCCACAATGGATGATGCAGAAGATTAAGTGGAGTAACACCACGAGTCAGGCAATCAGCGGGGTTCTCAATACCCGTGACGTGATTGAAACAAGTAGCGGGAACAAGTTCAATCAATTTACTAACGCGGTTGGCGACAAAACTCTGCCAGCGGTGAGGAGAAGAATAAATCCAAGCGAGCACTACTTTGGAGTCAGAAAATGCATATATTCTATTAATAGCGTAGTGGGGCAAGACTGTGTCTTGAACCTGCGGAGCAACTGAGACAGCAGAAGGGCCGCGCACAACTCCAGTCTCGCAACCGAAATGGTTTTAATAGACGAGACCTTGGACTTGGCACAAACTAACTGCACCGAGTAGTTAGAACCAATGCGGACTTGCAGATATACGACTCCGCCGTAAAATAGGTATACGTTTTGTTTAGCACTAGCTTAATCCATGGTCTCGATGACGTATCGACTGCACTGGACAATGTTGCATGACGATAATAATTGGAATATAATCAAACTTAACGGGAACACCTTAATGAGATTATGTCTTGATTAGTAAAAATAAGTACTGTAATGTAAAACTAGTCTGGAAAGGGTCGTCTTCAAACCTGTTAGATCATCGCAGAGCAAAAGCTACTGGAACTTGGGAGTGGATTCATTTTATAACGTGGCCACCTAGGCACCTTCTAAAGGTAAAGGATTTTAAATATAGCCCTAAGAAGCTATAATAAAGGTTAAAAGTTAGTAAAAATATGGGGTGTTGCTGCCAAAACTAATATGGAAACATTACAAATCGCCCAAAATAAACTAATTATAACATTGTTTAATTACGACTATGATACACCAACATGCAAAATATATAAAGAAACAAAAATAATGAATATATCACAAACATATACCTATAACAACTGCATATTAATCAGGAAAATTTTATGTAAAGATATTCACACGCAAGTAAGTTTGACTAAAAAATATCAGGTACAAAAATTTGACTAAGAAGAGCAAATGTCATTTTATTAAATAAACCACGAACAAATTACGGTAAAAAGTGTCTTATGTATAATGGTGCCAAATTATATAACAAATTACCGAAAAACGTCAAAGAGGCAAAAACTATGATTAATTTCAAAAAAAATATAAAATTTTACTTATTAAATAAATTATAAAAATGCCATTAATAACTAAAATATTTTAAAAGAAAAAAAAATCCGCAAACATGATGTGTGTTAATGTAAACTGAAACAATGTTATAAAATTTCACATATAAAATAACTTCATAGAAAAATGTGGTAGGTATAAAATACATATAGAATAAAAATCATTATTTTATCAAATAACACATAATAATAAAAAGAAAATACGAGTATCAATATAAACGGTAAAAATAGAGTTAACGGTATCAAAACTTAAATAACTTCAATTACATACGTAAATATACAATGTGTAAATCATCATCATCAGCCTTTAACAATCCACTGCTGGACTAGGCCTCTCCTTTAAAAGGATGCATTGGCCTACTATACCACGCTGGCCAGACGGGTTGGTATAGAGTTTGTATCAAGTTTTCCTTCTCATACAGTGCTGTTTTCTGCATAATATGCTCCCTTTGTCGGCTCTTACGACACCCATGGAATGATATGGGGTGGTGACATTCCGTATTCATAATTCTTATGAGAAATAAATATATCTCAAACCAAAGTTTGTAGCGGGCAAAGTCGCGGGTATTTTTAGTGTATTTGTCGTTGGAACAATCCACCTTTGGAAGACTTGTACTTGGCTCTAGCGCACAAGCTTCCGTAGATAGTTTCGGTCTATAATGGGATACGAAATATATCGCCAGTAACTGCGCTTAGGCAGCTCCATATTTCGTCTAGCCTTAGCAAGTTTAGAACTGGAATATAGAGTGGTAGTAAGGGGTTCATTACGCGCCTATCCCCAAAATCAGAATGAAAGTATAAATGACAAACGGCACCTCCCAGTGTTACTTGTCTACCACTTGCCTACTCAACTAGTATTTATCTTATCCACATCCAAATATGACGTGTGTGCTAAGAGGATAAATACATATAAATGCTTTTGTATACATCATGTATTATATATATCATGGGATTCTGTATAAGGTTCGATGCACTCAACCTTAAAGTTCTAATAAACATATTGTTACGAGCTGGGGTTCGGTGATAAATTAAATGCACTATGCCACTAAACTGTACTTTATTTACTAACACAAACACTATACACACTTAATTGCACACTTATTAAAACACTATTTCACACCACTAAACACTTCCGACTCTTCAGATCCTACGCTTGTTGTTGATCGCTTCGCTTATTCAACTGTAACTGTCCTGACTCGCGCGTTCACGCGGTATTTATACCGGCCGGAACACATAACTAGTCTGTTCGAGACGTTTCAGGAAAGTTCTGGTAACGTGCGAGCGTTCTAGAGTTCATGCATTGTTCTAGTATCAACAGCAACGCCATCTATTAGAGAGTAGATGTAACACTGATATATCCGTTCTCTTCTAGTTCTCTCATTCACCGATACATGACGTTATTTTCAAATAACGCCATCCGTAACACTGCCTCCCTCCTAGACGTGTTCGTCTCGAACATCATTGGACCCGTAGTAACGAGCCAACCGGTCCACATGAACTATCTTCGGTGCACATCGCGACCTCTTCTAGATTCGATAGGTGACGTCGTTCATCCTGGTAACTATGCGATATGGCCCGTCCCAGCTGGCTTGTAACTTAGGCGATTTGTCTTTGCTTCGTACTGAGTTATGAAGCCACACCAATGATCCCTCATCGAAGCCTTTGTCGTTTGCCTTCCGGTTGTAGCGAGTCTTCATCTTCTCAGACATCTGTTGTCCAGATTCCCTGATGTGCTCATATACATCGTTCATCTTGTTGAAAAGAAAGAAAAGAAAAGAAAACGTTTATTTTGTCCTCACATATAGGGTTCACTAAATTCTCATACAAAGAGAGAGAAAAAAAAGTAACATAAATAATATAGGAACATCATTAGTGAGACCAAAATTGGATCCTGCCTCAGCGAATGCTGCGACAAACTTTGCCGCAGCGCTGGTATTCTGGCAAGTCTAGTAAGTGGCGTCATGGATTCACAATAACAAAAATAAAAGCATACAAAATAAAACCTATAAACATCAAACACAATATATATATAAAACCATATATATATATATATATATAAAACCATTTTTAACCATTTAACCTTATATCCATACTTATATCTAATTATTAAATTATTATTACAACAACACTTCTCTCCAGTTTCTGGACGAAGCATTCTGCATTAACCATAGACATATGGCATTAACACTGACCATAGAGGTTTATGACACTGACACTTGACACTTAATCTTTATGGCATTGCGCATCAAAAATGGCGTAATTGTTATTCATAATAAATAATAATCTTAGTTTACATTACAATAAAAAGAAATATATGTTGCGTAGCTCGGTCGCGTAATCTGTTATATTGCGTGGGGATTCTGGTGGAATACCGGTGATTAAGTCTGCTGGTAAACGGAGTTCTCTTCCAAAATTGGCGAAAGCTGGTGTTACTCCTGTGGTTTCGTGAACCGCACTGCAATATGACAGGAGAAACGATTGGATGTGCTTGCCCCAATAACTTTGTATGCTCTCCACAACCAATCACTGGAAAGGTACCTGGCGAAAGGTACATTTCCAGTGATTGGTTAAACCGTTCAACCATGCCATCTGATTGCGGATGATAAGCCTGGTTTTATGTGCACCCATTACGCGACAAGTCTCCTTGAACACCTCAGATTCGAAGTTCCGGCCTTGATCGCTGTGGATTTCCAAGGACCCCGAACCGACAAAAGACTTCATGCACCAGCTTATCGGCCACTGTGGTAGCTTCTTATTTTGGGACTGCAAACACTTCAGGCCACTTTGTGAAGTAGTCCATCACAACCAAGAAGTATTTGTTTCCGTTCTGGTTCTCAGGAAACGGTCCAGCGATATCCAATGCTATGCGCTCCCATGGGGCTCCCACATTGTACACCTTTAATGCACCTCTGCTAGGAGTATGTGGCCTCTTGACAGCCGCACAGTGCATTTGCGGCACCAATCCTTGACGTCATCCCGACAGTGGAGCCAATAAAACCGCTCCCGGATCTTAGCTTAGTAAGGGTCTTCTTAACTCCCATGTGACCTCCCGAAGCATCATTGTGATAGAGCTGCAAGACTTCCGGCACCTTAGTTTTGGGCACTACCATTTGCAAATGGCACTGGTTTCCGCGAGCGCTTTCCAATTTGCGGCACAGAACTCCATCCTGGACAACCAAGCTTTCCCACTGTGCCCAATAACTCTTGGTGATAGGGCTCATTGCTGCGATATCACTCCATTTGGGCCTAGGCGCGCCTGATTTCTTCCATTTGAGAATCGGCTGTACGTCCTTGTCGTCTTGCTGAGCACTCTGCAAAGCTTCTTTCCATTCGTCGCTAAGATCCGTCTTCAACATCCTCACTAGCGCTGCCTGCTTTGCTTCCTGTCAGGTACAGTGCTTGCACTGGTCGGGACACGGCCTACGCGATAGGGCATCTGCGTTACCATGGGACTTGCCGCTGCGATGTTGTATTACAAAATCAAACTCTTGCAGTAGCTCAATCCATCTGGCTACTTGTCCTTCTGAATCCTTAAATTGAAGTAGCCATTTCAGCGCAGCGTGGTCGGTTCGCAGGTGGAATTTACGCCCCAACAAATATTTGTTGAAATGCTGCAAAGTCTTTAAAGCAAAGTTTACTACAGCCAAGAGTTCCCACCGGGTGACGCAGTAGTTTCTTTCGGGTTTGGATAAGGCCTTGCTGAAGTATGCTATAACAACTTCTTGATCACCTTTCTTTTGTAACAGCACGCCGCCAATTCCAGTGTTACTGGCATCTGTGTCAACTATGAATTCATGCTCATTGTTAGGGTAGCCTAGGATAGGTGCAGTACACAGATGTTCCTTGAGCTTCTGAAATGCAACGTCACAGTTCTCATTCCAACAGAACTGTACTCTGTCTTCGGTGAGATTATGAAGAGGTCGAGCAATGTCAGCAAAGTTTTTCACAAACCGTCGATAGTAGGAGCATAATCCGAGGAATGCTCTGACCTGCGGTTTGTTCTCTGGAACTGGCCATTCCTTCACGGCAATGAAGTATTCAAACCAACCCGGATAAGAATCCGGGTCGGTTTGAATACCTTTCTCTGAGACCACATGTCCTAGAAAGTTCACTTGCCGTCTGAATAACGCGCATTTCTTCGGACTCAGCTTCAAATTAGCTCCTCGTATCTTTGACAGCACTTGCGCCAAGTTTCGAAGGTGATCCTGGAAGGTGCGCCCCACGATGATGATGTCATCCAAGTAGACCAGGCAGGCGTCTCCAATCAATCCCATAAGCACTCGCTCAATCCAAAGGGCATGACGTGAAATTGCCACAATCCTTTGCCTGTGGAGAATGCCGTCTTCTCCTTGTCTCAAGGATCTATTTCCACCTGCCAGTAGCCACTTTTTAGATCTAAGGTAGAAAACCACTTCATCCCCGTCAGCGTATCCAGTGTGTCATCGATCCTTGGCAGTGGGTAGCTGTCCTTCTTCGTGATGTCATTTAATCGGCGGTAGTCTACACAGAAGCGCATGCTGCCATCTTTCTTCTTAACTAGCACAACCGGAGAGCACCACGGGCTAGACGAAGGCTCGATTACACCTTCCTTCACCATACCGTCGATCATAGCTTCCACTCCTCGTTCTCGTGCCACTGGCACACGCCTTGGCCTCTGGCGAATCGGTGCTTCACTTCCCATGTTTATTTTGTGCTGAACTAGTGCTGTCCTCCCTATGTCGGTATCACTGGTCGAGAAAATATCGGCGAACCGGTTCAACATCTTCTGAGCCTTGGCGATCTTCTTCCGACAGGGTACTTTGGCAGTCCTTTATAAGTTAAGACACGTCGAATCGTGCACCTTGAACCTTGGCGCTGGTAGGTTTCTCTTGACATCTACGCATCCAAGCTGCTCCTTCATAGGTGCCCAACTCCGTCCCTTTCTTGAGCAACACTTCCTTGTCACTTGCATTCAGTGCGCGTACTGAGGAAACTTTGGTACCCCTTACCAAGGTTCGTGCAATCTTGCATGAGACATCTTTCTCTAGGCCTTCGATAAGTACGCAACGGTTACCCTGACCCGAATTCCTTGGTAGACAAACTGGTACAACCGTTTCCGACCGCGGTTGAAGCGTGACATTCTTCAGGCAGTACACTTTTCCTGAAGTTGCACCTTCCATGAAGACTTCTTCCGAGCCACACTTTAACACTCCTTGGTTAACATCGATTTCGCAGCGATACTTTCGCATGAAGTCTAGGCCCAAGATGCAGTTGTCCACTATATCGGCCACAATGACTTTGTGACGGTAAACTTTGTTGCCTTGCTTCAGATCCACCTCCATTTCACCTCGGACGGTTATGTACTGACCGGTAGCTGTTCTCAGATTCACACATTCATTGTTTCTGAAGCAGCCCCGAAGAACCCGTCTTGCCAGATGGAAACCGACGACTGTCCAAGAAGCACGGCGATGAACAGACTGTTGCCGTCACATGATTGCGAGATCGAGATACTTGGGGCTCTTCCATTACCAGTCAGCACCCGCCCTGCAGTCCTGGCTTCTACTCGATTCCCTGTTCTCGCTGCCTGGCAGGCACATCAAGCGACCCCTTTGGTGGAGACAGGGTGTCACCATGCTGCCTACGCTTTGGGCAGCTCAAGCGGATATGGCCTCTTTCTACGCAGTTGTAGCACCGAAGTGACGACAAAACTTCCCTGATGCGGTGACCTCGATCGTCAGCTCACACTGCTTCCACCTCTAGAGCGTGGGCTAAAGCATATTTGAGGTCCTTGATGTGCCCAAGCCTCACTGCTGCTCTTACCTCCAGGTCCCGGATCCCATCCGTAAACGCCTGTACGAGGTTCCTGTCAATAAGCGCAGGCGACGACTGGTATGCCTTCCTGACCAGCTTTTCCACCTCTAGAGCCCACTGCTGCAGAGTTTCTCCGGTGCGTTGTGTCCTGTCCTTCAGCTGAGCACGATAAACGTGTTCCAGATGCGCGTCTCCGTACCTCGCCTCCAGCGCCTCCAGAAGCTTCTCGTAGGTGACGTCTTGCCCGAGTGCCTCCAACACTGTCAAGACGCGGTCGCGAAGGCCCAAGGTTAGGGCGGTTAAGGCCTGTTCTTTGGTCCACCCATTCGATCGCATCACAGCCTCAAATTGGATCTTATATGCAGACCCTGATGATGATCCATCAAATGGTAGAACCTTAAACCCATGAGGTGAGGGCACTACAGCCGCTGATGTCACTTCGAGCCCACGCAATTTCTTCTCCATTTCAGCAACACAGGTCTCGTGGTGGTCACGTACACGCTTCTCTATAGAGGCGACGCGAGTCTCAAGCTTGTCGTGTACGAGCATCTCTACGTCGCTGATACGGACCTCGTGCTGCTGAAGTTCCTCCTTGACCGCCTTCAAGTCCTTCCCCACTGCGGCGCTGAGATCCTTCATGAGCACCAGCTGTTCCTCCAGACGGAGGGCGTGCTCCTCCTTTTCGCACTGCAGCTGTTCCTCCAGGCGGCGCGCGTGCTTCTCTTGACGGCGAGCCTGCTCTTCTTGACGGCGAGCCTGCTCCGGTTGACGGCGGTCCTGCTCCTCTTGATGGCGAGCCTGCTCCTCCTTGTCGCGCTGTAGCTGTTCCTCCAAGCGGCACGCGTGCTCCTCTTGACGGCGGGGCTGCTCCTTTTGACGGCGGGCCTGTTCCTCCTGACGGCGGGCCTGCTCCTGCATGAACGCCATCAGAGCCGCGATGTCGGGCACCGTCACGGAATGTGCTGCGCTTGCAGTCTCCACTGCAGCCGCGAAGTCGCCTGATCCACCAGACGATGGAGAAGGAACGTCTCCGAAGCGTCTCTGGTCCAGGTCTTGCTGACGCTGGTTCCTGGTACGCACTCCTTCAGCTTCGTCCTTCGGCATAACCGGCATAATTTATCCCTTTCTTCTGACACCAATTTGTTACGAGCTGGGGTTCGGTGATAAATTAAATGCACTATGCCACTAAACTGTACTTTATTTACTAACACAAACACTATACACACTTAATTACACACTTATTAAAACACTATTTCCCACCACTAAACACTTCCGACTCTTCAGATCCTTCGCTTGTTGTTGATCGCTTCGCTTATTCAACTGTAACTGTCCTGACTCGCGCGTTCACGCGGTATTTATACCGGCCGGAACACATAACTAGTCTGTTCGAGACATTTCAGGAAAGTTCTGGTAACGTGCAAGTGTTCTAGGGTTCATGCATTGTTCTAGTATCAACAGCAACGCCATCTATTAGAGAGTAGACGTAACACTGATATATCCGTTCTCTTCTAGTTCTCTCATTCACCGATAGATGGCGTTATTTTCAAATAACGCCATCCGTAACAATATAAAAAAGCGGTCAGCTAAAACTACATTTACATATAAGAGCGGTTTCAGACTAGCGTTTTTTTACGCGCGTATAAGCTCGTTTTTGGAAGCGCATGTAGGCGCGTATAGGCGCGCCCTTTGGCACCCACGCAACTCATACAAGCCTTGACGCGCTTCTAAGCTCATATAAGCGCGAGCCGCGAGACGTTTACGTGAGTCGTAGCGCACGTGTAAGCGCATATGCTGAAACGACCGTAGACGCGCGGAAAAATACGCTCATCTGAAACCGCCCTAAGAATAAAAGTCTTTTAAAGCAAACAGATAATTCTGAACTAATCTTAATATATAAAATCCTTGCGTTACTGACTGACTGACAGACACGCTACAGCCGAAACTATTGGGCGCAGGAAGCTGAAATTTGGCATGTATGTTCCTTGGGGACCCTAGGGGTGCACTAAGAAGGGATTTCCCGAAATTCCCACGAAATCGGCCAAAACGGGTGAATTAAAAAAAATCTAGTATAATAAGCTTGAAATCTTATTCTCAAAACAAATAAACATATTGCAGTATAACTATGCAGATTTTTCTTTTGATGAAATTTCGCTGAAATATGTATATTTTGTACTAGTAGCTTTTCACTATGATAATTTTATAAAAATGAATCAATAAAAAAATAAATTTTTTTTATATGAAATGTATTGCGAATCAAAAGCACGTATAAGTGAAACTTTAATATTGAGGTACATGTCAGAAGTATTCGGCTTTTGGAACTTTCTTGGATGATTTATTCTACCAACTACTATTCGTATAACAACAGAGACCGCTTTTGAAAACGAATCTAGTTTTGAAAAAGTCCCGAATAACGGCTTAGTGTACGAAGTTCGAAATAACCAATGTAGAAAACAAATCCACAGTTTACACAGCAATAGTCCAGTCAAATTAGGTAAAATTAGGTGCAAATCTTGGAAAATCGACATACCCAGTATATTACCACGTAAAAACTTGTATTTTGGCATCCTAAAACTGTTCTCAAAAGTCACATATAATTGGATATCCGCAAGTTTTAAATTCAGGGGTCAAAGGTCACAAAAACGATTTTTTTTACATTTTTTGCAAATATCTCGTTTTCTATGGGTTTTACGCTATTTGTATTTATTATCAATACTGTAGAGAATTAAATTTTCTACAACTTTTCCATGTATCATGTTTTTATAACTTGAATTGTTTTCGAGATAGAGAGCGTAGAGCGCGCGGTCAGAGAATTATCTGAAGTCAACTGTTAGTCTCGATCAACAACTCGTAATATTAAGGTTATAATTTATTGCTAAACATATAATTATCATTTTTATTAACTTTTAGTTTAAATTCAATCTTTCTTTATAATAATTCTTAAATGATTTCAATACCACTCATAATCACTTTCGGTAATTGAAAAATGTGGATAGTATCGATCATCTCCGTTATGCACTATACATCAAGTTAACAAAATCGAATAAACCTGTGCAGTTATCAAATATTCCACCAACGAGTGGAGCAGCTCACCAACATTTCAATCTCGTTTATTATCAGATTCAAACTTTTTTAGGGCATGATTTAGAACCTCAAGGATGGGGTTGGACTATGCGTTACGGATTCCTGGAACCTATCATGAATGTTTTACCAACTGCTTCAGATGAATGATTTAATAGAATATTTCTGTAACTGCAAAAGTGGCTGTGGCTCAAGATGTGGATGCAGGAAAGTGGGGTTACAGCTTGTCTCAATGCTGTACCATATCAGATCCATGACAATACCTTTGACCCATAAATCATGAATGATTTGGGGACAAATGTCGTTGAAGACGGCAATGAAGAGGAAATTCTGCAGCAGAAGGACGGTGACGACGATGATGATGAAGAAGAAGTGAATTGAAATTAGAACTTGATCTCGAAATTTTTTTTCATTTTGACTATAATAAATCTATAAAATGACGTTTGATAAAAACATCAATTAACAAATTATTAATTTTCTTCTTTATTTATATAGAAAGTCATTAGTATAAATTAGATTAGAATTCAAATAAAATTTTGCTATTTTCCCCAACAATTTCTTAATTACATGGCTAGGTAAGTGGTATTAAATACATTGACCCTTAATTAAAAATTAATAAAAATGATAATTATGTTTAGCAATAAATTATAACCTTATTATTAAGAGTTTTTCATCGAGACTACCAGTTGACCTTAGATAATTCTCTGACTCTCGCTCTACGCCCTCTATCTCGAAAACAGTTCAAGGTATAAAAAAATGTTAAATAGAAAAGTTGTAGAGATTTTAATTCTCTACAATATTGATATAAATACAAAATTAAATAGCGTAAAACCCATAGAAAACGAGATTTTTGAAAAACATATAAAACAAATCGATTGTTGTGACCTTTGACCCCTGAATTTAAAACTTGCGGGCATCCAATTATATGTGACTTTTGAGAACAGTTTTAGGATGCCAAAATACAAGTTTTTACGTGGTTATATACTGGGAATGTCAATTTTCCGAGGTCAATACCTATATTGACTGGACTACAATATTTTTGGCTAAAATGCAGTACTGTAATTTGTGTTGGTAGTTGGCAACTAAATATTTTGTAATAAATAGGTAATGAGGTTGCTTTGAATATTTAATAATTATGTTCATTTCATGTTTTGTACAGGATACCTTTATTTGGATAGCAGCATCCAAATAAAGGGTTGTGAATTTTTTTAAGGTTTTCTTTAGATAACAGCTAATTTAGTGACGATGATTATAGATAGACACGGGATAATAGGCACGTAGTGAGTACTATATTAGCAATCTCGTACCTGATATCTAAGCTGTACAGACTGTACCAGGTACTAAACTTTTAAATTAATTGTTAGAGTGTTGTTTGAACCATGGCATTATTTACTTCAAATTAAAAGAATCAAAGTCCAGAAATTGAGATTTTTAATTAGATTCGCTCTCTCACAACTATCATTTTCAGTGACGCTTTTTAGTTATGGACTCAAAGCACGAACATGTAGGATTTGACGAGATACATATACAGTCACTAAATAGCTTTTCTTTTTCTTGTAGGTATATGTCCAACTCTGGTGTCGAAGTTTGCAGACCAAAAGCCTCCAACATGGCCTAGCGATTCTCGTCCTGAGACAAGAGACTTGTTCGCCGAAGCATGGTAACTTTCTGATGTAAATGCCAAGTAGCGACATGTGCAAGCTTTGCTTTACTTTGCCGGCCTATTACGAAAGCCAAGGCAAGCGAAGTCTCGCTATGATTAATAAAATTGGCTAAAAGGCATTTACCCAAAGTACCTATATATTTTGTAGCTTGACGTTACATTGCCATGGGACTACTTGAATCGTCCTAAATTCCTACACGTCAAGTTTTAGGAGCGCGAACTCGCCACTTTGTATTTATTTCATTTATTTATTTATACACTGAATTGTGTACAGGTTGACTTAATGCCTTGGGCACTATCCGCCAGTCTTAATATTTAATCAGATATCCCGGATATTTTTTGTTTACAGAATATAATCTATTCATATAATAAAATGGTAGGCAAGTCAAAACTGTACATTGAATATTTTTTTAAGAATACTTGGGATGTGATCTACATTCGATACCGAAGCCAAAAATTTTTGTCTGTTTGTCCGTATATCCGGGATAAACTCAAAAAGTACCGCATGGATTTACTTCAAATTTGGCACGAATATTATTAAAAGGTCGGGTCAACATATAGGCTACATATTATCACGCTATGACCTACGGGGAAAGAGCAGTGAACCTTTATTTCTTCAACGCATTGTGTAACAACGTGTAATCTAACGACGCGTATTTGAATGTTATTATTATGTTAACCGTGCTATAAGCTAGCTTCACACTATAAGAATCACGCAATATAAGTAACTTAGGCCGATAAACATTATTAAATGAATATTAGTAGTATCAAGACAATTTTAAAGCATGAGATTTGAAAAACATCAAGTTGAATTACATGTGTAAACCCTTTTTGGATATAAATAATTTAAATTTGATCACGTTGGCGAGGTTAATAGTTGTTTTTAAAAGTCATAGATGGAGTTGTGCACTTTATTTTTAAAAATTGTATCGTTAATTTGTTTAAGATGAGCAAGACAATTAAAAAAATGTGTTTATATAAGTTTTAAGCTGCTTCATCTATATCTTATAAAATTCGTAGAGTTTGTCTGTATGTAATAACAAACAGAACTCAAAAATAACTGCATAGATTCATAACAAAATTTAAACTTGAAAACGGCACGCTATTGCTGTAAGCAATTTGGGCTAAATAACGAAGAAAGTGGACAAATCGCGGACAAACATACATACAAACATACATACAAATCTACATACAGGTCAAACTGAGAACCTCCTTTTTTTAAGTCGTTTAAAAATTAGGTAAGCATGTCATATCTTAAACATAAGACATACGTAACAGTGATAAGGGACACGTGCTCAAGGATTCCTCTCTGATTGTATGGGATGAGTGTACGATGGCCAATAGGAAGGCAGTTGAGGCCGTGGACAGAACCCTGTAAGACATCCACAGGATCGAACATTTGATGGGTGGTGTCACAGTTCTGTTTAGTGGCGATTGCCTCCAAAAGCTTCCCGTGGTGACGCGGGGATCAAGGGCTGACGAGATGAATGCTTCATTGAAACGATCTTCGTTGTGGTCACGAGTTCGTACGCTGCGCTTGACCATTAATATGAGAGCTCGGCTCGGCGGCAATGCACGTGCTCAAGACTTCTCCGATGTCCTTCTAAGTCTTGGTGAAGGCACTCTAACAGAGGAGAGAGGTGGACAGGTGGTGCTTCCAGAGTCTCTCGGTAGAGTTGTATCCAACTTAGATGAACTCATTCGCTGTGTGTACGGGGACATCAGTCGTATACCGCACCAGCAAAATTTTTGGAGTGTGAGCGGGCCATTTAGACGCCCAAAAATGATCAGGCTGCAGCAATTAACGAATGCATTCTCTCGGAAATTGAGGGGAATTAAGTGGTCTACACATCTATAAACACTGTCGTCGAGCAAGATGACGCCACACATTATCCCGTGGAATTTCTGGACTCCCAGTCAGCAAGCTGACTTCCAGCGCATACCATCAAGCTGAAGGTCGGTGTCCCGATAATGCTTCTTCGGAACCTATCTCCTCCGAAGTTGTGTAACAGGACCCACCTTAAAGTCATCTCGCTCCACAGACACACCATTGAAGGCAAGGCAGTACTTATACCACGCATTCCCCTCATACCTTATAACTTCCCGTTCCAGTTCAAGCGTGTACAGTTCCCCGTGAGCTTTTGCTTCGCGATGACCATCAACAAGTCGCAGGGGCAGACACTGAGGGCAGCGGGTGTCGACCTCAGGACAAGCTGCTTCTCACACGGGCAGCTGTACGTCGCTTGCTCCCGCGTCACCAGTTCTGACTCTTTTTACATTTTGGCTCATCATCAGCCCGTTATACTGTCCCACTGCTGGGCACGGGCCTCTTCTCACTATGAGAAGGATAAGGCCATAGTCCACCATGCTGGCCAAGTGCGGGTTGGCAGACTTCACATGTCTTTCGAAAACATTATAGAGAACTCTCAGACATGCAGGTTTCCTCACGATGTTTTCCTTCACCGTTTAGGAAGCGATCATAAAAATCTTAAAACGCACTTAATTCCGAAAAGTCATTGTTGCGTGCCGTGGATTCGAACCCGAGACCCTTTGCATAGCAGTCTGTCCGTCTCTCCACGTACCTATCGCTGCCTTCATTATTACTACATTTTGGCTGCGGAGAGCCAAACCACTAATGTTGTTTATCGAGAAGTCCTGTAATTATGTAATTTTACCCTATTCGGTATTCCTTATTCATTATTTTCTTCATCTGCTTTAGTTACAACTTATGACTTAATTTAGCAGAATCACCATGAAGTCATTTATTCAAAGCAGCCTGAAAATAAGCACTTTTTGAAGGTCAAGTTTACAAAAGACACTGTTACTGCACTTTCTGTAGATATGAAATGTAAAGAAGAAACCGGTAAATTAATGTTATTTTAAAAGGTATAATCGTAGGTATTTTTGGTGCTGTATAGCGTTCACGCAGACGACGTCGCTGGCAGCAGCTAGTATTCAATAATTATAACTCTTGCTACACAATATAATGATAGAAGTTACTTGATGTATCAAAAATAAGGAATTATAGATCAAACATCATATATGATTCGTAAGCTACCTGCAATGGCCAGTAAGGAATACCTACAGATACAAACATTGTTGGCTTCAAAGTTACGAAAAATCATTTACTCGAAAACCAAGGGAAATTTTTCTACTATTAAAAAGTTCAATGTTGAGTTGAAATCAGTGCAATCGCGGTTGGGGCCGGAAGTTCGTCAATTTGTAGGAAAACTTAGCGTGTCACTGTTTCACCCGTACTGTCGGTCAAACAGTAATTTAGCGAGGATAAACATTTAATTACTTTAGTAAACACTTCTCTGTTAACTACTAGGCCCTGTATTGTGATATCAGAAAATATGCAGCAGACTATTAGGTGCGATAATTCAATAATTCAAAGTAAACACATAGACAATTTGTTTTTTAAATAGTCTTAAGATTTTTGTTTTGCTTGGCTAGATTTTACGATAGCTGCTACGGGCAAAGATAGTAGATTAATTAAAGAAACAACCACCAAGTTTCACAATAAACAACGCAATAAAATGTTAACATATAAAAAGTCAAAAAACAAAAGTAGATGTACAATTTTATATAACACCACAATTAGTATGGACAGCGGCCTCAAAGAGATCGGACGCAATCCATTGATAAGTAAGGATGGCGAGAGCCCACAGATTTGATCACCTTAACAAACTCGAGGTTAAGCAAAATTAAATTAGACGTGAAGCCGCGTCTTAACCCAAAAACCGCAGTAATATTTCAACACAAAGTATCAACGACAAAACAATTTTATTGTATCTAGTTTTAATATGTATATGGATGTAATGCTTTCATTAAAAAAGTAATATATTATAAGGCGAGCGACCTCTTTTTAGCCGAGGTCCCCCACTATTGTAAACCGAATATGACTATTCATATAGATTAAATTATTTAACTATTTACAATGCTATACTGCGCTGCCAGCTGCGACTGCTGACAAAATGTGTTGTTGCAAGTATGTATTTATTTCTATTAATCGTGTTAACAGGTCGTCGGTTCGGGCCGGAATGGTACCTTTACACGAGACATCATACAAATGACATTTTTAAAGGGAATATTCATTAACATAGATAAGAAATTTCACGCTAATAAATTGTCGTCGTTGTTTTGAGAAATGAGAGTTACGTCTGACCACTTCATTCTCGTTTGACAAGATTAATGGCCCAGTGCCACGCGACCACCAATGTAGCAAAACAATAATTGAATGAAGACATTTTGAATCACATTTGATGTAAGATGATTTAAAGCCAAATGGTACTAAAGGTATTGCAACAGAATTTAAATTTATATAAATAGGTTGCGCCAAACTTTATACGAAGTTTAAAATCGTCGAGAGAGCGCTCTTGTGCATGTTGTGCTACGTATCGTACGAGAGCAACGAAAAACGAGTCAGTGCGACGCGACGCGTATAAATTGTTAAACCAATTTTTGCGACAACATAGGAAAAGTTAGGCATCGCTGCTATTTGATATTTTTGTAAAATATCAAAAGTTAAAATAAATTTATAGAAATATTGTATAGAAAGTATAATAATACCTATATACCGAGCAGTATCTCGTATTCTCGTATCTATATGCAAACCAAGTACAAAGTTTGTCGGCTAATAACAAGTAATAATGATAAAATACATTGTCCGCAGTAGTCCCAGGTGCAGCTATAAAACATAAACGAACTAAATACGTAAGTTGACTGCTAACTACAAGAATCCGAGTTCTTAAAATAATGTAGGCAGTAACATCAAGTCCTGTTAACGTAATGAAAAGCCTTTGTTTTGTTAATTACTGAGCTCAGGGCCAGTCCGCACCTGCTTTCAACGCAGCAGAATAAACGGTGGGACTAAATTTCCTCTGTTTAAATTAAAAAATACTCCTGACCAATAGTTAGTTCCGACCGCACCGAATGGAATTTCAAATTATCTCTCTTTCGAAAAATATAAACCCTAGAGTTTATTAACGTTTTGATCACAAAGTTACAACCACGAAGTTGAAGAGCTTCTTAAAAGTACACGATTGGCTGCGACAACTTTGGGATAGTATAATGGAGTATCGATGGATATACTGATACTATATTCTTACTAAGAAGTATTTGTCGTACTTGTTAATAAAAGTTTGTTAGTAGGATTTGAGGGAGTTGATAGGTACGTGAAGTAAAATGGTGATGTTTGTAAAAATATACATTCATATACACGATAATATAGCACATATTATAGGTACGTTGAGTTTTCCTCTTTCATGTCCCTATTTATTTTTATATACGTTTAACAATTCTATCTAAAATCTATGTTCATATACTCGTAGTATGGAAAATATTCATCGTGCTAGTGCAGACAGATAATCATTTCTATAGTACTATGGGTAGGCGTAGGTTTCTATATATATATTTCATAATTTCTACGTGTTTGGCGCATTGTGCACCTAGGATTTGATATAATTGGAGGTTATATCGTGAGGTGAAAGGGAGTAATCAAAATAAGGTAAAGTCATTAGTAGGTACTTAATATTATCCTGGTACAAACAATTATGGTGGTACTTTAGTTAAGTAAATCTATCAAAAGAATTAGAAGCATTGAGTAGCAGTCTAAGTAGTTATAGTAATCTCTAATGATTCAATAGCTCATAGTTCTCAGAGGTCTTTTTCATATTTGCAACAACACTCTGATGGAAACTCATATAATAACTATTAGATCATATCATTATATGTTCTTTGTAGTGTCTACGTACCACAAACTGTATCTATCGGCATTCTCCTTGGACCTTGCCCATTGTCATAACGAGCGGTTAGGGTACAATATGGCCGTAATATCCGTGAGTGCAGGCCCAATTGGTGATCACTGAAGCCTACACGGATGGCTATACATGTTCATTGCATCGTATTGTAACTGTTTGTAATGCCTTGCTCGACCAGTAGCGTGGAAATAAGATACCGTCGATAGGTGAGGATACTTTGATCACGGGTCATATAACTTTATGGAAATTGATGAGAACACTCAATCTAATTTAGTAATAATTAGACTTCACCCGCGGTTCATTACACACCTTTACCTTCCTCAGGAATCACACAATCTTATATCACCTTCCCAATGTAAAAACCGTACAAAAATATTTAATGTTGTTTTTGAGTTTCTTGCATTTATACAGACTGACATGACGAATAGGGATTTAAGTTTTTAATATGTATAGATGTCAACACTGTATTATAGATAAATTGTCTCCTGTATTACAATGGCCTCGTAATAATATCTTTCGAAATAAATTATTTACTGAAAATATTTAAAATATATACACGTGTGCGTTATAATACTGTACCATTGTACTGTACGTAGTAGTAGTGTGTAGTCTGAAAGCGACCTGTACATGTGAAAAAGAAGAAGTTTAGTTGTATTATGAGGCTGTTACATTTGAGGCAAGGCGTGGATTAGATGAGCCAGAATTGAAACTTGTATTGTGTTTGTATGCGTGGTCAAAATTGAAATACTTGTAAGTACAATATTGAGTTTTATCTCTAAAAGTATATTATGTAAAAAGGAAAGAGAATACATATCTTCCACTAGATATTAGATGCTTAAGAATGCGCACTGATAAATGTAACTGAATGAAATTATTTGCTCTTGTGAATCAGAATTTATCTCATAAAAGTTTTGAATTATTATAAGGTAGAATTTGTGTTGCAGATTGTGTGAGTCCACTCTAATCAGAAGTAATATCCTGTGAACCTGGCCGTAGTATCCAAATAAATATTCTAATTATCTCAGCGTTACAATGTTTCATGATCATCATCAGCCTACTATAGTTTACAGCTGTTTATAAGCCTCTCTTATGGTTACCCACTGAGCTCAAACTTCGACTCTTCGTGGCCAGCCACTGCCAATCTCTTTGCGTCATACTGAATTTTAGTGAATATATTTATTTGTCCAATTAAAACTTAAGCCGATTATATTTTTTATTAACTTAGTCACAGATAAACACAACACAAACAATATCTTAATGTGAAATAAAAATTACACCGTACAAAACGTATCTACTGCATGGATTAATTGGCCCAGCTGCATAAAGCATAGTTGTACCAGGGGAACCACTTATCTTAGACCTTTGTGCTATGTTATTTAAAGTTCTTTGTAGAGAAAAGAAAGAAAAATATTTGCTCAAAAGTTAAACAGATTTATGTTGATACATACTGTAAAAACTGTAGAGGTAATAATGGTACAGTATTATTATTTATATAATTATAATTATCAAATAAGCACAATGCATGATAGAAATGTGTGAATATTATAAGCGGAAAAACGAAAATTAATAGGGCTACGAGGGATATTGCTACATATCTTTCAAATCCCATCGGTGCTGAAACCACGTCCTTATACTTGGATAACGACTAACCGAAAAATATACTAGTAAAAAAAGGACAGATATCCGGATGAAACTAAGAACCTGCTTTTTTCGTTGCGAAAAAGATAGCTCTTTCCATCCGTTGTCGTTCGTTCAAATTTCTTTATGATTTAGAGATTTCTGATAAATAAGCATCGAAATAAAATTCTGTAATTGTTTACGACTAGACTTTGGCGTCAATACTTGTCGCTAACCGCGATACTTTTAGTCGTTTCAATGAAAAGGTTATTTTCGTCTATACAACATTAAGCTAACATAATGAATGGAAATTTTAGGCTTATGATAAATATTCCAACTCACGTTAATGAGTTTAATACTTTTACTACCACGTGGAGACAGTCTACAGCAACCTATAATAAGATGTTACGACTGAAATTATAAGAATAATAAAGAAACGTGGAGGAAACTCTGAAAAACAAGCTTTAGATCAGAGCGCCTTAGGGTAGTGGTTGGTGCTAGACAGGCAGTGAGACGTACTTTAGAATTTGTCAAGTGCGTATCATAACAATCGTGGGGCCACGTAATCACATTAAGAGCGCATACGCCTCGAGCGGCGGCTCGAGTTTAGGTTTTTATAGTACCACGGTTGCCCGCGCACCGCGGATGCGAGACCCGGCGCACTATGACGGTGTCGCGTGGAATAATAATCTTGATCCTTCTTGCCATACATGAACAGTATTTGTTTATGTAATACGTCGATTATGATATGAAAGTATTCAAATTAATTATTTTCAATGCACTTGCATTTAAAGGTATCAAATAAAGATAGATATTACATATTTGTTTAGTAGGATGATGTTCCTCAGGATAACAACGACTATTTATAATAATTTGGCGCAGTTTTATTATATGATAGAAATAATTTATAATTGTCATCTACATAATTGTTACATTTCAAATATACATCTATTTTGTTATTAATGCATGAAAACCCACAAATGACACTAAATACAAAACCAAAAGAGTCGGGTAAAAGAAAATACTTAATTAATTAAAAGAAAGAAAATAATTTACAATATGTTGATTTGTATTTACAAAACATTGTAATTATACAATATATATTCACCTAAAATTATTTCACACAGTGTGCGATGATATAAATCCCGATTTTTATAAAATTTTACATAGATAAGGCCAATTCTCGTATTTTATATGACATTGAAATTATATTTTGAACGAAATGAGATTAGATTTTAAATTGACTCAGAATTGGTATTCTTCTAATTTAAATGTCATTATCATCTAGAGTCCGTGCCACGAGAACATAGACATTTTGTAAACAAAGAATTTTTACTAAGTGACTTGGCGATAGTTCTGTCAAAAACAAATAATTTCAAATCAATGAGCGCAACGGTACATAGATACGTGTCATCGGAAATTAATATGTCAATGGATCGGGTTTTATCGATATTATGCGCTGTCAACAGGATCTTTTAATGTTTTGAGGTACTGACGCCTAGAGTGTCAACATTTGGCGTTAGTTCATTGAAATGATACATTCTTGGGGTTAACATATTTTTATCAGAGGACAAAATTTTTTTTAGTTATCAAGAAGGGGTTGGTGTTTAGTTAAATACAACATTATAGGATCGCAACGCTCTTCTCGCTGTCACGGCATCTCGAAAAAGCGCGTGCAGAATATCAGATGGCAGAAAATTATTTATACCTAAAAAAGAAATTGCGTTTTCAGACTACCGTAACGTTTAATGGTTTTTGTTTAAGTTCATTCTGACGATTTCATTCACAGACAACGTAAAATCTCTATGCCTAGAAATGTTTATGCAATGTATTAGCTAGTTATCTGTTATATTATTCATTGTTGGTCAATAATTTAATATTTTAGAATAGATATGCTACTTTGAGCAATATTATTTATTGCGTATTGATTTTTAAAAAATCGTGTCAATAATAAAGTAACATGTATTTACTCTATAATTAACATACATCTTATTATTAACATACATCATATTTCTTATTAATTTACAGATTATTACGTGTAAAACAACAAAAAAATCGGCCAATTTATGAACATTCGACCATTAAAACACAAAATCAAATATTTTTATTTCAGTAAAATTAACAATATAAATTTAAAAACATAGTGGCATAATTAGGCATTGAAAAAAAAAGACTGTGCAAAAGCATAAAATCTAAAACGCAACTGTTTGAAAAAAGGTTGTGAAGCTCTGAATGTTTGTTTACAAAAAGTCTATCTTCTCGTGGCACCAACTATAATTTGACTTCTATTTTTCTCACTGACGTTGACACATTGTATAATTAACAACAGGCAGCGATAGCCTACTGGAGATACCAACGGACTGCTATGCAGAAGGTATCGGGTTCGAATCCACGGTATGCTAGAACGATGATGATGACATTGTTCAATTAACGATCTAGTCACGATAACATTCCAATATCAGTTTATTTAGGAGAATACCATTTGTGACATGAGTATGACACTGATATTAGATCGAAACTGCATTTTGAACAAATATAGTTAGAAGAATTGAGTCTCAAAATAAACTGTTAACTGGTGCAGAATAAGACTGCACAGTAGGTACGTGGGCTTGTGTGTGTTAGGTACCTGCAATGCGAGCTCGTGGGGATCAGCTGAGCTGCGGCGGTTTGTAAGATAATATTCGATTCAAGTGTGCTTTTAATTGCATTGCATAGTACGTTTTAGGTAAATACCTATACCTACTAGGTTGCCTGGAAGAGATCGCTTTTAGCGATAAGGCCGCCAATTGTACATGCTGTAGTATAAGCCAATTCACAAAATGTGTACTGTTCAATATTATTTGGTGTACAATAAAGAGTATATCTATCTATCTACTTAAAGACTGATTTTGTGATAAATAATTACTTTCATTGTTAATTGTTGATTATTATTATAAGCACGATTTATATGAATGTTTTTATTAAGTATACTTTAAATAACAGAACAGTGGTCAAATGTTGTTTTAAATTTATAACATTATTTTTATATTTTAACACAGTTAAGGCTAATTTTGTGATAATTATTTACTTGACTGATTTTGTGTGAAGCCAAAGCGGCCATTTTAAACTAATTGTGATTGACATAGCTAGTACCTACGTTTATTATTTTATTGTGATTTATGTTTTTTTTTATTATATTTACGGTACCACTTAAAGGCTGATTTTGTGATAAATAATTACATTCTGAGTGTTGTTTGAAAATTGTTGATTATTTATTATTATAAGCACAACTTATGTGATTTCTGTGTTGATTATTGTTAGCATGATGTATGTGATTTTTTTCTGTTGATTATTGTTAGCATGATATAAAAGTATGTTTTTATTACGAAAGTTTTACATAACAGAACTGTAGTCAAAGGCTGTTTTTATTTATTGATTTTATTTATAGACTCACGCCTGTAACTCCGAAGGGGTAAAAAAAGAAAGAAAGAAAGAAAAAGCATTTATTTCTGTCACAAAATACACTAAACATAAACTAAATAATACACAAAATAATACTAAAGGAAGATAGGTAAATACTATAGTTGACACATTTTATTAAAACAAAGCAGACAATATTTAGCTAACGGCATTATTAAAAATTAGGTATATAATATCACAGGTGTAAAAAGTGACTGAAATAGGACCCACTTCAGCATAATGCCAGGCCGAAAGCCTGACGCTGGTCGTCCAGAAGGCCCTCTTAGTGAGTCACGAACATCATCCAGTGTCTCATAAAAATGTATACGTAAATAGACATACTTATATATAATTTTACCAAAAAAACGTCTTACAAAAAACACCGCATTATTACGCTAGTTTGTAGCATCTACTACCATTAAATAATAAATTTATATAAATGAAGCGTTCACATTTATCATATAGTAGGTAGGGTAGGCAGAGGTGTAATAGTACGCCCACATATCGCCATGAATTTTTAGGTCCCACGTAATAGGGGGCGAGCCTATTGCCGTACCGGGCACATTACCAGACTCCGTGCTGCTACTGAGAATTTCCTAACGGAAAAACCCAATAACACTTTGCCCGACCCGGGAATCGAACCCGAGACCTCCCAATCCCACGCGCACATTTATGCCGCGAGACCAACGAGGCTGTTTTTAAATCAAAAGGGATTTTTATTCAATTATTACATCCAATTTTTTTTGTTTGACTGTACATTTTTTTATTTCATTTCTCATTTGTGAGTGGTCCCCTTTGCTGGAAGAAAATTATTTATCTTTTACAAATCCGGCAACTGGGACCGCGGTCCCAGTTAATTGCGGTCCAAGTCGCCGGAAACCTCGAATTATTTATGAAAGATGACTTTTGGCCTGTCGGTATATCATATAGACGGTTTATTAACTTTTCTTACAAAAATAAACCTGGAAGTGTAAACACCATACGGTCTAGTGACACCGCTATCATTAACTCATAATGACTATCACAACAATTACAACATTCAATTGTAAAAATGTTGTTAGATCAATCAACTGTATACGAAGACTATGTAAGAAGGCAGACATTATAGCTCTTCAGGAGACGTGGCTGTTACCCCATGACCTTTAATTTTTGGGTACCATAGACGACAACTTTGCCTTCATGGGCACTTCAGCTGTGGATACGTCGGCAGGCGTGATGCGCGGGAGACCACATGAAGGTGTTGCCCTCTTGTGGAGAAAGAGTGCGTTACCCTTCGTCACAGTAATCGATTGTAATAGCGTGCGTTTAGCGGATATAAAAGTAGTAAATGGTGATCGTTCTTTCATAGTGTTGTCGGTATATATGCCTACTGACTGCCGGGATAATCTAGTGGAGTTTACGCAGTGCTTAAGCGAGATTAATGCGATAATTGAAAATAATAATGTGGAGTCTGTGTTTATGATCGGTGATTATAATTCTCATCCCGGTGAACTGTTTGAAACAGAGTCGTCCTCATTCTGTACGGAACAATCACGGTCATGCGCTGACATTAACACTCTGCCGTCAGACTGCTATACGTTTGTGAGTGATGCACACGGGTGCGTGTGGTGGCTCGATCACTGCGTGATGACAGAAGCCGCGTTGCGGACTGTCATTAACGTTTCTATACTGTATGACACATATTGGTACGATCATTTGCCTATGATGTTAGAATGCAACTTAAATGTAATGCATGCTACAATTTCACAACAAAATAAATTGACGAATGAAATAATTTGGGGTGAACGTAATGCTGAGCAAACACGCATTTATCACGATTATTGTCATTCACAGCTTAGAGAAATACATTTTCCTATGGAATTTAATGAATGTTGCGATAGTTTGTGTAGTAAGTCTGTTCACTTGTCACTATTAGATAAAATGTATGATGATATAGAACGCATATTAAAAGATGCCTCTAAATATAGTTATTATAATAAAAATAATAAAAAGTGTAAATATACTGTGTCTGGATGGAACAAGTATGTTCGCGCCGCTCACGAGAAGGGTAGGTTTCATTACAAATATTGGTTACAGTGTGGTAAACCTAGTTCTGGTAAGATTTACAATTATATGTGCAATACCAGGAAAATATTTAAGGCCAAATTGAAATGGTGCCAAGTGCATCAAGAACAAATTAAAATGGATGAAATTGCCCAACATCATTTTAATAAAGACTTTAGTAATTTTTGGAAAACCACTAACAAGCTGAATTATAGGCCTAGGCTTCCCGTGAGCGTCGAGGGCATACACGACTCACGTGGCATTGCGGCGCTGTTCCGACAGCATTTTAAAGTACAGTCGCCCCTTAAGGTTCAGCTGCCAGCGCCACTGCTCGATACTGAGATAATCGGCACTGAATGAAGTGTGACACTTAAGGCGAAGCAAGTTGCTACAACTATTAAGAATATGGTGCGTGGAAAATCACCCGGACACGATGGTCTCAGTATCAAGCACCTGCAGCACGCTGGTGTTTACTTGCCTAGGGTTTTGTCCATGCTTTTTAATTTATGTATAGGTCATTCTTATTTACCCGAGAGATTAATGCATACGATTGTTGTGCCTATTATTAAAAATAAAACCAACGACTCTTCTATGTTATCCAACTACAGACCTATATCGTTGGCAACTGTGATTGCCAAAGTACTGGACAGTTTACTTAGGGCCCAGCTAGATGAGAATTTAATAATTAGTGATGCCCAATTTGGCTTCAGCCGAGGTCTGTCAACAGAAACTGCTATCCTTTGCCTTAAGGAAACTGTGCGGTACTACTCAGCAAGAAAACTACCTGCATATGCCTGTTATCTGGACCTATCTAAGGCGTTTGACCTTGTGTCATATAACATCCTGTGGGATAAATTAAGAAAAAGTACGACATTACCTATAGAAATTATAAATATATTTCAGTATTGGTACAGTAACCAACAGAACCGGGTAAGGTGGGCTTACTCAATGTCAGAAGAGTACAGTTTGGGGTGTGGAGCTAGGCAAGGGGGGTTGACCTCGCCAGCACTCTTCAATTTATACATGAACAGTCTGATTGACGAGCTCAGCAGCACCGGAATTGGATGTCACATTGAAGGCATTTGTGTCAATAATATAAGTTATGCAGATGACATGGTGCTGCTGACCCCGTCAATTAGATCTATGGTGGGGTTGATTAGTTTATGTGAAAAATACGCTGAGGCACATGGGCTCAAATATAATGCAGTAAAAAGTGAGCTTATGAAATTTACGGCAGGCAACAAAAGTTACAATAGAGTGCCAGTAGTTACGTTGTGTGGTACGCCACTTGTGAGAGTGGCCCAATTTAAATATTTGGGCCACTGGGTCTCTTAGGACTTGAAAGATGATGTAGATATAGAGAGGGAGCGTAGGTCGCTGGCTGTTCGTTGTAATATGTTGGCCCGCAGGTTTGCACGTTGTACTTCTCAAGTAAAGATCATGCTATTTAAAGCTTTCTGTCAATTTTTCTACACGTGCAGCCTGTGGGTGAGCTTTACACAGGCGACATACAGCGGCTTGCGCATCCAGTATAACAATGCGTTCCGGGTGTTAGTGGGGCTGCCGCGCTTTTGCAGTGCGTCCGGGATGTTTGCGGACGCGAACGTTGATAGCTTTTCGACCATCATGCGGAAGAGATGTACTTCTTTATTGCGCCGCGTGCGCGCCAGCCCCAATACGATCCTGAAAGTGCTAGCTGATCGGTGGGACTCGCCGATTCTTGGACGCTGGATACGACTGCACGCAATCAAGTAGACAGCTTCCCTGTATCCGGCCGGGATACCGGGCCGGTCACATCCGATCAGGTAACTACTTGTATATTAGATGTAAGTTAACTAACAGTAGATATAAGTATTACTAAGTAATTTAAGGAAGCAACAATTCTGAAATAAACGTTTATTATTATTATTATTAACTACAAGAGCAAGAGAGACGGAGAACGACGCAAACGGCGCTAACTACGAACTAATCTAAAGATAGTCTCCACTTGGAATCGCCCCAAAAAATCCTTAAGAAATGAGCTTCTTTGTAAATCTGTATTAATTGACTTAGGTCTGTATGATGCTATGATTGACTAACGTAAGATTAGTTGGTTTAAAAGAATTCGAAGGAAGAAAAAGGTTGTTTTTGACCATGGACAATTTATTCCTATTTTAGACGAAAATTCGAGTGTTCATAATTAGTTTTGGTAGGTACATCGAGGTAACGAACAATCCTAACCTAAAAAGTAGCATTAATGTATATTTTTTGGGCTTCGTAGCGTTAAAATCGTAAAAATGATTACTTGACATTATTTTCTAAACTTACAGGCAATCTTTCTACTATACCTTAAAACTATATAAATACTTTCACTATCAGGTTTTGAAATGTATGGGAAGTGAGCATTGTTCTTTAATATGCCACTGCACACTGCATCTATGTATATATATATCATAGAGATAGTGTTAGTAAATTTATATTCCAATATTTTATTTTGGATTCGGTAGTAGAGCCTTGCTGATTTCAGTATGAATGGGCCGGCTCGACCGGGGAAGTACTACTCTCTTACAGAAAATCGACGTAAAGTAACAGTACCTAAACTGTTGCGTTTCGTTGAGTGAGAGTGCCGAAGGCCCTATCCCCTATTCTTTCTACCTCATCCGACTCCTCATCGTATCCCTTTTCACAACCCCAAGGGGCGGCAACGCACTTGTGACTCCTGTGGTGTTGCTTGTGTCCATGGGCGGCGGTGATTGCTTACCATCAGGCAATCCGTCTGCTCGTTTGCCGCCTATTACTATAAAAAAAAATAAAAAAAATCTACAACAATAATGTCTGACTTGCCGCCGTTCGTTCTTTGTTCGAGTCAGTGAAAGAAAAACACTATTTATATTACTTACTTGTATACGCGTGAGGCTAAGAATGTTAGAAGAGGTATGATTGATTTTGTAATTGTAGATGAACGTTTGAGAAAGAATGTGTTAGATACAAGGGTGTATCGAGGGATCGGCATCCACACAGACCACTTCTTGGTGATGAGCCGGATAAGTGGACTCTTTAAAGAATGGCGACACCGAGAACATTATGAAAATAGGGTTCTAGAAAGAATAAAAGTAGAAAATCTGCAAGAAAAAGATGTGAAAGATGAGTATAAGCGAAGACTGATGGCAAGATTTGAGAGGTTCGATGGCATAAATGATATGGAAGAATTATGGCAATCTTTTAAAGAAGAGATAGTATGTGTAGCGTCTGAAGTAGGTGGTGTGATCAAGAGACGGAAAATACGAAAGGTTAAGAATACATGGTGGGACAAGGATGTACAATCAGCAGTGTCAGAGAAGAAGAAAGCTTGGTTAGATTGGTTGGCTGCCAGAGCAAATGAAAGAATGGGAAAGGCAACGAGTGATGACATAGATGAAGCAAGAAAGGAGTTTGTTAGGTCAAAAAGAATTGTGAAAGAAATTGTTAAAAGGAAAAAAGAGGAAAAGAAAGATGAGTTTGATAGCAGACTATCTGAAGATTTCCGATGAAACATAAAGTTTTTCTGGAAATCCGTTCGTGCAGTTCGAGGAAGAACTCAATCGTCAGAATACACGTCAATCAGAGACAAGAATGGAAAGATACTGAATGGTGAATCATGCGTGCTGAAGAGATGGAAGGAGTATTTTGAAGGTCTATTTGAAAGAACGGCGATAGAGATATCGATCGACAAAATGAATGGTAATAATAGCAATGATGAAAGCGATATTGGTGTGGATGAGATTGTGAAGGCGTTGGGAAGTATGAAATTAGGTAAAGCTGCAGGATATGATAGGATTACAGTTGAAATGCTGAAGGCTGGACAGGGCATCATAGTTGGTCAGCTGCAGCGCTTATTTAACTTGTGCTGGAGCACCGGCCGAGTACCTGATGACTGGACCACAGCGGTGGTTGTGCCTCTTTATAAGGGAAAAGGCTCGCAACAAGACTGCAAGAACTATAGAGGCATTAGCCTTCTCAGCATTGTTGGCAAATTGTATGCGAAGGTACTGATTGAAAGAGTTATGGAAGTAACCGACAAGAAAATATGGGATGTACAAGCAGGATTCCGAAAGGGTATGGGGTGCACGGATCAAGTCTTTTCCTTGCGGTGCGTAGCCGAAAAATTCTTGGCCAAAAGTCAAAAGGTCTATTGCGCATTCGTGGATTTGGAAAAGGCTTACGATAAAGTAGTGAGGAATGAAATGTGGTCGGTACTGTCGATGTATGGGGTGAACAGCAGCCTCATACAAGCTCTGAAATCCCTTTATGAAGATTCTAGAGCTTGTGTGAGGATAAATGGGTCGTACACGGATTGGTTTACCATCGAGACAGGTGTTAGACAGGGATGTGTAGCGTCGCCGTGGCTGTTCAACCTCTTCATGGACAGTTGTTTGCAAGATTTGAAAAATAGTGACTGTGGATTAAGGATGAATGAGTTACTTGTCAAATGTCTCCTTTATGCTGATGATCAGGTTATTCTTGCGTCTTCAGCGGAGGAGTTGCAGGAGATGGTAACAATCTTGCATGGTGCGTTAGAGAGGAAAGGAATGAAAGTGAATGTAAGTAAAACGAAAGTTATGGTTTTTGAAAAGGAGGAATGCGTTACGGCTTGTAATGTTATGATCGATGGACAGCGAGTGGAGCAAGTGAATGAGCGTTTGTATATTTAGGTACGCTGTTTACAAGAGATGGTAAGAATGTAGAAGATATTGAAAGAAGAGTTAATGCAGGTAATAGAGTGAATGGAGCTCTGAAGGCGTTTATGAATAGCCAAAACGTGTCCAAAAAGGCACGTTTGGCTGTCCATAGAGGGGTGTTAGTACCTACTCTTATGTATGGTAGTGATAGTTGGGTATGGCAGAAGAGTCATGAAAGTAGAATAAATGCTGTAGAAATGAGAGCACTGCGAAGTATGTGTGGTGTTTCTTTGACTGACAGAGTAAAGAATTGTGTGATAAGAAAGTGTTGTGGGGTAAAGGAAGATGTAGTGACAAGCATCGAGAAAGGTATGCTAAGATGGTTTGGATACGTGGAGAGGATGGATGACGAAAGACTGACCAAGCAGATATATAAGGCAAGTGTGGAAGGGACAGGACGTAGGGGAAGACCTAGGCGGACGTTCTCTGACCAGATTGGAGACATCCTAAAAACAGGACAGGTTAGAAGCACCCTGAACAGAAGAGCATGCATGAGGAATCTGATGGGAGTGAATGAAGCAAGAGAGATATGTCAAGATCGTTGCAAATGGCGCTCCGTAGTCTCTGCCTACCCCTCCGGGAAACAGGCGAGAGTCTATGTATGTATGTATGTATAGTAATATACTCATTTATTTGTAATATAATAAATTTATAATTTTATTTATAGTGTAATTTTCAAATTATTTATATTAACATTTGATATAATTGTTATGATTATCTCTATATATAATGCACCTACCTTGCTTGTCTCTGCACCACCAAAAGGTCCGACTAGTAGATAATGCTTTACGGCATTAAGTCCACCTTATGTACCATGTATATTGTGCATGAAGAAATATTTTGTTTTTATAGACTCACGCCTATATCCCCAAAGGGGTAGGCAGAGGTGTGATATAACACCAACATTTCGCCATGAATTTTAAAGTCCCACGTACCTAATAGGGGGCGAGCCTATTGCCGTACCGGGCACATTACCAGACTCCGAGCCGTTACTGAGAATTTCGTAACGGAAAAACCTAATAACACTTTTCCCGACCCGGGAATCTCACCCAAGACCTCCCAATCCCACGCGCACATTTATGCCGCGAGACCAACGAGGCAGTCAATCTAGTAGAAAATAAAAAGAATCTAGTAGAAAATAAAAACAGTAACAGAAAAGAACACCAACGTTTGAAATTTTGTTATCGTCATCAGGTACTGGACAAAAGACACGATTGTTAACGCGTATTCACTTCTCTGAACCAACGGGCAGTCATATTGAAATGTAAATTGTAAGACAGTATTGACGTATTCGAAAGACTCGTTATTTACAAAAACACAAATATAAAGAGCGAATGAAAATACCCTCTAAACTACTTTTAATAAAAGTTTATACGTAAATTAATTTAAGGAGTAGCGCTATAAAAATCTAAAAGCGTATTTTCGTTGTATTATATAAACCCAGTGATGAATAAACATTGAGTCCATTTCGGCATAAAAATTTCGTTGTCAATCGCCTGATACGTCGCGATCATTCCCTCACCCCTAATGGACATACACTCAATTAAGTTTTACTGTCGCACCACCGTTCAATTTAACGCCTAACACCGACCGCACTGGAACAGTCACCTATTTATTTTTTATTGACAACAAAAAAGAACAAACTTTTATACACAACAACATTTGTACAATGAACTTTTGGTATTTAATATTCAATTACGGGCTTAGAACTGGCGTTGACAACTTTTTAGTTTTATTTTGAAGCGGGTTTGTATGAAGTTGCACGTGGGACTCAGTGCTAACTTATATGTGATCGGCAGGCAGCGCTACAATAAATTCTAATACATATTCCTTTACGGCAAAATATCTATTAAGAAATATATAACAAGCAATATAATAGAATTTGCAGAAAAAAAAAGTCATTTAAAGAAGTGATACGAGACCAGAATTTGTAATTTACTGATAACAGGTCTTAAATTATAATATTACGAGATTTCGCCCGCGGCTTTGGGCGCGTGGAGTCGGTTATGGAGACAAAAGCTACACGTGCTTGTCTGTTATTATAATTTATAGGCTATATTACTGCAAAGTTTCATCAAAATTCATTCAAAAGTTTTTGTGTGAAAGAGTAATAAGCATCCATCCATCATTTGATCCCGCTTTTGCGTTTATAATAGTAGTGAAATATCTAATAAACAAATGACCTTTTCTCAAAAGCCATAGTTGGTTAAATTTTAAGTCATCAGTGTACCGTGGGCCTTATACTCAATTCTAATGTACCTATATGATCGGTGAACTTTGCTAATAAACGTTAGAACAATCATTTCAACGGAGCTCGGCGGTCGGTATTACACGAATGTGAATAGTTTCTCAGTTGCCACTCGACGCTAGAAGTACTTGATTAGATATTTGATTATTGCCGCACGTACGTACCGTTTGAAAACTATCATTATTTCAAACTACTTGAATATTATATATTTCAGAATTTGAACTTTAGGGTTTGGCTACATTATTAGTTTATGTCTGGCAAAATTATTACTATTACTATGAAACTAAAACATGTCATAAAGAATAGATTAAGCACCAATTGTCAGCTTATAAAAGTTACCGTAATATCAACACAAGTGTCTAGGCAATATTACGAAAGTTAGTGCTATTACATTAACCCATTAGAAGTCACCGTACTCATTTGAGTACAGCTATATTTCTTGGCACAAATTCCAGAATTCGTTAATTGTGCATGGCGTACTTTATTATTTTACTTCACTGTAAGACCCTTTGAGTGTATTCATAAATAATAAGTGGGTAGTGCGACATTTTTTATTAAAAAGTGCCAGTTGAAGTTGTGTTACGGAAACGTCATCGACGTAAGTAAATGACTTTATATTTTTTCAAGTAATTAGTGCTTGTAAGTATTTTATTTCGATTTATTTCGATGCATTAGATGTAAAAGAAAGATATTAAAAACTTTTAAATAAATGACATATAACTAAAATCAAACTAGAATCTTGTAAATGTAACTGTACTCAGTTGGGTACACTGACAACATACGTAACTAAAATAACCGTGTTTATTTTTCAGATTCTTTGCAAGTAAGAAACAGCGATTCACAGGTCAAACAAGTTACCGTGGGCTTCAGGAAGCTATCGAAGCTGTCTCACAGGATAGCGAAGATGACGAATGTGTCTTGGCTATCATACCACCTTTTTTTTTGCGTGGGGAAATCCTCATGGACTACCTCCGCCTGGGGAAAGGCGGAGGGGCGTGCTGGACTCTTACCGGCTAAAACCACCCCGGTGTCTCCTCGCACGTGCGTGCGGGGCCGCGGGAATCCAAATTATTCCGCAGCCCCACACTAGTGCTGGCCGGGTCTGTCCGGGCCTCGTCTCCTGCACGGGGTAGTGAGGTGTTGAACTACCCCTTGCATCGCCTCAGAGGCGCGCGCCGAAACCCGCGCGCGCCTGCGCCTCGGGTCCATCGAATAGGGGCGAGGACTTCCCCAAGTCCCTCGCCCCTGGACCCATTCATGGGGGCCGGAAAAGGGCGTTGTCCGCCCTTCTCCTGCGCCCGGTGCGCCTTCTGCGGCCGGGGAAGGGAGTCCAGATCTCCCTCTCCCTTTCCGCAGTTTCCTTCTGCGACATCACGTCCTCGCAGAAGGACACCACCGCGTCCCACGACTCTGCGCTACCGACCATCCTCCGCACTACGGCCGACAGCGACAGATCGCCCCCTATTTTATTTGTGAGGACACGGCGCTGCTCCTCCCAAGCTACACACTTGGCGAGCATGTGTTGCGCCGTGTCCTCCCCGCAATAGACGCAGTGGTGGCACCGAGCGTCCGGCTCCCTGTCTATGCGGCACAGGTACTTGCCGAAGCAGCCGGGCCCCGACAGCACCTGTGTCACCCTAAACGACAGGGAGCCATGTCTTCTCCCGAGCCAGTCATCGAGTACTGGCCGGATCGCCTCGACGCAGCGCGATCTGCCACTGCACCAGTCTCGAGCCCCATGTCTGCTCTTCCTCGCGCCATCGATATAATGACGCGAGTACTTTCGCCTCTAGGTCCCAGGGCGGGGATCCGGCCAGGATGCAAGCCGCCTCGTAGGAAATCGTGCGATACCCGCGGATGACTCTGACGGCCATCGCCCTCAGTGGTTTGCGCAGAATGGCGAGAGTGCTGGCCGTCATGTCCATCGCCCACACAGGGGCACCATACAGGGCCATGGACCGCACGATACCCACGTACAACCGCCTACAGGCGGCGCTCGGGACATTGCACGATTTTATTTACGCCAGGGTGAACAATGAAAATCAAGGCAAGCTGCATCAGTTGTCGAAGGGCTACCTCAAGATGGAGTAGGACATTATCCCCTCAAAATTGTTAAACAGCTGCAGTGTGAAGTAAGCAGTTAAAGAGTGCGTTCGCAATGTAAGAAGTGCCTGAAAACACTTTGTGTTGAAAAAGCATGTTTTGAAAATTTTCATACTTAGGCGGTCAGTGTACTCAATTGAGTACACCCCTATATTTTCGTGAAAAACAAAATTTTCCATAATTTTTTTGATTTATGTTTTTCTTTGTGGTTACTTTAATACGAAAATAATAAAAAAAATAAGAAAATATTTGTAGTTTTCATTTGACCTTTAATGGGTTAACTACAGCTGTTTAGAACTAATTGTCACTTGACATACATACATAGACTCACGCCTGTTTCCCCGAAGGGGTAGGCAGAGGCATATTAAACGCCCACTTTTCGCCAGTGTTTTGATCCCACGTAATAGGTGGCAAGCCTATTGCCGCTTGTCGGGATATTTTGTTTGCCAGAGCCTCGTCCGTTGATCGGCAGGTGCACCACTTGCAGGTGAGGTTGGCTTGGGACCCTAAGTTCTTGGTGGGAACCCTATGCACCCATGGGAACCCTATTGACATGAATTCATAACAGAGCTTTTAGATTGTAATAAAAGCCGACGATCATAAACGTTAACGACTGTGTCATTTAACTTCGATTAAAAAGAAAAGTAAGGCCTATTGTCCACGTAAACCGCACGTCATGCGCACGCTTTCGTCAATTGACGATTGCAAGACGAATGCTTGCATCTTGCGTATAAAAAATCAAAACTGTGTCCACGTCTCGTCATGCGGTCGTCATGCGATGCGCGCGGCAGCATGCCGCACCGTGGACACAGTTTTGATTTTTTATACGCAAGATGCAAGCATTCGTCTTGCAATCGTCAATTGACGAAAGCGTGCGCATGACGTGCGGTTTACGTGGACAATAGGCCTTACTTTTCTTTTTAATCGAAGTTAAATGACACAGTCGTTAACGTTTATGATCGTGTTCGATCGTACGAGTTTTATGCCAAAACGTTTTAGATGTTGAGCTAAAAGCAACCACAATCGTACTAGAGACATAATTATGCTATGTCTCTAGTACGATTGAACCACATTTTATAAAAAAACATATTTTGAATGGGTGGCAGGCAAGGACTACATAAAAAAAACCTTTAGCCTTCTTTTATACTACTCGAATATTTTTCGAGGTGAGTTGTATGAGAGTCAATGTTATTATTTTGTGATTAATCGCATCAAGAGAACTCTGTAAGCATTCAGGCGCTGCTTACTAGAAACACTTCAGTGTAGTCGATGGCCCATTGTGTTATAGTGTCGCGAATCGCGTTCATGAAATATGCTTGCTCAATACCATCGGAACCTTGACTTGCCCTGTATAGGATTCCCTAACTCGTTAATAAGCAGCAAAACAGTTTTCTTTATTCCCTGCAGTAGGTACCGAACATAAAAAGTAAAATGGTCATTGCATTTTATATTCTGATTTTTTTTTAAATTTAAGCACTTTTATTCAACGTTCTTATTTGTATCGTGGTCGGAATTTATACTTAATTGATTCATGATAATTAATAAATTCAGTTATCAGTGTCGAATATATGGTCACATTATTTATGAATGAATAATTAATAGTGGTTTTAATACGAACAACATAATATCGAGTTCAGTGGCTCTACTTGCCTTGGATTTGGGTTGTACTTTACAGTGGTTTACTCCGTTATTCATGCCGTATAGAGTTATAATTATGGTAGTAGCATTTTAAAGTTATATTGTGGTGTTTTAAGATAGCAGTAATAAGGGGTAGGTTAGTGGTCTACGAGAATATCAAAATAGATCGCTTTCAATAGTCAATAAATAGTATCTATAAAATATTTCATAGTCACTTAATTCAAGCTACAATAAGCGAGCAATATATTTGTTAAAGGTCATCTCGGATTCCGAGAACGATTAAAATAAAACAAGTATACGAAACATTCCTATTTGATACGAATTTTGTGTAGAAATACTACAAAAACCAATCAATGTGCTACATTGAATGTGTTTAAAATAAAACTAAATTTCAGTACGCTATTTATAACTATCCATAAAGCCATACTACACCGATTTGCTGTGTTCACGATTTCCGGGTGGTTTTTCGATTTTGTTTTCGTGGCCAATATTTCTTTGCACACGTCGTGCACATAGCTCGTACCCTAGGAAAGATCTCGATTTCGTAAATAAAGACGTAGTTAAGCTACAAGTCTTTATGGTGGTTTTAAAGCAATTTAAACCGCCGCCGTGAAATCAAATCGCTTTATCTAAAGATATTTGCCAGAGTACGCAACGTGGCGTTATCTCAACCGATAAAGACAGCTTTTATTTTTTGAAATTACATAATTATATACTTTAGACTGAACAAATTGATATTTATTTTAAAACGTAATTTATGACATACGAGTAATCCGTGCTCATTTACCTATAATTCTAAGCCATGTTTTCGTGATATCATTACATAACTAGAAGTGATCCCGGCTTTGTTTGCCTTTTGGATGTTATAGACAAAATATATTCTTAATTACATGATGATAGAGTGAGCTATGAAAATTTAACAAACTAACGAACATGGCATTTCTTTGTCGATCATATAGACAACGTGAGCGAGCTATGATTCCATAAAATCGACGATGTTATAAGTGCAGCCTTTTACTTGCTAGCTTGGAAAATGAGAATGTTTTAGAATCAATGAACTTAGTTAATATCGTAAGTTGTAATTAACATTATGTTAGTCAAAGTAAATTTTAGGTTGAAAGAGCGGTTCACATTACAATACGTCTGCAGTCAGCTTTCATACGTATTATAATGTGAACCTCTCTTTCGGCCATAGTGACCATGAGAAAACACAGCTTAACGCAGTACATATAACACTTTTTATTCACACTCTCCACCTACGAAAATGAAAGAATAATACACTTGCATATTTTTGCTTCATTAATATAATGTTGGTGCTGACAGTACTCACATTAATGCTAAAATTCTGGAAAAGCTCTTTGGCCAGAGCTTAGGACACTTCCGATTTGTAGAGCTGGCGCTATGTGAGTATGCCGAATAACTAAATAAAATGTTCTGTTACTTAATAAGGAATTTTGATTCTAAAAGTTAATCGAATATAATCCTTTTGTTTTTACCTTTTTTATACATTAATTGTTTTACACTTATTCCTACTAATCTTACTATAGCTATTTACTAGTTAATACTAGAACAAAAACATAAAAGTTTATGAGGACGGATGGTTTTATGTCTGTTTGTTATCCTTCCACCAAAAATCTTCAGAACGGATTTTTATACAACTTTGCAGTTACCATTAAAACAACACATGGGCTACTGTTGTCTCGAAAACCGATCCCACGCGGGCGACACCGTGAGCAGAAGTAAGAAGTCTAATAATAAAAAGGCAAAAATAACAGCAAACGAATATTAAATGCACTGAAAAATACATCGAGTATTTGCGTCAAATTTTGTCTGAATTTCAAATTCATACCAAAATATTTCAACAAATAATATGTAGGTAGGTAATGAATTTAAGTGTTCGCAGATCCATTCCACGAATAGGCAACCTAATGAAAACCGAACAACAGTAAACAAAATAAAATTGGGCAAGTGCGAGTCGGACTCGCGCACGAAGGGTTCCATACCATAATCTATAAAAGAAAATCACGTTCGTTGTATGTATACTTAAATACTTTATAAGTTTCTACCTGTTTATTTAGATCGAGTAACAAATTGCTTAAAAACTACACACATCAACAAAGTCTAGGGATATTTTATATTTCATCAAATATCTAAAAATCTATGAAGAATTTTCTGATACAGTAAATAGAAGAATCATAGATTATTTTAAGGTCTTTAATAAAAATAAAAAACATTTCGTGTTTTTTTTTTTGTTTTAAATAAAAAGATTAATTTTTTTAATCATCATGGAAAATTATTATGATAACAACAAACATTTCTTCTTAAAAAACTATTAATTTTAATAAAAATGGAAAAAATCTTGTAAAATCTAATCATTAATAATCAGTGTTGCCACCTCTTACATTGATTACACATCGACATCGATTGTTAATACTTAAAATTAAATTGTCAATGTCTTGCTGCGGTATGAGGTCCCATGTCCTTTGCAAGTGTTCGTAAAGTTGTTGTTCAGTCGTCAAATTTGGTGGAAAATCTCTCAAAGCTTTTCGTTGTAACATGTCCCAGGCATGCTCGATAGGATTTAAGTCGGGCGACTGTGCAGGCCAATCCAAAACTTGAATATCGTGCTCTCGGAGAGCGGTCGATACCAGCCGCGCCGTATGGCAAGGAGCATTATCGTGCATGAGTAGAAATTCATGGCCTATTTGAGTTCTGTGTGGGACAATAACGGGCTCTACTACCTCCTCGTGGTATTTTTGTGCAGTCATGCTGCCTTGGATCCAAACGAGTTGGGTTCGTCCGCCAAGACGAATTCCTGCCCACACCATGATTGTCCCGCCTTGGTATGGGTGGACCTCCTGAGGGTGCCGTAGACGGCTAACTCTCCCTGGAGCTCTCCAAACGCGTGTTCTTCGTGAATCCGGGTGAAACCCAAACCGGGACTCATCGGTGAACAGCACCAAAGACCATTGTTCGTCACTCCATGGTAAATGCTCCCGAGCCCACGAAAGCCGCCGACCGCGATTGCCACGTCGCAATGCTGGAACACGCAATGGTCTTCGAGCATGAAGATCAACTTCATGTAACCTTCTTCGCACGGTTTGGTCGCTTACCAGCAGCTGGTGGTCCTCCTGGAGCCTTTGCACTAGTTGCAGCGCTGTGATATTGGGTTGTCTTCTGGCGGTCATTTGGAGAAATCGATCCTGTCTCTGCGTAGTAACACGATATCTACCTGTGTGCTGTTCGGCCACATCTCCAGTACTGCGATAACGTGACCACAACCTTGATATCACATTTTGACTGGTATGTAGGGCCTCAGCAACGACGCGTTGAATTGCACCATTTTCTAACATGCCCACGGCTCGTAACATTTCATCTCGACTCAAATGACGACGTGACATGACTTTTAAAGTTCGTACGTCACGTTAAATTAAAAAAGAAAAACAATTAAAAACCCTTTTCATTAATAATTATAATAAAACAGTTTTAACTTTCTTTAATGTAACGAATTACTAGCAAATTTGCCGCCATATTTTGTTTATTATTTTGTTTTTTTTCTTTCCATGTTCAAATTTTGAAAATAGAATAAAAGAGGTTTTAATCTGTATATAAACTTTTTGTGGAAACTAACAAGGTTCTAAACTATAAACTCGTAAATAATTTAGGATTAAGATATCCCTAGACTTTGTTGATGTGTGTATGTTTGTTGTATGGGAGCCCCCCTTTATTATTTACTTTTTTTAAATGTAATTATTTATTTTGAAAGGTAATATACAACTACATATTCTGTGAAAATTTAAAGCGTCTACCTGTTACAGTTAGTAATTTTGAGCAAAAAATACGAAAAAAAAACACGTTTTTTGTATGGGACCCCCCTTAATATTTTCATTTTTTTTATTTTTAGTTTTTGTTGTTATAGCGGCATCCGAAATACATAATTTGTGAAAATTTCAGCTTTCTAGCTATTATGGTTTATGAGATACAGCCTGGTGACAGACAGACGGACAGACGGACAGACAGACAGACAGACAGACAGTGGAGGGTTAGTAGTAGGGTTCTGTTTTTTACGTTTTAGGTACGGAACCCTAAAAACCTGGACTTGTTTTAGAAAGACGCATTTCATTTCAATATCCTGCAGGTTTTATACAATATCCTTTGTCCAAGTCCCACACAGACAATGACATGAACAGGCAAACGTATTTTCTATAAACTCCTGTACAGACAAAGACACGTTATTTTTTATAAAAAATGGTATTAAATTCATACAACATATTGACTGTACATACAGTCAATCATACATATGATGTAGTGGTTTAAGTGGCCGCCTCGCCGCCTAACACTTCGCCAAGTATTGTGAGTTCGATCTCTATACGTAACAACACTTTGCACAATACATACATTATTATTATTCTGGATTTGGTTGTAATTTGCGTCCTTTGGATGAATTTTTATAAACTCCGCCGCGACATAGGACTTATTAATAGTGCGGGAGTGGTATTGAAAAAAAAATGAACGACAATAAACTATTATCCACCATAAATTATTAGGTTAAGTTACAGTTATTTCACTGTACCTGAAATTTGTAACTTAAAATTAATTCAAAATACGATAGATAAAGCTGAGTCCATGAGTAATTTAGCTTCTCATATATTGCTTATTAGGCATCATATATTGCTTATTAGGCAAAATTAATATTATATTGCTACTAGCAAGTAAGTTATAAATAGTTCTTGTTAATGTGGTCATCATATATTTGAAGACAATAATACCTACGTTTTTCGAAAATATATAGATAGTTTTTATTTATTTTTAAATATTTTCTAAAATATTTCAAAGGATTGTAAGAATGTGCTATTATAATCCTTGATAACCCATATAAACGCACCAAAGCATTTAAATAAAATTTTAAATAATCAGTAACTGAATTTGACGAATAGAACGAACAGATAGAATTGTCTGCGTGAATGGTGTAGTGTTATAACAGACCGCCATGTATTAAATCATGTCATGAATCACGCCATATATAAATGCATCAAATCATGGACTAATTTCTGACAAAAGACATTCCAAAAAATTAAGTCAAAATACCAAGATTTTCTCGAGCTTGGGTGTTCTAAATATTCGTTTAGTGTAGAATACCCAGCAGTAAAACGTCTGTCACAAGTAAGGGTGTAGTCACTCTAGACAGAGAGAAAGAGAGAGGTGATCTTTCTTATACGAAAGCAAAATGCAACGCACCATAGATTTACTACTACAGTTACTATAATTAGCAAAGACTAACCAACTGGTTTCATTTATATTTCTTTGGAAACAGCGCATAACCCGGGCCCCGCCGTACCTCAGTGCTGTGTGCAATAAAGATTAATTTCGGGTAATATAAGGTTTAGGGATCTTAGCCGGAGGCAGGGTTGTGTGATGCCTTTGTCTCATTATAACAGCCGTGTGGTATAATATATTTGTCGAATAATATAATATGTTATGGAGATTAGTTGCGCGCGCGGCTTTCGATTAAGCATGGTTAAGCTAGTGTTGCGCGCTACCGATTTATGACATTTGGGGACTACGTGCCGCGACATGCAGGAGTCAATAGAGTTTGTATTAGGCTGTGAGCTGTGCTCATATGTAGTGTTGATCATCTAATGAAATTCACGGGATGCTGCATCAATTAATTTACACTGTGTGGCTTTCATGAAATTCTTAGAAGTACATAACAAAATTAAATGTTAAATGAGAAGAATATATATATATTGCAACACGTAATTGTGGTATATATGTGTCTCGTTTTTTAGTCATTTTTTGCACATAATCTATGTAAGGTATCAAATCCATCTTTTTCACTTTAGCAAAATATTTCGTTTATTTTGTCTTGTGCAGAACTCGTGTGTATGCTTTGTGACTAAGGTACTTATGATTGCTCGGAGATTGACTTTAAACTAGTGCAATATAACAATCTATACGTAAGATTCATGAATAAATTGAGCAATGTTAGCTGTTCCAACGGAAACGTTTTTAGTAAGATCATTTGGATTTGTATGAGAGAAACTGTACAGAACACTCGGGCTAGAAGTAATATCTCTCTATGTAGCATCTTGACCAACCTAGTAAACATCTTACAAACATCACTAGACATCTCCAAACGCTTGATCGACGTCTCACGTGACCATAAGGCTGGTTTATTCTTTGCTCAAATGAAATGAAATGAAATGACTTTATTCGATTGAAATGGTACATAATAGATGTTCATATTTTTTACAGTTCACAAAGTATGAGCATTGACATTCAGCGTGGCAATGCTGCCAGCCTTCTCCGCACGTTACCCGATGACAGTGATGCGGAGGAATACTATGAGTCCTAAACGCCTCATGCCTTGCCTTTTATAAGTATAATATTTTTTTTTATTTTGTTATAGGTTTATAAGTATAGTTTTAGTTGTAAATAGTAAATCCTACTTATATTATAAATGCGAAAGTTTGTGAAGATGTATGTATAGATGTATGGATGGATGTTTGTTACTCTTTCACGCAAAAGCTACTGAACGGATTTGGATGAAACCTTACAGTAATATAGTTTATACATCAGAATAACACATAGGCTACAATTTATAAAGATTTTGTATAGTGTTGCCATAATATAAGGAAAAGTATCGACTAAGTTGGCAAAAATCCTGAGCTCTGAAAGCTATTTTCGCGTGCGTTGCCTAAACCGTTAAAGTTACTTGAAGATAATGTAAAGTGATATTGTTTATCTTAAATAGTTCTAAAAAAAGTCCGCGGCAGCATTTATTTATTTATTTCTTTGTTTGGGTCAAATTTAGTAATTGGAATTTTACCCCCTTCCTGATGACAGATTGATCTGATATTTGATATACACTCTTAATCTTGATGACAATAAAAGATAATATTTAAATGATTGTAAATCCAAAATGGCGGATCACATATTACTTCACAAGAACGTCAATATGGGTATCAAATGAAAGGGCTTGATTGGTAGAATAGAGCTCACTTTGAAAAATCCAAGATGGCCGCTGCCACAAAATGGCGGTTTACTTATTTTCCACAAATACCTGAATATGGGTATCAAATGAAAGGGCTTGATTCGCAGAATAGAGCTCACTATGAAAAATCCAAGATGGCTGTCGCCGCAAAATGCTGGATTACATATTTTCCACAAATACCTCAATATGGGTATCGAATGAAAGGGCTTGATTGGCAGAATAGAGCTCACTATGAAAAATCCAAGATGGCCGCCGCCACAAAATGGTGGATTGCCTATTTTCCACAAATACCTCAATATGGGTATCGAATGACAGGGCTTGATTGGGACAAAAGAGCTCACTATGAAAATAGAATGAGAAGTATCAACTAACAAAAAAACTAAAACCTTGAAAAAAATAATTTAAAAAAAACCTATTTTGGGCGTAGCGTATCCACAGTAAACATTATGAAAGAAATTTCACTTGCCTAACGATTTTACATTTTTCTGATCAATACCCCAGATTGATGAGAAGATTGATGCGATCTGGTAGCTAGGAGTTACCGAATTACTTTTGAGCTTTTAGTACATAACCTAACTACATCATTTTTATTGTTATAAAACAGTATAACATAAAAAAAATATTTATGTTTTTTACAATGCTCATTCTAGAGTAGTTATCAAATTGCTTTCAAAATTGCCCTCAGTATTTAATGTAGATAAACTTTGTCTTTTACAGTCAGTAGTTTGTACGAATAGTTTAAAAGTTATCACGATTTTTGACCTAAGCGCAGCGTCATCAAAAGCGCTTTTTATGAAATATAGCGCAAAAATATGGCGCGCTTAAGCACAGCGGGGCGGAGGGACGGTCTGATATTATGTACTTTGTGGTAATGCTTTCAGTTTTTATTTTTGCTGCTGTTAAATTCAGTAGGTATAGATATAAGCTCTTCATAACTTCAATAATATACCTACATACTAATCTACCTGAAGTTCGACGATTATGAAAACAAGAGTAATTTTTAAGTAGGTATTATCTGTTAATATTCAGCCAAATTCGGTTAGACTAGAAAGCGGACCCCAGATTGAAACTGGGATAACGCTAAGAGGATGATGATGATGATATCTGTTAATATGTATGCTACACGGCTAATCTGCAGAGCCGTTTGTGATTAAATTTGACATGGATAGTCTGAAACCCGGGGAACTACATAGGCTACTGTTTATTAAAATATCATGCTGGCGAAGCCGCGGGCGAAAGCTAGTAAGTAATAGTTAGTGTCAATGTTAATAGTTGTAAAATAATTGATTTAAAATAAATTGATTACACCTAGTATATTTTGATACAATTTAAAAATCAATCGAAAACTGGAATATTTAAAAGTCACACTCTATACAGGTTACTAAATGCACGAGTAAAATACTTATCAGAAGCAGGTGCAAAAACTTTAAAAAAATTTGCTTCTATGAATACCTTTATTATTGTTTTTATACCTTATTGTACACTTATACATACATTTGTGGAAATTTTGTGAAAAAGTAAGTACAAAAGGCGGCCTTTGGTTGGATATTATTGGACGGAAATAAATGGTAGTTGCAAGTGTACAGTGATAATTTTTTTATTAAATATATAAATTCGGGAGTGAATGAAGCAAGAGAGATATGTCTGGATCGTTGCAAATGGCATTCCGTACAATATTTAAATAAATAGATACATATATAATGTAGAATAAGAAAAGTTATAATGATAGATAGTGATCCTTTACCATTGCTTTAAATAATATCAAAGATGACGTGAGGGAGTTGAGATCAGTCAATTTTTGATAACATTCTTGAAGTCCCAATAACAATGACCTGAGTTTTGGAAGAATTTACTTTTAGCCCAAAAGATTTGCTCCAACTGCTGATCAGTGCCAGGTCACTGTTAACGCTATTTATAGAAACTGACAAATGGCGCCTGCGTATAAATTTGGAGATCATCTGCATAAAGGTGATAGGAAGAGCGAAAATTATTTGATATAGAATTTATAAGAATTGCGAAAAATAAAGTAGACAATACGCCACCTAGGGGCACGCTAACAGTAGTGTTACACCAAGAAGAAAGTGAATTTTGAACGCGTATACGTTGTCGGCGGCCACACAGGTAACTAAGAAACCAATCAATCAGCGTAGGAGATATGTTAAGAGAGCTAAGCCAGCTGAGTAGAATATCAAAATCCACTGTATTGAACGCGTTGCTAAAATCTAGAAAAGCAAGAATTGCTAGGATTGTGGGGTAAAAGAAGATGTAGTGGCAAGCATCGAGAAAGGTATGCTAAGGTGGTTTGGGCACGTGGAGAGGATGGATGTCGAAAGACTGACCAAGCAGATATATAAGGCAAGTGTGAATGGGACAGGACGAAAGAAAATACCTAGGCGGACGTTCTCTAACCAAATTGGAGACGTCCTAAAAACAGGACAGGTTAAAAGTACCCTGAACATAAGAGCATGCATGAGGAATCTGATGGGAATGAATGAAGCAAGAGAGATAGGTCAGGATCGTTGCAAATGGCGTTCCGTAGTCTCTGCCTACCCCTCCGGGAAGCGTATTTCCAAAGCCTATACTATTTGAGTCACGAGTCAGACTCTAATAGAATAGCTTTTGTTTGTGCATACCTAATCTATTTCAGTAAAAAAATTGACTCAAATGTATAAGCTTCTGTGCCTTGATATTTTCAAAGAAAATACACGTACAAAACCTAGTACAGTATGATTCATATTCACTCAAATAGATAAGCCTTTGTCGAGATATTTTCAAACATGGTTTTGGTTTGTTAGGTGCGACTGTTTATCAAACAAAAGCTAAGCCAGTTCAGTTTGCACTTTCACTCTTATGGTATAGGCTTTGTAAATAAGCCTCCGGGAAACAGGCGTGAGTCTATGTATATATGTATGTAAATTTTCTCTAGGTATACCATTTCAATTATTCATCGAAAAATAGTGTCTGCTCACCGTGTTTTTTATTATCGATAAGCGACCAGGCGAAGCCGCGGGCCAAACTTAGTATAATATAATTTTACGATAGTCTCGACTCCTTCAACAGGTACGTACGTGTGGTTATAGTTTCATAAAAAGGTTAATTTAATAGAAGATTTCAAAGAGCTCGTGTCTAGAAATTTTCTTTCAAGCAACCGTGAGATTATATTTCTCGCGTGTTATTTGCTTAGCACGAGCAGTCACGTATGTCTCAGGTACTAAATGGTAGGTCTATAAGACTCAGTTATGTTATTCTATTATCTGCGAATGTTTCTCTGCTTAGTGCAAATTTTAGCGTTAACATACTCACTGACTTAATCATTTTACTCTGTGCGATTAAGTTGTACCCTAATGTCGTGTAAGTACAATTTTGTTGGTGTAAAACGTCTAAATTGCGGCATACATGAGCAATACTCTATTTGTTAGTGGGCTACAACTCACCACGAATATGTTGTAGTCTGTATTATATTTGTAATTGTCTGCGATAAGTATTTCGTGTACCGTGCATTGCACACCAGCAATGTTCGCAATGATTAAGCGTAAGAGGGAATTCATAATTATGTTGCTTTCGATTTGAACTGACGGTTATAGGGTTTCTCTTAAAACTTAAGTGAATGAACTTATGAAGTATAACAATAGCGGACTCTTATCATGAGAAGCTATAGTAATACAGAGATTAAAGAAATGTCAGAGGAGTTTCACTCCCCAAACGGCGGGCGTAGTGATTTTATCGATCGCCGTTTAACGTTGACAGAGAGAAAAAGAAAAATAAATGTTCTCTATTTATGGACATCATTTTTTCACGATGCGTTTGAGATGTGGCTAGTACATGAGACCCCTAATAGGTAATACATACATACATACATAGACTCACGCCTGTTTCCCCGAAGGGGTAGGCAGAGGCATATTAAACGCCCACTTTTCGCCAGTGTTTTGATCCCACGTAATAGGTAATAAAAATATCAATAACCTATGCGAATAGTTGGATTCTATTTGACCACGGATAAAATACTATTATTTCCGTCTTTCCAACAACACAACACGCATACAGTTTTCTTATTTGCATAAAACCAATCTGTCTATATAGGTAATTTATTTTTCAAACAAATTCTTCATAACATTAGGTATATTCTATAGAGAAATGAAAGCACCGCAAGCCGTTCTGCCATAGGATCATGTATATTCATAATTCGCATACGATTACAAATTGTATGTTATATCTATTTATTAGGTACACTACAGCTAAGAAAATTGTATGATATTTATTAATACCTATTAAAAGATTAAGTATTTCAGATGAGATACTGAAGGATTCATAGATTTATAATCGAATTACGGTTGAGCACAATATTTAAACATTAATTTAGCTATACTAAAAAAAAAACATTTTAAAGAAGTAAACGATCAAGGGTTAGCTATGGTAAATTGAATATAAGTACTGATATCAATGCAAGCATTTACATGGCTTCCAAGCGAAAACATATACATTTTTCAAGCATTTTTATACCGTGCGTGTAAAGCAGGCGACGTCCGTCGTGTTGCCTACAATTTACTGTGGGGGCAATGTGACGTTGCGTCGTCGCGTCATACGTGCTTCCGACGACTGAATAACGGATACAATAAAAATTGATATGTGTTGTACGTATGTGTGACAGCAATATGCACTATTTTATTTCTGTGCATGAATGAATCATGCTGACGTGATGCTGCCATTGTTTTACGCGTGTATTGCATAGCTTTGATTCTATACATTCCTATCGCCTCCTCTATCCTATTCCTATATCCTCCTGGAGCCTTTGCACTAGTTGCAGCGCTGTGATATTGGGTTGTCTTCTGGCGGTCATTTGGAGAAATCGATCCTGTCTCTGCGTAGTAACACGATATCTACCTGTGTGCTGTTCGGCCACATCTCCAGTACTGCGATAACGTGACCACAACCTTGATATCACATTTTGACTGGTATGTAGGGCCTCAGCAACGACGCGTTGAATTGCACCATTTTCTAACATGCCCACGGCTCGTAACATTTCATCTCGACTCAAATGACGACGTGACATGACTTTTAAAGTTCGTACGTCACGTTAAATTAAAAAAGAAAAACAATTAAAAACCCTTTTCATTAATAATTATAATAAAACAGTTTTAACTTTCTTTAATGTAACGAATTACTAGCAAATTTGCCGCCATATTTTGTTTATTATTTTGTTTTTTTTCTTTCCATGTTCAAATTTTGAAAATAGAATAAAAGAGGTTTTAATCTGTATATAAACTTTTTGTGGAAACTAACAAGGTTCTAAACTATAAACTCGTAAATAATTTAGGATTAAGATATCCCTAGACTTTGTTGATGTGTGTATGTTTGTTGTATGGGAGCCCCCCTTTATTATTTACTTTTTTTAAATGTAATTATTTATTTTGAAAGGTAATATACAACTACATATTCTGTGAAAATTTAAAGCGTCTACCTGTTACAGTTAGTAATTTTGAGCAAAAAATACGAAAAAAAAACACGTTTTTTGTATGGGACCCCCCTTAATATTTTCATTTTTTTTATTTTTAGTTTTTGTTGTTATAGCGGCATCCGAAATACATAATTTGTGAAAATTTCAGCTTTCTAGCTATTATGGTTTATGAGATACAGCCTGGTGACAGACAGACGGACAGACGGACAGACAGACAGACAGACAGACAGTGGAGGGTTAGTAGTAGGGTTCTGTTTTTTACGTTTTAGGTACGGAACCCTAAAAACCTGGACTTGTTTTAGAAAGACGCATTTCATTTCAATATCCTGCAGGTTTTATACAATATCCTTTGTCCAAGTCCCACACAGACAATGACATGAACAGGCAAACGTATTTTCTATAAACTCCTGTACAGACAAAGACACGTTATTTTTTATAAAAAATGGTATTAAATTCATACAACATATTGACTGTACATACAGTCAATCATACATATGATGTAGTGGTTTAAGTGGCAGCCTCGCCGCCTAACACTTCGCCAAGTATTGTGAGTTCGATCTCTATACGTAACAACACTTTGCACAATACATACATTATTATTATTCTGGATTTGGTTGTAATTTGCGTCCTTTGGATGAATTTTTATAAACTCCGCCGCGACATAGGACTTATTAATAGTGCGGGAGTGGTATTGAAAAAAAAATGAACGACAATAAACTATTATCCACCATAAATTATTAGGTTAAGTTACAGTTATTTCACTGTACCTGAAATTTGTAACTTAAAATTAATTCAAAATACGATAGATAAAGCTGAGTCCATGAGTAATTTAGCTTCTCATATATTGCTTATTAGGCATCATATATTGCTTATTAGGCAAAATTAATATTATATTGCTACTAGCAAGTAAGTTATAAATAGTTCTTGTTAATGTGGTCATCATATATTTGAAGACAATAATACCTACGTTTTTCGAAAATATATAGATAGTTTTTATTTATTTTTAAATATTTTCTAAAATATTTCAAAGGATTGTAAGAATGTGCTATTATAATCCTTGATAACCCATATAAACGCACCAAAGCATTTAAATAAAATTTTAAATAATCAGTAACTGAATTTGACGAATAGAACGAACAGATAGAATTGTCTGCGTGAATGGTGTAGTGTTATAACAGACCGCCATGTATTAAATCATGTCATGAATCACGCCATATATAAATGCATCAAATCATGGACTAATTTCTGACAAAAGACATTCCAAAAAATTAAGTCAAAATACCAAGATTTTCTCGAGCTTGGGTGTTCTAAATATTCGTTTAGTGTAGAATACCCAGCAGTAAAACGTCTGTCACAAGTAAGGGTGTAGTCACTCTAGACAGAGAGAAAGAGAGAGGTGATCTTTCTTATACGAAAGCAAAATGCAACGCACCATAGATTTACTACTACAGTTACTATAATTAGCAAAGACTAACCAACTGGTTTCATTTATATTTCTTTGGAAACAGCGCATAACCCGGGCCCCGCCGTACCTCAGTGCTGTGTGCAATAAAGATTAATTTCGGGTAATATAAGGTTTAGGGATCTTAGCCGGAGGCAGGGTTGTGTGATGCCTTTGTCTCATTATAACAGCCGTGTGGTATAATATATTTGTCGAATAATATAATATGTTATGGAGATTAGTTGCGCGCGCGGCTTTCGATTAAGCATGGTTAAGCTAGTGTTGCGCGCTACCGATTTATGACATTTGGGGACTACGTGCCGCGACATGCAGGAGTCAATAGAGTTTGTATTAGGCTGTGAGCTGTGCTCATATGTAGTGTTGATCATCTAATGAAATTCACGGGATGCTGCATCAATTAATTTACACTGTGTGGCTTTCATGAAATTCTTAGAAGTACATAACAAAATTAAATGTTAAATGAGAAGAATATATATATATTGCAACACGTAATTGTGGTATATATGTGTCTCGTTTTTTAGTCATTTTTTGCACATAATCTATGTAAGGTATCAAATCCATCTTTTTCACTTTAGCAAAATATTTCGTTTATTTTGTCTTGTGCAGAACTCGTGTGTATGCTTTGTGACTAAGGTACTTATGATTGCTCGGAGATTGACTTTAAACTAGTGCAATATAACAATCTATACGTAAGATTCATGAATAAATTGAGCAATGTTAGCTGTTCCAACGGAAACGTTTTTAGTAAGATCATTTGGATTTGTATGAGAGAAACTGTACAGAACACTCGGGCTAGAAGTAATATCTCTCTATGTAGCATCTTGACCAACCTAGTAAACATCTTACAAACATCACTAGACATCTCCAAACGCTTGATCGACGTCTCACGTGACCATAAGGCTGGTTTATTCTTTGCTCAAATGAAATGAAATGAAATGACTTTATTCGATTGAAATGGTACATAATAGATGTTCATATTTTTTACAGTTCACAAAGTATGAGCATTGACATTCAGCGTGGCAATGCTGCCAGCCTTCTCCGCACGTTACCCGATGAGAGTGATGCGGAGGAATACTATGAGTCCTAAACGCCTCATGCCTTGCCTTTTATAAGTATAATATTTTTTTTTATTTTGTTATAGGTTTATAAGTATAGTTTTAGTTGTAAATAGTAAATCCTACTTATATTATAAATGCGAAAGTTTGTGAAGATGTATGTATAGATGTATGGATGGATGTTTGTTACTCTTTCACGCAAAAGCTACTGAACGGATTTGGATGAAACCTTACAGTAATATAGTTTATACATCAGAATAACACATAGGCTACAATTTATAAAGATTTTGTATAGTGTTGCCATAATATAAGGAAAAGTATCGACTAAGTTGGCAAAAATCCTGAGCTCTGAAAGCTATTTTCGCGTGCGTTGCCTAAACCGTTAAAGTTACTTGAAGATAATGTAAAGTGATATTGTTTATCTTAAATAGTTCTAAAAAAAGTCCGCGGCAGCATTTATTTATTTATTTCTTTGTTTGGGTCAAATTTAGTAATTGGAATTTTACCCCCTTCCTGATGACAGATTGATCTGATATTTGATATACACTCTTAATCTTGATGACAATAAAAGATAATATTTAAATGATTGTAAATCCAAAATGGCGGATCACATATTACTTCACAAGAACGTCAATATGGGTATCAAATGAAAGGGCTTGATTGGTAGAATAGAGCTCACTTTGAAAAATCCAAGATGGCCGCTGCCACAAAATGGCGGTTTACTTATTTTCCACAAATACCTGAATATGGGTATCAAATGAAAGGGCTTGATTCGCAGAATAGAGCTCACTATGAAAAATCCAAGATGGCTGTCGCCGCAAAATGCTGGATTACATATTTTCCACAAATACCTCAATATGGGTATCGAATGAAAGGGCTTGATTGGCAGAATAGAGCTCACTATGAAAAATCCAAGATGGCCGCCGCCACAAAATGGTGGATTGCCTATTTTCCACAAATACCTCAATATGGGTATCGAATGACAGGGCTTGATTGGGACAAAAGAGCTCACTATGAAAATAGAATGAGAAGTATCAACTAACAAAAAAACTAAAACCTTGAAAAAAATAATTTAAAAAAAACCTATTTTGGGCGTAGCGTATCCACAGTAAACATTATGAAAGAAATTTCACTTGCCTAACGATTTTACATTTTTCTGATCAATACCCCAGATTGATGAGAAGATTGATGCGATCTGGTAGCTAGGAGTTACCGAATTACTTTTGAGCTTTTAGTACATAACCTAACTACATCATTTTTATTGTTATAAAACAGTATAACATAAAAAAAATATTTATGTTTTTTACAATGCTCATTCTAGAGTAGTTATCAAATTGCTTTCAAAATTGCCCTCAGTATTTAATGTAGATAAACTTTGTCTTTTACAGTCAGTAGTTTGTACGAATAGTTTAAAAGTTATCACGATTTTTGACCTAAGCGCAGCGTCATCAAAAGCGCTTTTTATGAAATATAGCGCAAAAATATGGCGCGCTTAAGCACAGCGGGGCGGAGGGACGGTCTGATATTATGTACTTTGTGGTAATGCTTTCAGTTTTTATTTTTGCTGCTGTTAAATTCAGTAGGTATAGATATAAGCTCTTCATAACTTCAATAATATACCTACATACTAATCTACCTGAAGTTCGACGATTATGAAAACAAGAGTAATTTTTAAGTAGGTATTATCTGTTAATATTCAGCCAAATTCGGTTAGACTAGAAAGCGGACCCCAGATTGAAACTGGGATAACGCTAAGAGGATGATGATGATGATATCTGTTAATATGTATGCTACACGGCTAATCTGCAGAGCCGTTTGTGATTAAATTTGACATGGATAGTCTGAAACCCGGGGAACTACATAGGCTACTGTTTATTAAAATATCATGCTGGCGAAGCCGCGGGCGAAAGCTAGTAAGTAATAGTTAGTGTCAATGTTAATAGTTGTAAAATAATTGATTTAAAATAAATTGATTACACCTAGTATATTTTGATACAATTTAAAAATCAATCGAAAACTGGAATATTTAAAAGTCACACTCTATACAGGTTACTAAATGCACGAGTAAAATACTTATCAGAAGCAGGTGCAAAAACTTTAAAAAAATTTGCTTCTATGAATACCTTTATTATTGTTTTTATACCTTATTGTACACTTATACATACATTTGTGGAAATTTTGTGAAAAAGTAAGTACAAAAGGCGGCCTTTGGTTGGATATTATTGGACGGAAATAAATGGTAGTTGCAAGTGTACAGTGATAATTTTTTTATTAAATATATAAATTCGGGAGTGAATGAAGCAAGAGAGATATGTCTGGATCGTTGCAAATGGCATTCCGTACAATATTTAAATAAATAGATACATATATAATGTAGAATAAGAAAAGTTATAATGATAGATAGTGATCCTTTACCATTGCTTTAAATAATATCAAAGATGACGTGAGGGAGTTGAGATCAGTCAATTTTTGATAACATTCTTGAAGTCCCAATAACAATGACCTGAGTTTTGGAAGAATTTACTTTTAGCCCAAAAGATTTGCTCCAACTGCTGATCAGTGCCAGGTCACTGTTAACGCTATTTATAGAAACTGACAAATGGCGCCTGCGTATAAATTTGGAGATCATCTGCATAAAGGTGATAGGAAGAGCGAAAATTATTTGATATAGAATTTATAAGAATTGCGAAAAATAAAGTAGACAATACGCCACCTAGGGGCACGCTAACAGTAGTGTTACACCAAGAAGAAAGTGAATTTTGAACGCGTATACGTTGTCGGCGGCCACACAGGTAACTAAGAAACCAATCAATCAGCGTAGGAGATATGTTAAGAGAGCTAAGCCAGCTGAGTAGAATATCAAAATCCACTGTATTGAACGCGTTGCTAAAATCTAGAAAAGCAAGAATTGCTAGGATTGTGGGGTAAAAGAAGATGTAGTGGCAAGCATCGAGAAAGGTATGCTAAGGTGGTTTGGGCACGTGGAGAGGATGGATGTCGAAAGACTGACCAAGCAGATATATAAGGCAAGTGTGAATGGGACAGGACGAAAGAAAATACCTAGGCGGACGTTCTCTAACCAAATTGGAGACGTCCTAAAAACAGGACAGGTTAAAAGTACCCTGAACATAAGAGCATGCATGAGGAATCTGATGGGAATGAATGAAGCAAGAGAGATAGGTCAGGATCGTTGCAAATGGCGTTCCGTAGTCTCTGCCTACCCCTCCGGGAAGCGTATTTCCAAAGCCTATACTATTTGAGTCACGAGTCAGACTCTAATAGAATAGCTTTTGTTTGTGCATACCTAATCTATTTCAGTAAAAAAATTGACTCAAATGTATAAGCTTCTGTGCCTTGATATTTTCAAAGAAAATACACGTACAAAACCTAGTACAGTATGATTCATATTCACTCAAATAGATAAGCCTTTGTCGAGATATTTTCAAACATGGTTTTGGTTTGTTAGGTGCGACTGTTTATCAAACAAAAGCTAAGCCAGTTCAGTTTGCACTTTCACTCTTATGGTATAGGCTTTGTAAATAAGCCTCCGGGAAACAGGCGTGAGTCTATGTATATATGTATGTAAATTTTCTCTAGGTATACCATTTCAATTATTCATCGAAAAATAGTGTCTGCTCACCGTGTTTTTTATTATCGATAAGCGACCAGGCGAAGCCGCGGGCCAAACTTAGTATAATATAATTTTACGATAGTCTCGACTCCTTCAACAGGTACGTACGTGTGGTTATAGTTTCATAAAAAGGTTAATTTAATAGAAGATTTCAAAGAGCTCGTGTCTAGAAATTTTCTTTCAAGCAACCGTGAGATTATATTTCTCGCGTGTTATTTGCTTAGCACGAGCAGTCACGTATGTCTCAGGTACTAAATGGTAGGTCTATAAGACTCAGTTATGTTATTCTATTATCTGCGAATGTTTCTCTGCTTAGTGCAAATTTTAGCGTTAACATACTCACTGACTTAATCATTTTACTCTGTGCGATTAAGTTGTACCCTAATGTCGTGTAAGTACAATTTTGTTGGTGTAAAACGTCTAAATTGCGGCATACATGAGCAATACTCTATTTGTTAGTGGGCTACAACTCACCACGAATATGTTGTAGTCTGTATTATATTTGTAATTGTCTGCGATAAGTATTTCGTGTACCGTGCATTGCACACCAGCAATGTTCGCAATGATTAAGCGTAAGAGGGAATTCATAATTATGTTGCTTTCGATTTGAACTGACGGTTATAGGGTTTCTCTTAAAACTTAAGTGAATGAACTTATGAAGTATAACAATAGCGGACTCTTATCATGAGAAGCTATAGTAATACAGAGATTAAAGAAATGTCAGAGGAGTTTCACTCCCCAAACGGCGGGCGTAGTGATTTTATCGATCGCCGTTTAACGTTGACAGAGAGAAAAAGAAAAATAAATGTTCTCTATTTATGGACATCATTTTTTCACGATGCGTTTGAGATGTGGCTAGTACATGAGACCCCTAATAGGTAATACATACATACATACATAGACTCACGCCTGTTTCCCCGAAGGGGTAGGCAGAGGCATATTAAACGCCCACTTTTCGCCAGTGTTTTGATCCCACGTAATAGGTAATAAAAATATCAATAACCTATGCGAATAGTTGGATTCTATTTGACCACGGATAAAATACTATTATTTCCGTCTTTCCAACAACACAACACGCATACAGTTTTCTTATTTGCATAAAACCAATCTGTCTATATAGGTAATTTATTTTTCAAACAAATTCTTCATAACATTAGGTATATTCTATAGAGAAATGAAAGCACCGCAAGCCGTTCTGCCATAGGATCATGTATATTCATAATTCGCATACGATTACAAATTGTATGTTATATCTATTTATTAGGTACACTACAGCTAAGAAAATTGTATGATATTTATTAATACCTATTAAAAGATTAAGTATTTCAGATGAGATACTGAAGGATTCATAGATTTATAATCGAATTACGGTTGAGCACAATATTTAAACATTAATTTAGCTATACTAAAAAAAAAACATTTTAAAGAAGTAAACGATCAAGGGTTAGCTATGGTAAATTGAATATAAGTACTGATATCAATGCAAGCATTTACATGGCTTCCAAGCGAAAACATATACATTTTTCAAGCATTTTTATACCGTGCGTGTAAAGCAGGCGACGTCCGTCGTGTTGCCTACAATTTACTGTGGGGGCAATGTGACGTTGCGTCGTCGCGTCATACGTGCTTCCGACGACTGAATAACGGATACAATAAAAATTGATATGTGTTGTACGTATGTGTGACAGCAATATGCACTATTTTATTTCTGTGCATGAATGAATCATGCTGACGTGATGCTGCCATTGTTTTACGCGTGTATTGCATAGCTTTGATTCTATACATTCCTATCGCGCTAATCCATGTAAAAACAACGAGTGTCGGCTTTGACAAACTAGCGAAAATTTCTCATATACCTAAATTATTAGAATGTATTATACTATCTATCTACTAGTTATCATGAGCATTTGCATGTGGATGAAACTTAAGATTATTTCAAATAACCGACTAAAAAGCACGTTTGTATTCCTAATCTAAAGATATAAAATATTCCCAGTATTAAGTTTCAGTTCTAGTTTCAATCCGTTCAAATTTTATTTTCACAACTCAAGCTAACTTATGTCCGTGTCAGTCTAAAGCCTACTTCAACTCCCTCATTCGACAAGACGTTCAGATTTCTTCAGGATCCTTCTTTCACTTTTTCATCATCTCATGATCATCTCAGTCGCAAGATGCCTTTACCGTTTAGGAAGCGGAAATTAAAAATGTAATACATTTTAAATAAATAACTTATCATAGATATGTTAGTGATGCTGCCTGGTTGGTCCCGCGGCATAAATGTGCGCGTGGGATTGGGAGGTCTCAGGTTCGATCCCCGGGTCGGGCAAAGTGTTACTGGGTTTTTCCGTTAGGAAATTCACAGTAGCGGCACGGAGTCTGGTAATGTGCCCGGTACAGCAATAGGTTCGCCACCTATTACGTGGGACTAAAATAAATCTGGTGAAAAGTAGGAGTAGCAATATACATACCTCTGCCAACCCCTTCGGGGATATAGGCGTGAGACTATGTATGTATGTATATATGTGTTAGTGATGCTTGCCGTGACTTTGAGCTCGAGACCCCATACGAAGCAGTCCGTAAGTCTCTCCACTAGGCTATTGCTCCCTTTTTCAGGTATAAATTCAAGTAATACGATAAAACAAAGCTTTTTGTGAACAATGCAGTCTTTTTATATTAATAGTTTTCAACAACGGTTGTAATTTGAAACGATTTGTGTTAAGTATTTCGATTATTTTTAGTGATATGTTACTTTTGGAGTCGTAAAACGGCGCCATGAAATCCAACGTCAGAGATATTCGTCACTGAACAGTTCTGAAATCTATGCACGTTTATGTTAGGCTTAAGTACACTTCTGCCTCTCGAATATACTCTTTTTATCATTAAAAGTAAAATCTGTATCTGTAAAACTTTCTCCTTTTATTTAGAGAGTACTTGTCCTAGTTTTTCACATTCCTTTCAACTGTTATCCGTATTATGAGGTAGTACCTCCCAAATAACATACAGCTCGAAGATATGTTGACGTAAATAATGCGTCCATTTTATTGAAAAAGTAGAATGCAAAGGAATATATTTGCTTTTGTATAAAATAAAGCTTGTCTGTACTTCAATTTATTTATTTTTTATTTTGCCACTCTTACACGGTAGAACAGATACTGTCACGCACCAAACGGTTCGGCGCCTCTTATCTCTGCCGTACCATTAAGATGTGGAACTCTTTACCAGTCCACGTGCTTCCCTCCACCTATGATCCCGGGTCCTTTAAGCGGGGCGTGAAAAAGCTTTAGTCAAGGCCGTCAAGGTGAGGGCCATCATGTCATAATGCCATGCTGGCTGCTGGGATGATGTTCATCACTATGGGACTTCACTGACTGCTTAACATCAGGCAGCATGGAGTCAATTTGGTCGGCAGAAATAAAAAAAATTACCGTCTCGAAGTACCTAGTCGCATCATTGATTTGTTTCAATAGCGTTTAAATACACGCGGCATAAGTACATTTACTTATTTTTAATGATATGAATATGTGCTCGAGCGCGAGGCTTCTAAAACTTGATATTTCATAAACATATTCCGTTTAAACTGAAAAGCGTAAGTATCATATTATGCCTTGCTCAGCTTATGTCGGAATCGTTCCCGTATCCTATCCAAGTTTCTTGCAGCTTACAACTCAATTTCCTTTGACAAATCCTGGATCAAAAAAGGTATACGCTCTTCAGCTATTTTATGAATACATCAAAGGGCCTCAAAATACGCATAATGCTCAGTCACTCACAAATGCTATAAATAAACTCTAACTGCAAATGAATTTGTTATGCTACTTCAATTAAAATACCTAAATCCCAGCTTGAAATAGTTTTAAAAATAAATTCCATTTAAGAAATACATGAGACGCTATTGTAGGGCTTTTGTACGGAGGTAGTTTATGACAATAATCAAATGCGCATTATTTTGTGCGTTTCATTAACGCTACGATACGTAATGTTTTTTGGTTAAGATTTCTCTTGTATATTGTTGAAGACTCCATAAAAAACAATTAATGTATCTTAGGGACTTACATAAAGCCGAATGTTTGTTGTATTCTCTCAGATTTAGAAAACTAATTATGGATTACATTTTTGTGATATATCACAAAAATGTAATCCATAATTATCATAAAAGGTGTCCTTATAAATATGATTGTACCTATTTTAGTTCGTATAAATACAAAGAATAATAATCATTGTTGTGTTGTTCTCGAAGTCTACAGTTTCAATCGTTGCTGCGTGACAAACAGTAATAATTCAGTAAAATACGGCTTTCTAGTTGGATTAGGGTGGCCTAAGACAATACGCAGAGATTGACGCAGCCTAGCAACTTATTGCTTCAACGTAATATCCAAAACGTGACATTAGGATAATACGCGGGTGTGTTCTAGAAAACAACAATAATCCGGTGCGCACACATTGAGCGGAACCTTATTACTCGTACTCCCTTTAATCGTATATTCATAAGGGCCACACGTTATTTTGACGTAGGAATGATTATGTCACTCGTCGTTACCAAAATGGCGGTGGTCGTCATTAAGTTTGAGTGCCCTCGTTTGTCCGCGGCGCTTATACACCAACGGCAGGAAAGAAAACTAAAAGCTCCGGGGTACCGGTGCAGCCTACAAATTAGCCACGCTTGCTGGATAAAACACGTGAGGACGGGCTAAGAGATTACTTTCTACGAAACACCTCCGTATTTACATAGGTACGTTTAAGGGCTCTGGCTTTTGACTTTTTTCACCGTTTGGAAAATTTGCGAGCGCGTCCCACTTATCTTCATTACAGCTTATCCATAATCTCTGTTTTTTATATTATATTTATTTGTTCACATTCGTTTAAAATGAATTTTGAAAACGTATCTGTTAAACTTTGCAAGTATTTACTTTAATTTATATACCTACATACTGTATCTGCGATAGCAAAGCTTTCGGGTTATCATTGTCTGTTCCTTTATTTGCTGTATACTGAATTATGTATACAGCAAATAAAGGTCTTTTTGACCAGCACGCGAGGGAGGCTTATGTAGAAATACAGGGTGTTCCTGAGCGAAAGAATAAAATCTGCTACACATCATAAATGAAGTTGGAAACACGGTATCCTGCGAGCTAAATAGCAATGAGATTCTAGCTTTCCACAGAGTAGCTAAACTAAACCCTGATTCTAAGCACCCACGAAACATTATTGTTAAGCTAAACAGTAAACGTACAAGAGACAACTTACTAGCCTCGGTGAGAAATTTCAATAAGAACAACAAGGACGACCGATTGAATTCCTCACAAGTTGGATGCCCAGGTGACAAACAGGCAATATTCGTAACAGAACATCTTTCGCCAGAAAATAAGAAACTGCATGCTGGCAGCATGCAGTTTCTAGAATTGCTGCTAAGGAAAAACATTATAATTTTGTATGGGTAAGGAATGGCAGGATATTTTTACGCAAAGATATAAGCTCTAATCCTGTAGTAATCAAGACAATGGATTGTTTGAAGAAATTGTAACGATGATCGTCACCTTTATAATTTATTTTTCTTTTTAATCATGTCACTCTGTGTATTTTTTTAATTAAAATTCAAACTAAAAGTCTATTACCAAAATGTAAGAGGTCTTAGAACTAAAACTGAAGATTTTTATCTGTCAGTCCTTAAAAAGAATTACGATGTAATAATTATAACAGAGTCGTGGTTAAATGAAAGCGTGTACGATCACGAGCTATTTGATAAACGATACAATGTATTTCGCCGTGATAGGTCTTCAACTTTAAGCCATAAAACAAAAAAAGATGGGGGTGGCGTATTGATCGCCATTCTCAAATCTTATGAAGCTTTACGTAAAATCAGTTGGGAGTCTTCATATAAAGACCTTTGGATTAACATGAAACTGGCAAATCTTTCTTTGAATATTTGTAGTATGTACTTCCTCCCGTTAATTCAAATTATATGGACATATTTCTTCAAAATACGGCAAAAATAACTCACAAACACAGTAATTCCCAAAAAAGGACCAGTGAATTATTATTGATTGTAGGCGATTTTAATATGGGTGATTTAAAATGGCGTGTGGATCATAGTTTAAATTACATGACACCAATCACTAACGGTAGTAGTATGCATAGCGTTTTTTTTTGGACTCAATGGCATTTTGCGATCTCCATCAATTTAATAATATACCTAATGCAAATCAAAAAGTTCTTGACTTGATATTATGCAATAAATTGAACAGCGTGTCAATCACTACAGCCGACACTTTTCTAGTTGAACCCGACACGCACCATCCCCCTTTGTATATAAAGGTTGAACAAAGTTCTCCACGTACCCTTAAACAATCCCCTACTCCGACTCATAATTTTTACAAGTGTAATTACGAGGTAATTAATGGTGAGCTGGAGGGCATTGATTGGGCTCCTGTGTTTATAGGTTCACATACAGTGGATCAAATGACAGACTTATTTTATGACACCTTACGACCTATAATTAATGAGCACGTCCCACTTAGTTATCGTCGCTCCGAATCTTACCCAGTATGGTTTACAAAACCTCTATTAAATGCATTAAAAGAAAAACGTAAGTTTCATTCAAGATTTAAAAAATATGATAATTTGATGGATAAACTGCAATATGAAGTGACAAGAAAACGATGTGACTTAATGATCACCGAGTGCTATTCTAATTTTAAAAAACACGCTATTGAAGACTTGAAATCGCGACCTAAATATTTTTGGAAAATATTTAAAGATAAAAAATCAAATAGCACATCTATACCCAATGAAATGACTCTTGGCACATTAACAGCCAAAGGAGGTCAACAGGTGAGCGATTTATTTTCCAACTATTTCCAAAGCATTTATGTCAATAATACACAGCATTCAACCCATCAGTGCAAACGTCATGTTGAATATAATAACTCGTTCAGCACATTTTTTGTCACTGAAGAGGAGGTACTAAAAGATTTGCAATCCTTGGACGCCTATAAAGGACCAGGACCGGACTCGATTCCACCAATATTCTTAAAGAAGTGTGCAAAACTTTTATATAAGCCTCTAACTATAATTTATAATCATTCCCTTCAGACGGGCGTCTTTCCTAAAGTCTGGAAACTGGCACATCTGACGCCTGTTCACAAAGGTGGCAGATTTGATGATCTAGCCCAATATCGACCTGTATCCATTTTATCCACATGTGGGAAAGTTCTAGAATCTATTGTTAACAAAGAGTTGCATTCTCATTTTACAAACTGCTCGAGTCACATCAACATGGGTTGTTGCCTCGAAGGTCCTCAACCACCAATCTAATTAGCTACACATGTGATATTGTGGATACAGTAGACAAGGGCGGTGAAGTTCATGCGATATATACCGACTTTAGGAAGGCATTCGACCTGGTTCGCCATTGTTGTCTAGTAAATAAACTTGCGTCTTGGGGTATTCATGGATCATTATTAAGGTGTTGTGAATCATACATCCGCAATCGTTCACAGTTAGTATATCTTCGCTGAACCCATTAAAGGTCAAATGAAAACTACAAATATTTTCTTATTTTTTTTATTATTTTCGTATTAAAGTAACCACAAAGAAAAACATAAATCAAAAAAATTATGGAAAATTTTGTTTTTCACGAAAATATAGGGGTGTACTCAATTGAGTACACTGACCGCCTAAGTATGAAAATTTTCAAAACATGCTTTTTCAACACAAAGTGTTTTCAGGCACTTCTTACATTGCGAACGCACTCTTTAACTGCTTACTTCACACTGCAGCTGTTTAACAATTTTGAGGGGATAATGTCCTACTCCATCTTGAGGTAGCCCTTCGACAACTGATGCAGCTTGCCTTGATTTTCATTGTTCACCCTGGCGTAAATAAAATCGTGCAATGTCCCGAGCGCCGCCTGTAGGCGGTTGTACGTGGGTATCGTGCGGTCCATGGCCCTGTATGGTGCCCCTGTGTGGGCGATGGACATGACGGCCAGCACTCTCGCCATTCTGCGCAAACCACTGAGGGCGATGGCCGTCAGAGTCATCCGCGGGTATCGCACGATTTCCTACGAGGCGGCTTGCATCCTGGCCGGATCCCCGCCCTGGGACCTAGAGGCGAAAGTACTCGCGTCATTATATCGATGGCGCGAGGAAGAGCAGACATGGGGCTCGAGACTGGTGCAGTGGCAGATCGCGCTGCGTCGAGGCGATCCGGCCAGTACTCGATGACTGGCTCGGGAGAAGACATGGCTCCCTGTCGTTTAGGGTGACACAGGTGCTGTCGGGGCCCGGCTGCTTCGGCAAGTACCTGTGCCGCATAGACAGGGAGCCGGACGCTCGGTGCCACCACTGCGTCTATTGCGGGGAGGACACGGCGCAACACATGCTCGCCAAGTGTGTAGCTTGGGAGGAGCAGCGCCGTGTCCTCACAAATAAAATAGGGGGCGATCTGTCGCTGTCGGCCGTAGTGCGGAGGATGGTCGGTAGCGCAGAGTCGTGGGACGCGGTGGTGTCCTTCTGCGAGGACGTGATGTCGCAGAAGGAAACTGCGGAAAGGGAGAGGGAGATCTGGACTCCCTTCCCCGGCCGCAGAAGGCGCACCGGGCGCAGGAGAAGGGCGGACAACGCCCTTTTCCGGCCCCCATGAATGGGTCCAGGGGCGAGGGACTTGGGGAAGTCCTCGCCCCTATTCGATGGACCCGAGGCGCAGGCGCGCGCGGGTTTCGGCGCGCGCCTCTGAGGCGATGCAAGGGGTAGTTCAACACCTCACTACCAAAAAGTTGCATTCTCATTTTACAAACTGCTCGAGTCACATCAACATGGATTCTTGCCTCGAAGGTCTACAACCACCAATCTAATTAGCTACACATGTGATACAATAGACAAGGGCGGTGAAGTTCATGCGATATATACCGACTTTAGGAAGGCATTCGACCTGGTTCGCCATCGTTTTCTAGTAAATAAACTTGCGTCTTGGGGTATTCATTGATCATTATTAAGGTGTTGTGAATCATACATCCGCAATCGTTCACAGTTAGCATATCTTCGCTGCTTTAAATCTGTTGAAAAACTAGTCCCTTCCGGAGTTCCGCAGGGTTCTCACATCAGTCCGCTTTTTTTTTAGTGTATATACATGACATTAAACAAGTAATAAAATCTAAACATCAATTATACGCTGATGATTTAAAAATTTATCGTGCTATTGATAATCAATCGGATATCGAAATTCTTCAATCAGATTTAAATGCTGTAGAAGACTGGTGCTTGGAAAACCATAGGTTCTTAAACTATACAAAATGCTATCATATTAAGTTCACGAAAAAGAAACTACCAACAAAAGTAAATTATTCCATCAATAATGTTACATTACCTGAAGTAAATACAATATGCGACCTAGGTATTACTTTTGATACTGCACTTAGTTTTAAATGGAAGTTTTCGACTTGCTGGATTTATTAATAGACAAATGAAAATTTTAAAAGAAGCCATCCTCGTTTACAATTCTATAGTACGCGGAATGCTGGAATATTGTAGCACAGTCTGGAACCCTTGTTATCAAGTGCATATAGATCGCATCGAACGAATTCAAAAACGTTTTCTATACCATCTAGCATACTCAAACAATAAATGCCACTTATTAACGTCCTACGAGGATCGCCTTACTTTTTATAAAATGAAACACCTTAAAAGTAGGCGTAAAGTTGCAGACTTAGTATTTTTAAATAAAATTATTAATGGCTTAGTCGATATTCCCGAAGTATTAGCACGTGTATCGTTCTTGTTGCCACGGGTAGGCAGTCGCCTCTACAACCGAAAAACATTCCATCTCCCTCTATACAAAACAAACATTGGCCAACATTCACCTTTATACAGAATGTGTTCTCTCGCGAATGACGTCAGATCAGATGTTGACCTATTTAAAAACACTTCTATGACCTCATTCAAGAAAATCCTAAAAAACTGTGTATTTTAGTGTAATAATTATGTCTTCCCACTGTTTTTTTTACTTTTATCTATACTGTTGTCATGTGTGAAATATAATGAGACAAGTTAACATAGCATACATACTTATGTCAATGATAAGTTAATAAGTATGTAGTGTTTGCATCTAGTAGGATACATCTTAGATATACAACTGTAAGCATATAACTTTAACACTGTACCAAACAAGATTGTATCCAGTTTTGCGAAACAATAAAAAAAATGTACATGAATAAGACAACAAGGTTCAAGTAATCCATTACTGAGCTAACCAACTTGCTCCGCAGCTGTTAAATCGCTCCTATACTACTTGGTGCCGATGCGAAACTAATGACTTGTTTCGAAAATGCATCACTGCAGTTTCGATAACATAATTTGGATATAATCTGAAATGGTATATCTTTGTTTAAAATTAATTTAAAAAAAGATAACTCCTGCGCTACAAATATAGTCTTTGTCACCCGGGGAGAGGTAATTTATATTATTTATAAATTCCCTAATCAACGAACACAATCAAATCCTCGACTCTCAACGCAGTACCGTCTAAACTACTATGCGATCCATGCATTCAACACTAAAGCTGGTGGATGAACTGAAATCTAATTCTTAAAAATGCAATAAATCTTTTTTAAGTAACACAACAGTAAAGTTATGTTATTACAATTATACTAAAACAGCTATGCCACATATAAAAAAATTAAGTAACGCGAAGAGAAGTTCAAGATCTCATAACGATTTCATTATTTAACTTGAACTTCAACGAACCTAAACTGGTGAAGTTATTAAGCTAATGGAATGAAAAATCTGTTTAATAGTATTAGGCCGGTAATTAATAAACAAAATAAAATTAATTTCCGCTTTCCCCGGCATTCAGTAATAAAGTGAATGAAATATCTTATTCATTTAATGTAGTCGTCATCGTCTCAGCTGTAACCCTAATAATATTATAAAAGCGAAGGGTTTGTAATTATGGGTTTTAGCTACACTGTAAGACACAAAACGTTTTTGGTTTATTTTTGCTCGGGTACTTTCTATTAAGGGAACGCATATAAACACCCACAAACTTAGCCAAACGTTAATTGTAGACTTAAGGCCAATTCAATGCGTTCTTGCTAATTCTACATTTTACAAGGCTAGTGACTTGTGAAAAAGATTCATAAACTCGCTGATGTATGAATTTACTTTCTTTAAGTTTGTCTATAGGTACTCACACTTTTTTATCTTGTTACATGAAGTGACGGAATAAAAAGTTAAGTATATTTTTAAGATATTTCTGTTAGGAATGGTTAGAAAGATACCGCCCGAGCAATTTTGTAAGTTTAAAAGATATCATAAACATGCTTACGTTGTCTTATGGTTTGGAACACGGGGTTCGCTTTCTAGTCTAAGCCGATGTAACCCAATATTAACTATTCTACAAAGGGACTGCCGTTTCACCTCAGAAACTTAAACTGATGGCGATATACTGTGTTTCAAACTAGTGTCAGTATATTCAAATATACTAACTCTCCGTTACGTTTGTCAAAGGTTTACAGTAGCGCAAGTTTTAACGTGCTCTTTAAGTCACGGAGCGAGCAACAATTATCAATTTAATACTCACGTAACTTCAAAAAGCAGTGATGCGCGCTGTCGTTACAGATTTGAGGCCTGTATGTATGAGGATGAAGTTTGTTTCAATTGGGCATCTCCTCAATTGCGGGTCTACTGTATGTCAATGAAATAAATGAATTAAATGGTCGCTGGTAACATGAGGTTGCATGAGAATGAAGTTGTGAAAACTGTAGTTGCCAGCTAGCTTTAGTTTACATAGTTTCATTTACTCGAGAAAAGTTCACTAAGCCAGCGAGACATGAGAACACAGTTTTCAGAGTAATTTAAACATGTGTGAATACACAATGTGGTAGGGAAATAACCTAAATGCTTGTTTCTGTTCTCTTTTATTATACTAAGACGTGAACTGCTTAGAGTACATTTTGTGCTCAATGCGGAGACTGGGGAAACATAAACGGCTATATAGTTAAACATAAATCTTCGTAATAACTTATTCAGGATTTACATTTAAAACATAAAGCAAACGACTGCTGTAAACTAACAGTGGTTTAGCACTTATAAGCTCGCAGATTAGGTTCAAGTTTTCCCACGGAACAGAAATACTTCTTTTCTGTGTCGTGAGTGTTTCTGTAGTGACATATATGTAAATTCGACATAACTTACAATGTAAATAAACACCGTATCGCCAGCTTAGATAGTGTACTTATATTACTAGATAGTAGTCATAGCAAGCAGCTTTAAAAATATCCCAACAAGTTGTAGGTATAATAAATACCAATGTGCCCTGTGACCGTAGCTGTCGCTATGTTAAACAAGTCGCCGGGGCCCAATGTGGCTGAGATTTACCGCGGCAAACTTAGACGTCTCTCCCCTGGGCTGATCACGCAAAACCACCAACCTGTAGGCACGTACACATGTCCACACAACAACGCATTTCTATGCGTACAGACAGCGAGATAAGGTATTACAACACACCTTCAAATATTTTAATATTTTTATCATACAAAACAACTAAACCTACCGATGTCCCATAGAATGCCTTTAGAGGTTAAACACATTAGTTTATTTTTAATACATTAAATTTCGTTTAAAGTTTTTAGTTCAGTGTTACTTTTGTCGGTGACTGTACGCTGTAACATCTTTCTATGTGTGCAATAATACAGTCGTGGGCGTGTAGCGTCGGGTCACGTCTACAAATCGGTGGTTGATTGATGAAACGCAGTTTCTGCAATTCCTTAGTGTGCTGCCTTATTGATCGGTGAGCGTATGAACCGAATCTCGGGATAGACATTCGATTATAAGAATATACATGTATATATTTTAAAGGCCCATGCGTTCGTACCTTTACGGTCGGTTACGTGCGTAGGCGGCCTAATGCGTTTAATCTCAGCTCGAAGCGCCCTCGGTCGAACGTGGTAATTTATTTTATTAATGAGTTGTCTTGTTAATGTTTTATTGTATCATGAACTTGTTATGAAATCTTGTATCTGTGTTGGTACTTTGCGACCACTTAGAAGTCAAGGTATGTACATAATACCAGTATGATCTGCCATTTTCGTATTACCGTTCCCACAACTGAAGATGAGTTTATGTATCTATAATTGTTGCAAATATCTATTCATAATTGTGTAGACATTTATGAATATCCTTATAAAATATACACTATTTATTAAAATTTAAATTTTTATTTATAAGCTTCTAGTTATAATAGTTCTCTACTAAATAACAAATTATATTTTGACTGTTAGAAAGTCCACCTTTGTACAACTTTTTGTAGTGCAAAAAGTAAATAAGGGGTAGTTGCTAACAGCATCATCTGAAATTGAATCCGGCAGTCAGCTGAACCACGGTAATAACACAGTCAAATAATCCATACAGTCGTTCGACGAACGCGTCTAGACGGGTCAATCGTGCGGGGGGCAAGAGGTGAGACGCGGGAAGAGCGGTACTTAGTTACGTATATCGCCTTAGTTCCTAACTAGGTACATATTTTTGGGGGCTGGCGCGTGCTTGTTTTTTGTTCGTTACTTATTTATTTGCTTATGAATATAAATTAAGATGGTGCATGCGAATTGTGCTGTGAGATCTTGAAATTCTTTATGCTGTTTAAAGATATAAATAAATAAGGATTCAAAAAATCTTAGATTTCATCAATTTAAAAATAATGTGCACGTACCTACTAATCTACTAACTTTTTACAATATCTCATGTCTAGTCAAATCAGAGATTAAAGTACTAAATCATTGTACGTAAACAACATGGCAGACATAAGAAAATATGCGTTGTAAGGTAATATTCGATTCAAGTGTGATTTTAATTTCATGCAATAAGTAGGTACCTAGTACCTTCGTATTAGTTAAGTACCTAGGTATCACATATTATTATGTATCTTGGTAACGGCGCATCCTAGCTCGAAAATAACCATATTTTTGGTCCCCGTTTATAAACCCCACACATGATCTCCGTAATATCATAGCCCGGTCACCCATCCATAAAATGACCATGATGTCTATTGCTTTACCTTAACGTAGTTTGCACGAAAAAAATCTGCAAAATACTTCATATCTATAACATAGGCTCTGCAAGCTGATCCCATGGTTACCCGTCCATTAAACCACCGCTATGTCAATCGCTTTATTTTAACATGGTTTGTACGATAACGATATCTGAAAAATGCTTTATATTCTTAACCGCCTCCCATGACACCTGCGGGATGAAATAGGTGCTGACTGACACTTTGTATGCAAATCTGTCACCGCACGAAAAATGCAACGTGTTTTATAATAATTATTTATCGTTATTTATTGAAATATATTAAACTAGCTCTTTCCCACGGTTTCACCCACGTCCTGAGGGAACTACTTAGCGTACCCGGTTAATTTGTAGCCTAAGTTACTCCTTGGTACATCAGCTATCCGTCAGTCAACGTCTCGTCAAAATCGGTCCAGCCGTTTCAGAGATTAGTGAAAACAAACAGACAGACAGACAAAATGGTAAAAAATGTCATTTCGGTATATGTACCGACTATACATCCATATGCATTTAGTAAAAAACGGTTATTTTAATATTACAAACAGACTGGAGTGTCTGTAATATTAAAATTATGTGTATAGATGTATTTAGATGTATAGATAAGTGATTTACACTGTAATATTCATGTAGCGTAGCAATTGTTATATGTTTCTAAAATAAATAGACGGTGTTTGAATAAGTAGGTATTTTTAACATGTGGCAGCCCTAGCCTCCTTACGCTTGTCTAGACGTTGTCGGCTTTTTCTACGAGATCAAAGGCGTCAAACTACTGTATGTCTTTATACTGTGGTAATAATATCTAACAGTAGGTATTATAACTCCATACAACCGCACGAAACTCGAGTTATACCTACGCGCCCCGAGCGCAGTACACATTAGACTGTGCCTATAGTACACAACAGCCGCGATCGTGGCGTTCGCGCGCCGTGTTCAAAATGTACCTACTAGGTTGCAATGACAATTTGATTAGCTTAATCTATTATTATGTTGATATTTTTAAAAACATATTGGTATGATTGTAGTAATAATGTATACTAGCAGAACACTTTTATCTGCGTTATGTTATGGACAATGTATTATTTCATTGAAGTCTATGATTATTGATTAGTAGTACCTTCAGGTTATTTTCAAAATAGAAGCCGATATGAATCTCCTTAGTGTAACTGGTTAGTCTACTTATTGTAACCAATAGGTTATTTCCTAGAGTACTTACATACCTCCATCATCGTTATTTGTTTGAATAAAAAATATAAGTACCTAATATGAACAATCACAAAACCAGTAAAAACTTCGAATAGGTACATGTAATTAATATACTTGAGGCGAGCAGTCCTACCGCTTGTTTGCGTACAACGTGTCTGTAGGCATATAACTCTTGGAGCCGGCCGAGTTACAATACTGTTAGATGATATTACCGTGGCTGAACGCCGCGCCGGTCGGTATAAAAAAACAAACGCAGTTATCTGGAGATATACTTTTTCAGTATGTCTTACTAAGTATACGAATTCAATTTATTTGCTAGACATTGAGCTGGTGGATGTATATTTTTTTAATGAATACTTCTAAATTTTCGCGATTTAGAGACATACCAATAATCAGTTACGTCATGTCGTAGACCAAGGCTGGTGTTTATTGTAACCGATGTCGAAATGTCGAGAACAATTCTGTTAAAAGTTAATGCACCTTTATTTTAAAATAATTACGCGAGCCCCGTAACATAAATATCAGCATAGCTTCTTGGTGATTTCTACAACCTTGAGGATTAGTAGGTATATTTTTGTATATGTTTAATTGTATGCAGTACGAAATATGGCTCGAGCGATGGAATTTAGAGTAACGGTCATCAGAAATCAGGAGTTACGGTGTAAGGTTTACTGCTCACGATATAGTGTGGATAGCATGCTCGTATTATGAGGATACGTCATAATCAGCAGCCACGTTTGATTGCTCACTTTTACCTACATACGGCTCAAATAATTATTCCAGTTATTGTAAGTTACTTACAAATGTTATAAATTATTTATATGTATCGCATAAGTGAAAAATATTTGAAAAATAAAAAGGTGTTCACCGTGCCGTTTTAGCGTGGGTTACACCCACAGAAAATAAACGACCTAAATATAAGTATGAGTATCACTAGCGAAAGGTTAAAAGAATTTATAGACTATTTACAGAAAATAGAATCTATTCTACTCAAACTCTATTAAAATCGCGTGAAACTTCTTTATATGTAAAATTTTATACTTACTACGATGTATAACCACAAAATCAAGGATTTTTATTGGTTTTATTAAGATATAAATTGGCTGGTAATACAAGCTTTATTTAACCCTGGTTAAACGTGCACATTTATTTATTAAAGCGAACGTGACACCACATCTTTAGCCTTGGAAGAAATCCAAGCTTCTTAGCCAACTGCAGCCAATTCAAAGGTCCATAAAAGCAAAAATAGCAAAATATAATATCGCAAAAAATTTAATTAATAAAATATTTCTTCAGAAATGCCAACATTTTAAAAGTAGCCTATACCTTTTGTGTTTTAATTTTATTTCCATATTGCTTTCAAACTTTATACTTTCCTACTCAAATGTGCTCTTGTCGCGTCTGGTGTACCAGCTGTACTTGAACCAAATGGTTTGGTACGCGACGATGGGAAGAGAATTGACGGTATGTCACTGTTGCCATGGAAAATGGGTAGGCCTTTGGTGTGGGACGCAACCTGCGTAGACACCCTCGCGCCATCCCATGTTCCAAGCTCGGGAGGCCATGCTGGCGCTACTGCTGCATCTGCGGAAACCCTCAAACGGCGCAAGTACAGCTAATTACGTATTTAAGCCGTTTGGGGTGGAAACGCTAGGCTCATGGGATCCGAGCGCTCGTTCTTTATACCGAGAAATATCTAAACGGTTAGTCGACGTCTCACGTGACCAGAAGGCTGGTTTATTCTTTGCTCAAAGAATCAGCATTGCCATCCAGCGTGGCAATGCTGCCAGCCTTCTGGGCACGTTATCCGATGATATTGATGCGGAGGCATTCTACGACGCCTAAACACACCTGTACATATGTATCTATTTTTACTTTTTATTTTTAGTTTTATGTACATATATATTCTTAGACAGTATGATTATTTAAGATAGTAATGTACATAGTTATAATTAATCATCTGCAATGTTGCATTATACTCAACTTTCGTTATACAAAATAAACGTTATTTCATGTCCTAATTCTTTGTTCCCATCCGTCTTGATCAAGATATTTCTCCGTAAGTACAATACTTTACCGATATTGTATATAAATTGGTATCTAGAGACCACAGCAGCAGTAAAACTAGTCTGTGTTGCAATGAAACTAGCTAATGTTTCAAACAGGCTTTGTAGCTCCAGTTTAAATGGCTTACTGCGTGCCAGCCTATTGCCAATTGCGGAGAGCATCTGGATGAATACTCCATTTTGAACATGAAATAAAAAGCAAACCCTTTGAGTCGTGTATGATTGGGATTTTGTTACTGCTGCGTACGTGTTTCAAATATTGGTTACGCGCTTATAGGCCGTCGCGGACAGCTTTAATGATGGACTGGCGGCGGTGTGATACTGATAGTAAAACATATTCGGTAGTTAGATTGAAAGTAATAAATTCGCAATGATGGGCGTCGAGACACTGAAAAAAAACAAGATTTTATAATTATAAATAACCAAGACTTTTATAAATGGGTCTTATATATCTATATAAAATACAGAAAATATTTTACGGAAAAATTAGGTAGGGTAGACCGAGGCGAATCAGATCAGTTGGCAAATCGGATCAAAATAATAAATTTGAGAATATATTTTAATAAAGCGTTGACACGGAACGCAAGCTACTGGTGGCTCACGAGCTACTTCCATCCCGCACCTGCTGCCATCGATAGCGTTTCGATTCGACCAGTATATCAGCAAAATATTTTAATTTTTAAGCACTGTATTACATGTTAATATGTGAAATATTTATTTCAAACCTCTTCAAATTGGGGTGATGAGAATTGGATCACTTATTTAAAATGATTTTTTTTTTTACATTTGAGAATAATTACGCATTTTAATTCAATTATAGATGGTTCGCTTATATAACAGACAAACAATAAAAAGAATAGGCGGCAGGAGAATGGCCCAAATAAAATTATAACCGCAAACAAAGAACTGGCCTTAGAATTAATCTTAGGTCGGGCTGCTGAGATTAAAAAAATACCATACACAAATTTACAATGGCTAGTTTCTCTCTCCAGTGATGACACGTAGTAGGCAGTAAAACCAATATTACATTTGATTCCACCTCAATACAAGATTAATCTTTACGAAAGAGATGCTAAGAAGAATCTTAAAACTGACTGATAGTACCAAAGAAAATATGAAGAAGAAGAATAATAAAATAACAATTTGAATAAAATCTAAGGTTCATGTGCGAAGCACAAAGATTGGCATTGTATTTATTGAGGTAAAAAAAAAACAGGTGAGAAGAGGCTCGTAATTTCTGTTTTAGTCATAAATATTGTTCTGATTATTTATTGCCTTTGATACAAAAGCTTATAATATTGAGAAAACCTTAACTTTATGTATGATCCTAGTCACCCCGATATTTCGCTATTTTTAACTATTGATTAATATTTTGCACAATTTATGAGTAAATTGAGTTCCGAAATGTTTTATTCATAGCAAAATAATTACTAATTACCGTTTTGGTAATTCAAATTACATACATTACACATAAGTATGATTTTTATGGCCTCAAATAAAAAGTGATCCGATTCACCTCGGTCTACCCTACTTTACTGCACCAAGCGTTGTAGGTTCGATATAAAAGACAACACTTTTGAAATCCACAAAATATTTTTGTGAGTCTGGCTGTTTTTGAATTAATGAAGCTTGAATATTGTTTTAGGTTTTAATTTTACCGCACAGTTAGGTAGGTACTTTTTGTTTTGCAGATAACTGATATAAAGACCTATCTGACAAACATACTGTCACAATTAAACATAACTGACAGTAAAATAAACAACATCCCCACGCTTGGCACTTTTAGCAAACAGGTAAACCACAAATTGAATTTGTGGTTTACCTACATATTTTAAAATGGCTTATACGCACTGAAATGACACAGGCACTTTATATCAAACATGAACTTTAAATTACATATATTAAAAAGCAAAAATATTTGAAAAAGGGTAAAGGAAAATAAAAAGAAATAAAAGGCAAGGAGGTCTTTTAGGTTAGAAAAATGCAGTATGAAATCAAAGATTAGGTTGCTTAATCACTGTACTGGACCAGAGACGCAAGAGGCGAACATTTGTGCTTCCACTGACGGATTAACGGATGCAGTTGACGTAACTGCAAACTTAATTGCAGTAATGTACTTGAAAACTTGTCGGAATAGCTACCTACTACAACTGTTTACTAAGTGAATTATTATTGTAGAGTACTAACAAAGTTCTTCATAAATATATTTTTTATCTATATTATCTTGCTACAATTTATTAAAATTGCGCAGTTTACAAGGACTGATAAAATTAAGATTGTAACTCTCTAAAAGTCGTACGATTCGTTTCTCAAGTAGCCTTCATAGTATGAGTACCAAATAACCTAATCAAGTGAAGCAGTAGCCCCTTTGTAACTTGATATTACAAAATATTGATAGTATTTGCAGCGCCATCCAGCTGAATTCAGGATAATCGGTTGAACTTAGATTAAACCTCACGCTGGGAGCGCATTAAATCAAAAGTGTAATGCATTGAATTCGAGCTCCACCTTTCAGCGGAAAGTTGATTTCGCTATTGAACTATAGACATTTAGTAAATTAAATTCAAAACTTTCTCTTGTATAGCAGTGTAGTTTTGTTTACATCACAGAAACGAAAGAGTCTTGCACATTGAAATGAAATGAAATGAAAATTTATTCGCTTAGAGACATGGTTATAAAGGTGTTACAGAATGAAGTTTGTTCATCACATCTCGCTTTCAGTAGGCATACGAATATTAAATTACATTATAAATAAAATCATAGCCAAAATTACATCAATAAGATCGTATTATGTTAAATAAGATTTTATAAAATATGCACCTGTTACATCATAATAATAAATTAAAAGTCAAGATAAATTTGAAATAGCAAGTAATACAAATGTCAAAACTGTTTAAATTTTCGATAAAGTTTTACAATTATTATATACGAATGTAAATTTATTATTAATAAAATATCATGCAGTTTGACATTTTGTCATACTTATGTTTAAACTAATAAGAAATATACTCTTTACAAAAGACAATTATACATCCATGAGCAAGCGCATTTATATTATTTGCAAATGAAGTATTCATTTTACACATTCATAAAAACATCGAATATTTATTTTATATGCAAGGTAAAGTGCAATGATAAAACTTGAATACGAATTGAATTAATTCAAATATAATACCCAGCAGTTGATTGCAATTTGTTTACTTAAATTATTGAAAATATCAAATTTAAGTATACAAATTTAATTTAAGCCCTTTCACTTTGTCACAAACGATACATTTCAATGTTATTATTGTATGTTTGAATATGAACTCTGCATAACCTGCAGGGGACGTCAAATTGAACTTATTGTTTCAAATATCATAAAAACCGCTTGTAAGGACACAACACATGTCAAATTATGATAGAAAACTCAAAAGATGTAGTGACAAGCATCGAGAAAGGCATGTTAAGATGGTTTGGGCACATGGAGAGGATGGATGACGAAATACTGACAAAGAAGATATATAAGGCAAGTGTGAATGGAACAGGACGAAGAGGAAGGCCTAGGCGGACGTTCTCTGACCAGATTGGAGACATCCTTAAAAAAAAGGACAGGTCAGAAGGACCCTAAACTTCTGTTTAGGGTACTTCTGACCTGTCCTGAGCATGCATGAGAAACTTGATGGGAGTGAATGAAGCAAGAGAGGTATGTCAGGATCGTTGCAAATGCCTTTCCGTAGTCTCTGCCTACCCCTCCGGGAAACAGGCGTGAGTCTATGTATGTATGTATGTAACTCAAAAGATATGAATGAACATTTAAACATATGTAGGAGACCGGGGGGCTAGTTCTAACAAGGGCAAGTAGTAACAAGCATTTTTACCTTCATAATAGAAGAAAATTCGTTTGATTTTCAACCCAATCTACTATTTAATATGCAATGTATCATATAAGCGTGGCCAGTAGCCCGCCGGACGGCGGTGCAGCAAGCGGTATTGTGCAGGTGCTCCAATAAAGCGAATTATCGGATTTTTTTATGTTTATACGAAATTGATTAGCGTTGATTTAAAATTGTTTAGCAGTTCTTGATTTATACAGATACATTTAGCATTTGTTTAGTTTGATTATAATGAACTGTAATTTTACATCTAATAAGCGATTTCGACACTGTAAAGGAAAAACTACCCGTGCTACCCAAGGCTGTGCTACCCGAGGATGTTTGCGAATTGTCCTTTGCTAAAGTCTTGGAAAATAAAACCAGAATACGAAAAGCTGCAAAAGATATTAAAAAGTTAAGTTTATAAATGGCTGTAAGTCTAAAATTCCTAAATAGTTTAAGTAAAGGAAGAATATGTTATTTGTTTATTTTTCTGTTACATTAAAAATGAAACCTAAAAGTTTAAACTTGTTTAAGCGTGTCTGAAGTGTTCCATGCCAAATAAATCTTTATTAAATATAAAACTAGTTTTCAAGTCCTAATGTTACAATTTGCCCCCATCTCGTTACAACTAGCCCCAATCACAGGGAAAAATGTAACACTCGTCAGTTTTTCTTTAAAGCCGTTTCTACAAAAAGTCGTTACAAGTTTGATTAAAATTTTATTTTAAATCAATAGTTGAATAGTTGTTGATTGGAATAGTACAGCTAGATTTCCTAAATACATAACGAGTAAGCTTTCATAACCAAGAGACCAAAAATTGTTACAACTAGCATACATAGCGGCTAAAAATATAACTCTCCGCAGTCAGGTAGAAGAAGGCAGCGATAGCCGAGTGGATATACCAACAGACTGCCATGCAGAGGGTATCGGGTTCGAATCCACGGCGCGCACCAATGACTTTTCGGAGTTATGTGCGTATTGAATTGTTAATTATCATTTGTCCCGTGCCTCGGAGAGCACGTTAAGCCGTCGGTCCCGGTTGTCACAAAGATATTGACAGTCGTTACAGGGTGTCAGTACCTTCTAAATAAACTGACACTTGTCTAAGCCATGGAATATCGCTATCCCTTCGGGTTGCGGAGGTCAGACAGGCAGTCACTCTGTGGAAAAGCTAATATTCAGCCAAATCCGGTTAGACTAGTAAGCGGACCCCAGATTGAAACTGGGATAACGCTAAGAGAAAGAAGAAGAAGTCAGGTAGAAGAAACTTCTTACTGAGCCTTACACTATTACCTTTACCTAATGCTATTAAGGTGTTGACGTAGAAATGCTCTCCGTAGCGATGTCGAAACCGACCGTAGAAAATCTACTAGGCGAAATTACGCGTTATAATTACCCCCTGGGCCAAGGGACGAGAACACTCGTCAATCACTCAAGTGGAAAAAAGTACACCACGTGTAAGTGTCTATTCGTTTGTTTACGTATTATATCCGCCAGCTCTCTCAATATTATCTTTAATTTTACTGGTATCTTTATACCACGCGATGTCATTTAAAATAATTTCTAGACCAAAAAGATAGTTGGAAAAATAATGCTACATAAAAGTGAATTCGAGCAACAAGTCAGAGAAAAGTCAAAGTTGAGGCGTTCCTAAAGATCAATACGAAAGCGAAGTTTTAAGAGAGATTGTGAGTTCTTGACAAATAAGAACAACGCTTTTATATGCTTTTGTATTTAAAGTCGTCGGTTTTATTAGAATAGTTAGGAAATGTTTTGTGTTCTAATATGAAATGTATATTGGGGTAATTATGATACGAGGTTAACCGCTGTGTATACGTTTTCTACTTGCAAGTGCAGGAATATGTGTAAAGCTATAGTAAATACTTGAGTGAAGGAAAACATCATAAAGAAGAAGAGTGCAAATTGTAGTCCAATGTCAGCCAATAAATATATAACGGTAGTGCAAGAAATGGAGTGGCAACAAATACGAGAAAGATTTAAATAAATGAGCGCACTGTGTAGCTTTCGCACACCTCTGCACCTCGCGTTCCTTTAACCAAACTGAATAGATTTATAAACAAAATAAATTAGCTTTGTTTGAAGACTTTTAAAGGAAATTAAATGGTCATACCCCTCTTAAACTGAGTGGCTCAGAACTGCAACTGCAATTCTCTCGAGTAAAGCGGAGTGTACATGTGCGTTTATTTCAGCTACATACATTACAAGTTTTTGCCGAGCGGCTAATAGCCGACTTACATCATTTTTTCTTTAAGCTAAGTGTGCATCATTGGTATAAACATAAAATTTCCTCCGTGCGCTCTAAAAGTCCAAAACACAAAAATCCTTCTGCTTACCGTGTTCTTTTCAAAGGTTGTCAAAACTTGAATACTTTAAGTGCTTTATTGCTAAAAGTTCAGTCAAAATTTAAAATGAAAGTCTTCAAGTGAATCAGTTGAAAACCTCCAGTTTGCGTGGACATTTTTATTTAAATTTCCTTTATTTATTTTTATTACTGCATCTGCTCTTGGATTCCCTAACAAGTTTTATGTCAACAATTTAAAAGAAATTCAGTTTTATGTAGTGCTTTGTTATTAATACCAAATGCACGTAGAGAATTTTATATATTTATTGCTCTTTCATCTAGTAATAACTTTTTCGTAATTAGGTTCTAATCAGTTCTCACAAGTGTTAGTTATAATTAATATATTTTCACAGATTTATATTGCTAGATAGCCGCTATTACCACAGACTTGTTCCTTTAAGCACAATATGCAGTTTTATAGCGACACGGAGCAAATAACTGGAGCAAGATTCGTAATAGATCTTCAACATCCTGTTGGACTTCATATTTTAAAATAAATCAAAGCGCATTTGCGCATTTCTCGGCGAGTCGGTATCCAGCCTTAATTAACGTTCGTTGTTTTGGCTGTCATCCAACTGCTTGTTAAGGAAACTAGGGAATTTCGTGGAGCCGTCGTTGTTTCTTGTTGTGTACATAAAGGCGCGACAAACCCATGGCACAGCCTCTAAATGTATGCAACGGAATAATTTCCGTTCAATTATTTTGTTATCCACTGCAATGGCAGGCTTTATTAGTTCTGCGGTTTCGTTTAAATGGATTAAATGGTCGGCTTTGCTGTTAACTTCTTTTAATTGTATGAGCGTATTGTTAGAGATAAGCCCTCAAATGTAAAACGTTTTATTTTTACGCGATGGTTTGTCGTGTTGTGTCTCGAAAATAAAAGAATGTGCGGTGAATAACTGCTCATTAATTTTAATAATCATTAACCATGCTCAGGTTAAGGAATGGAGATTGCAACTGGTATTAGGATGAGTGACATGTCAAACATAGCTAAAGACCTCTACATACGTAAGTCTTAGATTGAAATTTCATATGGAGTAAAATATTTGCACTTGCTTGCTTCTGAAATTCAATACGGGATGGCTATCGAAAGTGTTTACTACAACCATTACAGTCAAGTGCTTAGAGTTGATATTGACATAGTTCTCTTGCTTAATTAGGTCCACAGTTCTGGGCTATTCCTATTTTTGGACTTCTTTATAGGCACCCACTTGTACCTACTGAATTGGAAATGTGCTGATTGCAAGTAAGACTTGCATCACTTGGCCGTGCGCAATAATTACGATAACATATTTCTTCTACTTGACGTGTGTAGTATTTGTTATTCTCATTCTTCTGTGTAGTCTACTTGTTTGTGAAATGTCTAGCACACATAGGTATTGAGACGATTAACGTACTTGGTTGGAGTTGCAGTCACGCGTGTACGTATGACGCTAATTTACTTTTAAAATAAAATTCTTCTATCATGAGATAATTTTTACATATTATGTGTAGCACTCGCAATGTTACATACTACTCAGTCAAGAAAGTACCGGGAAAAGATCACTAATACACAAATTGTTTGTTATTCATCCAAATTTATTATATCGCCTTCAAAGTATGCTCCTTCAGAAACGATACACTTACGCCAACGAATAATCCATAGTTATACTTATTGGGTTTGGGTTTTCCGCACTTAGCCACTTATTTGGGCCATTGTGCGTAAGTGGCGACTTGATTGACGCCGACTTCTCATACCACCTTAGCTCCTTCCAGAAAGCCATTAGTTGGCTGGTGTCGTTCAAAGCCTCACACATGGTTCTGGGGTTGTTCAGCAGCTTTGCCCGTTGATCGCTTACACTTGTGCAGTGCAGAATGACGTGAGCGGGTGTTTCTTTGGTTTCCAAGCTGCCCCTGCACAGTGGGCTGTCCGTAACGCCTATGTTGAATAGGTGCTTGTCGAGTGGACAGTGGCCGGTTATTATGCCTGTCAGATGCTTAAGTGTTTTGCTATTAGAATGCAGCAGCTTGTGCGAGAATCGCTTGTTCAAGCAGGGGATAGCATCTTTTGTTTGTCTGCATTATTTCATGTCTGCCCACTGTTTTTTGAGTTCATGTGCGGTTCTCTCGCGTAGCCACGTTTTGAGTTGGCTTGGCGGTATCGGTACAATCGGCTCGGGTACCATTATTATTGTGTCTAATCCTTGCCGTGCCAGTTGGTCTGCGGCATCATTGCCTGCGGAGTTGCTGTGGCCTTTAATCCATTGCAGTATAACTCGATTCTCCTCTGTAATCTTTTGCAGCTCTAGGTGGCATTCCATGATGAGGCCGCTGTTGAAGCAGTCGCTGCCGAGAGCTTGTAGTACAGAGACACTGTCTGTGATAATGCGTATAGACAGGTCACTTACGTTCCTAGACGCGATTGCTGTTGCGGCTCTTGTGATCCCAACACACTCGGCTTGGAATATGGTGTTAAGAGTGCCAAGAGATGTTGAGATATTGATATTTAAGTCATGGGAGAATACGCCTGCACCTGCCCCATGCTTCATTTTTGAGCCGTCTGTGTATACTCTGACTTCGTGTATACCAGAGCTGACTTTGTGTTCATCCTGTAATTGGATGCGATATTTTTTGTCAAAGACAAGAGTTTTAGGGATAAGATCGTAAGCGGCCTCTAGCATCGGGATCTCTTTGGTTAAGGTCCCTTTTAGGCGTGCGTGGGTAATTCGATCATCCTTTCTCCACAGCCCGATCTTGTCTAGACGGATTGCTGCAGCGCCAGCTTCCTGCTGGATCATTAGGTGCAGCGGTCTTAGTTACAGTAGTATCTCCAAAGCGGCTGTTGGGGTGGTCTTCATGCAGCCTGTTGTGGCCAAGTAGGCTAGGCGTTGAAGGCTCTGTAGCTTTTTTATGATTGTGCTTAGTTGCGTGCGTGGCCACCACACTACTGCACCATATGTAAGCATGGGGCGTATAATGGCAGTGTAGATCCACAGGGTGATAGATGGTTTGAGACTCCATTTCTTGCCTATGGTTCTCCGACATTGCCAGAAAATTGTGCATGGTTTTGTTGTTTTAGTGCTGATCTGCTTACCCCAGTTTAGTTTATGGCCAGTATTACGCCAAAATACTTGATTAATTCGATAGGGTAAGCTCCGTTCCAAAGAGTTTTGGTGTTGCACATATGGGTTTTCCTTATGTTGGTGAAAAGTACTAGCTCCGTTTTGTTGGGGTTAACCGTCAGTTCATGTTGGTTGCACCATTCCTCCATGATCCTGATGGCTGCTTGCATCCGATTGCGGATTGTGTCTTCTGAGTCACCTATGATCAGGATGGTAATATCGTCTGCATAGCCGACCGTGTAGAATCGTCTGTCGTTTAAGTTCCGTAACAGTTCGTCCACCACAATGTTCCACAACAGGGGTGAGAGTACATCTCCCTGAGGGCAGCCTTTTGCAACTATGCCCCTCGTGGTGGAGTTTACCGTGAATTGTATTGCCCTCTGGGTAAGGGTAGGGTAAGGGTTTGCTCAATTCCGAACTTTTCGAGAGCCCGGCTGATACTGTTGAACTTAGTTTTGTCGAAGGCACCTTCTATGTCAATGAAGCCCCCAGTGTCATTAACTTGTTGGTAAGCGCTGTTTCAATGGTTCCCACAACGGAATGCAGCGCCGATTCAGTTGACCTGTTACTTCTGCAGGCGTGTTGATGTGGGTGTAGTGGCTTGCGTAATAATGCGCCCTCACGGAGGTATCGGTCCGTAAGTCTCTCCGGCGTTTTCAGTAAGAAGGAGGTCAAGCTGATAGGTCTATATGCTTTCGCTTGTGAGTAGTCAGTTTTGCCAGGTTTTGGGAGGAATATGACTTTAACTTCCCTCCACCTGCAAGGTATATATCTATGTGCTATTGAGGCCCTGTAGATGTCAAGCACTGGCCCTGTAGGTGTAGATTGTAGGAATGCTGGTATGATTTCATCCAGGCCTGCGGATTTGAATGCCTGGAAGCTGTCTATTGCCCATTTCAGCCGGGCAATGGTGAGTTGGTGACCACATTTTCGGCTACCAGCCAGTCTGTTTCGGTTGGTGGTCTGTAGTCTGACTCGTCCCACAGACGATCATTGGTTACTTCACAACCTGGGAAGTGAGTTTCAATTAGCACTTGGCTAATTTCAGCGTCCGTAGTTGCGTAGGTTCCATCTTGTTTTTTAATGGCGCCAAGGGTTTTGATGCTGTCCTGAGACAAGATCTTTTTCATCCTAGCTGCTTCATTCGTGGTGTTTATACTGCTGCAGAAACGCCGCCAGGACTCGCCTCTGCGGAATTTTATGCGTTTCTTGTAGTGCGACTGGGCTTCTTTGTATTTGAGCTAGTCTGCTTCCATTCTCGTGTTTTAGCCCTGTTAAAGAGTTTCCTCAGGTTTTGCCTGAGTCCCTCTAGTTCTCTTCCTCACCACTGGGTTTTGCTAGACGACTTTGGGAGTGTGGTTGCACAGGCTTGCTGGTAACTTGTGACGAATAATCCAATCATCAAAACATTTTTTAAACGCTGTTTCTGGAATTGAGTTCATTTCTTGCTGCGAATTCTCCTTTGTGTTCTACCGATTGAAAACGGGTGCCACAAAGTGATAATATGAGTTTAGGAAAAATAAATAAGTCTCCTGGAGCCATATCTGGTGAATACGGTGTTTGCTCGATGGTATTTGTTGAGTGTTTGGTTAAAAATTCGTTAACAATGTTGGCATTGTGCGAAGGCGCATTATCGTGGTGCAAAATTCTTTTGGGACTAGCCGAGCGGCAACCTGTTTCATACCCAAATGATTAGTTAAAATGGTACGGATCGACTCGTGAGATACAGAAAGTTCGGCGGCTATCTCTCTCGAGGTTGCATGAGGATTTTCAGTCAGTATTTCCTTCGCTTTTGCGATGTTAACTTCAGTTGCAGACGTTGATGGCCTACCAGAGCGAGGCAAATCTTCCATCACATCTCGACCGCTTTTGAATGCTTTGTACCACTCATAAGCACGGGTTTTTGATAAAGTCGATTCACTGTAAGCTTTCTGTAACATTTTCATTGACTCCAAACGAAATTCCATTGGCGATGCAAAATTTAAGACAAACTCTTTGTTCGATGTTTTTGTCCATTATGAAATTCGCAATACACACTAAATATGATATTAGCTAAAACAGCACTTTATTTAATTTAAATAACAGATGCAACTCAAACTCCGCGCCAAAATGGAAAACAGTTGTGCTAATCTAAAAACGAAAAAGAAACAAAAATTTAAATTTGGAACCATAAACAAATAATCCATTCCCGATACTTTTTTGACTGAATGTACATTGGAATTTAACAGATATTTTATGTATTTTACTGTTATTTATTTTGGTTTTATATTTAATACAAGGTAATAAACTTGCATTGAAAGTAGGATATCTAGTCATATATACATTTCTAGTACCTACCACGTGACATTTTGGATGTTTTACAGTAAGCAAAATCCCTTATAAACTTAAATTCCACCTCAGTCTTACCTTAAATATCAAGTTATTGCAACAAAGTATTCATTTAGGGCTTAAAAATGCGTTAGGCGGACGCCCACTTCACGCGACGACGCCACATCGTAAAGATGACGCGCGTCACAATATATCAAAGTATTCATCGGTTTGACTATACATATAGGTATATTTGAACTAGCGTCACTGCGTGTATCCTATCCCTACAAGTACTCGTCACAAGAATCATCAAGTTCTTACTTGGCACCTATGCGCATGGATATTCCACGCATACCCGATGATAGTGCCAGCTTCTCATAATGTTTGATGTTAAGTACAAATATAACATAAGATAGATATGGTTGAACAAGAGGTAATCTACAAATAAATATAAATGTTGTTAAAACTAACCATGACTAAGTGGCTATTTACACATAAATTAAAACAATAATTTCTATACTTAAATAACTAACAAATAAAAGGAAATACATAAAAAAAGTAAAAGCAGAATTTAATGGGCGTCATGGAAATCCTCCACATCGCCATCAATTGGAAGCGTGCCCAGAATGCTGGCAGCATTGCCACGTTGTATGGCAATGCTGATCTGTGCCAAATACAGGCCAGGCTTCTGGTCACGCGAGGTGTCAACAAGTCTCTTTGAAAGATCTCTAAAAAGAGATCTCGCACTTGGACCCCATGGTCCCAACGTTTCAACTCCATACGGCTCAAATACATAATCCCCTACTAGATTTATGTATTTGCGCCTTTTGAGAGTCTCCGCTGAAGCAGCAGCAGCGCCCGCACAACCCGCTGTGCTAGGAAGATGAGATGGCGCAAGGGTGTTGACACATGTTGCGTCCCACACCAAAGGCTTACCCAGCTTCCATGGCAGTAAAGACATACCGTCTGGTCTCTTACCATCGTCGCGTGCCAAGCCCTGAGGTTCAAGTTGGGCTGGAACGCCAGCGGTGACAAGAGCCCGACGAAGTATGTCATTGAGGTTGGCGTGTCGTGAAATACGACCTGCGCTCCTGCTACATGACAGACCATGGTGACCAAGGCTGTCGACAGCCTCTCCACAGTGACAGCGATGTGGAGAAACACATGGCGCACCTAAACAAAGGCAAGAAGCAATGCGGAAGGTCGTATCGTCCAACATGGTACCTATGTTGGACGATGGCAGTGCCTGAAGCCAAAGCACTGACTCCCACTCTCCCATTGGACGACGTACTTAAGAGATTTTCTCGTACCACACTGCAAAGCGGCCCGTCCCACTGCCTCTGAGAAGATGGGATTCGGGGTAACTCGGTGCTTGGAAAAGCCATTCTCCATGCATTCATGGCATCGGTCTTACACGGCACCTCAGAATTGACCAGTATGGGTGCTAAAATTTTCCTGGTCAATTCTTCAGTGCTGTGGACCGAGGACAGGAATGCTGGTAAGCTTACGTCAGTAATTTTGCGAACGCCAAGGCCGCCCAGGCGTACAGGCAAGGACGCCTGTAGCCACACTCGGTCGTTCAGGGCCAGATTTAGAATTTTGCTTAAAGTAATTTGTATAAGTTTGTCAATTTGGGCGAGTGCAGATGGGTTTTTCCAAAAAGGGGAAGATCGAAGAGCGTGTGTAAATTTAGGGACAAAAAGACAATACTTGATAATAGTAAAAGCCGAATGCATATTAATTTTGAGTAACCTGTCTGAAATATCACTAAAATTTTGATTTTTTTCTTGTATAAATGAATCGAAACCTTCGTCTAATATTGGGGACCCAAGGAGGGGAAGAGCACTTTTTTCAACGTGAGTAATATTGGGAGCAAGATGTTGAAATTTTGAAATTATATCGGATTTGTCTAAGTTATCGTTAATGAAAATTTCGCATTTACTGGGATTAAGTTCTAGGCCAATGGATAAAAATTTCGACTTTAGAAGTGCCAGGTCTTGATAAAGTGAGTCTACGTCACCTGCAAGGGTCCCGTCATCCAGGTACCAGATGTTAAATTTTGAATCCTAGCTCTTTGATAATTGGGTGAATGGCCAAGCTAAAGAGTAGCGGTCCAAGCGGATCGCCTTGTTGACAGCCAACGGCGGATTTCAAAACATTTTCCTTATATATCAATTTTGAAGGGTGCCTGTAGCACTGCCAAAGAAAACTGAAAATTTCGGGTGTTTCTAATTTAGCTTGTGTCAGCAAGGTGTCCCTATTATAGATATTATAGATATGAGATATATATGGTGTGTACACTTATAGAAGTGTTGTATGATAAATAGCGAAATTTTACATTTTCATAATATGAGAACTTGCCGAATGTTGTGTTTGATCCTCACACAAGGCAAGATTTTTTGTGATCCATGGATTGTTGTTTCGAGTCTGGGCGTCTATTAACTATGTTGACTGAATGTTTGTAAAGCCTCGGGTGATACAGGATTTATTTCTAGTCGTCGGACTAGTCTTTTAGATATTAGATAAGATAATCATCATTCATCATCAGCCCTTTATACCGTCCCATTGCTGGGCACGGGCCTCTTCTCACTATGAGAAGGGTAAGGCCATTGTTCACCACGCTGGCCTAGTGCGGGTTGGCAGACTTCACATGTCTTTCGAGAACATTATTGAGAACTCTCAGACATGCAGGTTTCCTCATGTTGATGTTGATGATATTTTCCTTCACCGATTAGCAAGCGATAATTAGCAATTTAATACGCATTTAACTCCGAAAAGTCATTGGTGCGTGCCGTGGATTCGAACCCGAGACCCTCTGCGTAGCAGTCTGTCGGTCTCTCCACTCAGTTATCGCTGCTACTGCAGGTAAGATAATATCTAATATCAAATAAATCTAACGATAGGGCCAATCGGTTGTTTTTTTTTATATCATGCCAGAATCAATTTCAGTTTATTAACATAATTAGACTATCAGTGATCAGCGATATTTAATTTAATTACGAGTACAACTTATTACAGTATCATAACACTACGGAAATACAATACGAATAATGTGATAATGGCGCACGATATTGACGAATGCTTCTTTAATTGTAATAGTAGCCTATTAATAATAATTATGATGAGTCTAACACTCACGCACCGGATCGACTCTGGTTGGATGAAATGGCGACAGGTCACAGAAACAACTTGTGACCCACGGATGGCCCTTTAAGTCAAAGGAAAATATCTACAAATCCGTTATAAGACCTGTCGCACTCTATGGAACGGAATGCTGGGCCATAAAGAAGAGTGATGTACCCGATCAAGACATACTGCACCCACTACGTCAGCTCGCGGTTTGAGTTTTTTCGTTTCACGGGCTTTACATAGACGCACCACTGGATGCCACATACTCGACAGTTGAAACCCATCCTCTCTATTGAAATTTTTGAACTTTTTAATTTATACATACAGCTTGTGTGACGAGGAACATTTGGGTAAGGAACTTTCGCATATAAGTGACGTTCTACATTAAAACGGATACAGTGGCCGAATCAGACAACCCAGACATACTAAAAAACACCTGGACTTCAAGGTTGAACGACACCCAGCGTACTTAACGTACGTCAAAGGAGTGACGGATAAGGTTGCCAATATTCTTAACTAGGTTTCAGTTAAGACTATTTTCCCTCCTTTTAAGAAACTGTCGCAATATATAAGATCGCCGAAAGACAGTCTTCCCTTAGAAAAGCCAGGTGTATACAAAATTGACTGCAGCTGTGGGAGTTCCTATATAGGACAAACAGAATGCACCATTTCTTGCCGGATAAAGGAACACATCAGGGCAGTCAAAAATAACGAGCCACTTATGTGGTTGACTTAATATATCAGCCATAGCTCAACATCTCGTAGACTCGGGTACCGACCACTGGATTGAGTTACACAACCCTCAGGTGCTTTCGACAGAACGCCACTACATACCTCGAATGGTTAGGGAGGCTATAGAAATTAAAAAGCTCAAAAATTTCAATAAAGTGGATGGGTTTCAACTGTCGAGTATCTGGCATCCAGTGTAAAGCCATCGTCTATGTAAAGCCCTTGAAACGAAAAAACTCAAACCGCGAGCTGACGTAGTTAGTGTAGTATGTCGTAATCGGGTTCAGTGCGATAGTGAAAACAGTGGCAGTGGTGTTGTACGCAAAAAACGAGTAAGAAAGCGGGTAGACCGTTATACTTGCTTGTAACATTCATCCACCCGCACTACCCTCAGTACATCCGTGAACGTGGCGCTTGCAACAGTGCCGAAATATCGGTTACTCCAAACAAAAAGGTACGTGAAAGACAATTAAAAAAAAGTTAAATACCAAGAAAGTTTAAATTCCTATATGGCAAAGAAAGACATTCTGCGTTGACCCCAAGTAATTTGGGAACAGGGCAGGCAGAAGAAGAAGATGAGACTAAAACTGCACGGATACGAGCGTGATGCCTGTAAAATTAAATTGCAATATAATATTTGTAGCATTGGTTTTAGAAAGGTCAAGAAAATAAAAGCAGTGTTTAGTATGAATATGAATGATGACCGTACTTTTAGTAAATTAACATAATAATATAACTATAACCTATCCTTCAAAATGTATCTTACTGTCACTACGGTGGCAGTAAGATCTATTTTGAAGGTTAGGTTTTTTTTTCCGTCTTCCAAGAGGCAGTGTAATGCTAAGTGAAGAGACTATAAATTGAAAGAGGGAACGTCATTGCTCTCTTCCCAACCGTATACAAATTATGGCCAGCGTACGACTAAGCAATGTGGCTAGTCCGATCAAGTACACAGGCCGTGGAGGTTAAGCAGTGTCTAGAGCGCCTCTCTCCGCTAGAGAAATTACTTGTCGTGTAGTAAGTCCATTTATAGCATAGGCTACACTATAGGTAACAAAGCAAATATACTTAAGACCATCTGAATATACATGTTGGTCAGATTTGTCTCTTTAAAACAATACGAATTTTATCATCGTTTTATATTTGCCAATTGAAACCATCTTAACAACTACATCGGACAAACTACGATATTATTCTCAAAGCCTAATCATGCGTAAAAACTGATAGACGAACCAAAGCACTTAGAACATTCAACTACTGGCATGTGGAACCGAAATTAATCTGATACCAATTGGCAACCAGTATAGTAATGATGTGTATATATCAACACGTATTACGTCTGTGCGTCTAGTTACCATAATTAGATGTGGTTAGTTTTGATTTCTCTGTGCCACTATTACCTAAGTTACCACACAATTCGCTCGCGCTGATTTTGATTTAATCAGTTACTGTTATTGGTTCATTATGTGTGTAGTGAAATGTAGATATGGTATCACAAACTATGTTCAATTGATAAAATTAATTTATGTTGAAGCGACATAATCCAAACTAAACTGTTTCGTTATTCATCATCAGCATCTTAGCGACTCAAGACGCTTGTAAACATGCATAGATAATCTAAAGGTAGTGATAGCCTAGTATAAACACCAATATACTGCCATGCAGGAGGTATCGGGTTCGAATCCACGGCGCGTACCAATGACGTTTCAGAGTTATGTGCGTATAGAATTGTAAATTACCGCTTGCCCTGTACCTTGTAGAGCATCGGTCCTGGATGTTATGAGATCCACAGTCGCTAACACTACCGCAGGACCACAGAGGCAGACAGCATTTTATAATATGTATGTATAGATGAGATATACATATTAACATTATTCGCGGTTTGACGTCTGTGGTTTACGATTGTGTGACATGTGATGTGAACTGGCACATTATTATGTTATTAATAAAACTTTATGTCCGCGTGGAGACAAATTAAGAATACAAAGTGTTATTACCCCATTTGATTCCAAAGGCGACTTAGACCCAAGTTCACCGATAATATAACCGGCGATCGAAAAACCAACTGTTAACTTGCATATTTAGTTCTGCGCGCGCATTGTCACATGGGATACTATGCGTACCTAGTATTGCGCGCGCATTGCCAGATTAATTTAACGGAAAGATAACCAAGATAAAGTGTCGGTGAACACCGGCTTAAGGAAAATACACAAAGTCGATAGTATCTTAGGGAAGAGACTTTAAAGGTAGTAGAGCCTTGCTGATTTCAGCATGAATGGGCCGGTTCAACCGGGGAAGTAATATCCTCTCAAAGAAATCGACGTTAAGTAACAGTACTATAACTGTTGCGTTTCGTTCGGTAAGTGAGAGTGCCGGAGGCCCTATCCCCTATTCCTTCTCCCTCATCCCACTCCTCATCCTATCCCTTTTCCCAACCCTAATGGGCGGCAACGCAGTTGTGACTCCTGTGGTGTTGCTTGTGTCTATGGGCGGCGATAATTGCTTACCATCAGGCGATCCATCTGCTCGTTTGCCGCCTATTACTATAAAAAAGACAGAAAGCTTGACATCAAACCCTATATGGATTTGTAGTTCTATGCCACGCTCGCAAGCCAAGTTGTGTCTTGCCAATGCGGCATAGCAAGCCAAATCTGCCTAAGTATTAATTCACGATAATAATTTGAGGGCTTAGGACCAGCACTGGACTGCAAATGGTTGTATGTCAATCAACCTTAAGGCAATGAATAGCAATGTATTACTTGGTATGAACCTGAGGTTGTACTTTTTCATCATCATCAGCCCTTTATACTGTCCCACTGCTGGGCACGGGCCTCTTCTCACTCTGAGAAGGGTAAGGCCCTGGTGGACTATCCACCACGCTGGCCAAGTGCGGGTTGGCAGACTTCAATTGTCCTTCGAGAACATTATGGAGAACCCTCAGACATGCAGGTTTCCTCACGATGTTTTCCTTCACCGATAAGCAAGCGATAATTAACAACTCATTACACACTTAACTTCGAAAAGTCATTGGTGCGTGCCGTGAATTCGAACCCGAGACCCTCTGCGTAGCAGTCAGTCGTAGTCCAGTCATTTTAGGCCAAATTAGGTGTATATCTCGCAAAATCGACATACCCAGTATATTACTACGTAAAAACTTGTATTTTGGTATCCTTAAACTGTTCTCAAAAATCAAATTGGATGGCCGCAAGTTTTATATTCAGGGGTCAAAAGTCACAAAAATAGTTTTTTTTTATTTTTTTTGCAAATATCTCGTTTTCTATGGGTTTTACGCTATTTGTATTTTCTACCAATAATGTAAAGAATCAAATTCTCTACAACATTTCTATTTGACATTTTTTTATACCTTGAACTGTTTTCGAGATAGAGGGCGTAGAGCGCGCGGTCAAAGAATTATCTGAAATCAACGGGTAGTCTCGATCAAAAACTCGTAACAACTTGACAACACCGCATCTTCTCTTCCTCTGCGGTCCCACCGCAACGCAACAAATTAAGCACCCCCATTTGGTCGCGGGAGATAGGACGCGCTGCAACGCAACACCGACACGCCTCTCCTCTCGCGACCGCGCCCGACGGCGAGGGACAGAAGAACTGTCCTTCCCATCCGCCCCATTGGATGCATCCTGCGCAGACCTCCGTCAAGCCCACGCGGAGCGTCCACTCCCGGGATCCCGCTTAGCTTCACCGTGGGTGTACCTCAAACCCACGGTAACTGAGCCTCCCACAACGACAAGGTGGAGATCCCACGGGGGGGGTGGGATGTGGTAATATACTGGGTATGTCGATTTTCCGAGGTCAACCGCCTATAATGACTGGACTATCGGTCTCTCCACTCGGCTATCGCGGTTCTTTTTTGTACTTTTTAAGTGTACTTAATTAAAATTCATTAAGTACCAACTCGGTTTCTACTCGCATGTTTATTTTGTGATGTTATGAAAAGAGGTGAGAAAGCATATATCAGAGAACATGGCGAGGAAAGCTTTGCAATAGTCTTTCTTGACTTAGTTTCATTATGGCGCTAATGATGTCTTATTAGCATCACTGCTATCTAAGTGTTTCTATGGTTTTACAGGGTTTCACGGGCACTACGATTACCAACCAATTTGACTGAGGTTAACAGCTGATCCGACCTTGTCCCGTATTTTTTACAAATAAAAATATAAAATAATCAAATAATTAAAGCTTATTACAAGTTAATTACTTAATAAATGTGTTATTTGTAATAATCTATAAAAGTATTAGTGTTTTCTGTGAAAATAAGGTGAGTTTATTGTGATTTCTTTTTTGACAACCAATCTACCGGCTAAATTTGCATTGTCATTTTACAAACAGGTAAAACATTGTAACTACTATCTTAAATCGACGTATACGTATAAAATAGTTTTAATTAGTATATTTCCGAATAAAAAGTGCTATCAAGTTCTTAAATAACCACCTATAAATAGTAAAATACATAAACATAACCTAAACCTTGTTAGTTGGTTACACAACTTTCAACGAGATCAGCTGTTCTTTCTTACAATAATATTTAGCTTAATACTCTACTATTACTACGTATTTCAATCTTCTCGTATACTTTTGAACAAAACTTCCTTTGTACTTGTATTTCTCTCTTTTCACTATGATTATGACTCGTAAAGCTTTGGCTCGCCAGGAAGAGTCTAAACTCCAACTGGCTTTAATTGAATTAAAGACCTCTAAGGAGTTGTGTAACAAACTGATAGAGGAAAGAGAAGATAACGAGAAAGAAATGTTGAACTTACTGGAAAAAAATAAGATATTAAAATGTGAAATGGCTCAGCTACATACTCAATTCTCTGATGCCATGAGTGCTCGGGATGGACTCCAGCTCATTGTGGACGGGTTTGCCGAGTGTAGCTTGCAATATGAACAAGCACTTGACCGTATACAGTTCTTAGACAAACAGTTACACGGGGCAAACAGTAGGATAACTCATCTAGAATTCACCCAAGATCAAATCGCTACAACGGCAAATCAAAGTCTGTTCGATGAGCTGGTGGTTGATGCTCCAAGCATGATTACTGATACAAATCATTGTAAAGCATCATTTCCAAATAGTCTCTCAGTGTGCAAAGAATCAAATAATTCAATAAAATTGATTAGGGGTAGTAGGAATAGAATTAAGAAATATGTCAAAATATACAAATTCATAAGAAAGACCCAAAAATTAGTTCACAGACAAAAAAATTTTATAAAAAATGTTAAGTTAAATAGGGAAAGATTACTTGCTCTTGAAAAATTAAAAATATACACACGGAAATATCACCAAAATAATTTGAAACATAAATTAGAAATAAATAATTTGCAGGTAGAATTAAATAATCTTAGTGACAAATTAGTATCAATGACAAATAAATATAAAAGCTCTGAACTACAAATGAAAGAGTACATATTGGCAATGAGTGAGTTGGTGGCATCAAATAGTAACAAATGCTCAATACCATTGAACAATGACATCCCGTTCAACCACCAACACTCGCCAGCTTGTTCATTGCCAACATGTGACCCGGTTATGCCAAATAGTTCTTTAAACAATACAAATTCAAATATTAAACACACTCTAAATAAATTAAAAAATAACAAACTAGACAGTAAAACTATATTACAAAATAAAAATAAAGTGATAATATTTAGTGACAAGATTGGAAAAGGTATGGGTCAGTTGTTGGCCAACACATATAGTGATGGGTTAGTGATGAACTACTGTTTGCCTGGGTTAAGTTCCATTGCTATTTTAGATAAAATTATAAACTTCAATTTTGACCAGGATACAACTTTATTGATCCTACTTGGTAAAAGAGGATCTTTAAATAAAATACTTTTATTCTATTATAACAGTAAATTATGTGAATTAAATTTAAATCAAATTATTGTGCTCACTTTACTTTTCAGTAAAGGGTTGCCACAGAAAGAAAATAATATTAGACATAGTCTTAATATAAATTTGAGAAGTTGGTCATACAATAACGATCACTTTCATGTTTTTGACTCTAACAATTATGTTAGTAAAGCTTTACATTTGACGGAAGATACTTGTTATCTGAATTCTTATTATAAAAGACAACTAGCTGAGTCGCTAGCATTTTGTATTGACATTTCAGCCAAGAGTTTGGCTAATAAACGTGCTAATAAACAGCAACAAAATGACATTTATAATGATTCAGCCCGTATTTTGGCTACACAGTCTGTCATTTCTATTAATTTAAATTAAATAATTCGACAATAGAGAATAACTCTTGCAATGACACTTTCATTAATGATGGGCTGGTATATACGAATAAGCCCAATCCAAATAATAATTCATTTAGAAATTCACAAGTATTAAAACTGGTACATCAAAATATACAAGGTATGTCAAATAAAGATTTAGAAGTGGAGTTGTTCATGAACGGTGAAAATAAAAAGATATTAAAGTCAGATTTTGAGGTTGCCACAGCATTTGAAAATTTCTTCACAGACATTCCAGTCTCAACCACTAAATCCCTCAACTCGTCCCCTAATGACTCCGAATCTCTATTGAAACAAAAAGTCAATAGGTGTAACATTGAATTTAGTTTTAGTTATGTCACTGACAGAGATATTGTAAAAACTTTTAATACCCTTAATTTGAAGAAGACTAGTGATCTTTGGGGCAATTCTGTTGTGATTACGAAATCTATAATCAACACAGTAGCAACGGAACTGGCAATGATTTTCAATAGATGCATTGACTGTGGTGTGTTTCCTGATCAATTGAAAAGTAGTAAAGTAATTCTGTTATTTAAATCAGGTAGCACATCTGACCCCACAAATTATAGGCCAATACCCACGTTTAGTAAAATTTTTGAAAAATTACTTCTAGGTCAGCTTCAAATTCATTTTAATAACAATAAGCTGTTACATGAAAAACAATTTGGTTTTACTAGGGGTCGCTCAACTACCGATGCTGGAGTTGAGCTTTTAGATAGTATTTTTGATGCCTGGGAGGAGTTGCATGATGCTCTGGGAGTTTTTTGTGACTTATCTAAGGCTTTTGATTGCGTGTTTCATGAAACATTGATCAGGAAATTACATTACTATGGAGTTAATAACACTGCTTTGGATCTCCTAACATCATATTTGAGTAATAGGATACAGAGAGTTGAGGTAAATGGAAAAGTTTCTATGGGTTCAGTGGTCACAATGGGAGTGCCACAAGGTTCAATTCTTGGTCCATTCCTTTTCCTTGTATATATTAATGATTTGCCATACATTATGCAAAATAATGAAGAGATAGTGTAATTTGCTGATGATACATCACTTATTTTTAAACTAAGACGACAACAATCAAATAATGACGATGTAAATAACGCTCTCTCTAAAGTAGTTCAATGGTTTACAGCTAACAATTTACTGTTAAATGAAAGAAAAACAAAATGTATACGATTTTCAAGACCGAATGTAAAACAAGTTAAACCTAACATATGTTGAATGGAGAAGAGTTGGATCTTATAGATAACACCGTATTCTTAGGCATAACCTTAGATTCTAAGCTACAGTGGGGCCCACATATAGGTCAGTTGTCGAATAGACGTAGCTCTGCAGCATACGCGGTTTCCGAAATTCGTCAGTTAACTGATATAGATACGGCCAGATTAGTATATTTTAGTTATTTCCACAGCATAATGTCATATGGCATTTTATTATGGGGCAACGCAGCTGACATTCAAACTGTGTTTGTACTGCAGAAGCGGGCTATTCGTGCAATCTACAGTCTTGGTTCAAGGCATTCACTGAGGGCAAAATTTAAAGAAATTAAGATAATGACTGTCGCATCTCAATACATTTATGAGAACTTGTTGTATGTCAGGAAAAATAGAAATATGTTTTCTAAATTCAGCTACATTCATAATTTAAATACACGAAATAAAAACAAACTTGTATAACAAGTTTGTTAACCTTCAACTAGACTACAAAAAATAAGTAACTCATACAAGTGTCAAACCATACGTTTTTACAACAAAATTCCAGGCAATATTCAGGAACTAAGTATTAATAAATTCAAAGTATTTATTAAACAGAGCTTGTGTTCAAAAGCTTATTACACAGTTAAAGATTATTTAGCAGACAAAAATGCCTGGAATTGAGTTTAAAAATTATGAATTTTGACATTTTGAAATTAGTGACATGATATTTTTATTTACATTTGTAATACTTATATTTTTACATTTTGACATTTTTAATTTGACATTTGTAATTTTATTTATTTTGTTTTGACATTGTTTGATTTGACATTGTTATTTTATTTATTTTCTTTTGACATTTAAAATTAATAAATATTAAGTAATATATATATATTTATAATAATATATATATATATATATATTATAATTATATATATATATATTATAATTATATAGAATAATATATATATATTATAATTAAGTAATATATAATTATTCATAAATTGACATTCAATAATATTTTCTGACATTTAATAATATTTTCTGACATTTTAAATATATGACATTTTATTGTTTAAATTTTTATTATTTTTACTTATTGTTTGCAACATGTATTTTACTGTGTATTAGCATGTAAAGTTGTGAGTACGATGTGGGCATTATTAAACATATAAACAAATAGTTGTGGCAACCTGTCTGATGGCTTAGGCTGACATGCTTATGCATACACCTTCTGATGGCGTGGGGGCATAGTGATACCGATCGTGCTGGCTCCCTCAATTAAGGTTGAGTCGTACGATTGCTGTTGAATGCGGGCCATCAGTGGGCCGAGTCAGTCAAAAGCGTCAGATAATTTCCTGCATTGTACTTGCATACTAAACCCTTTTTTTGTCTGGACTTTAAAAGATGAAGAAAAGACTAAAGAAATTGAAGTGACAAAAAAAACAATGACTCTGAGTTTGTTTCGGCCTTTCTTCTCAAGAAGTCATTTAGCTAGGAAAAGCCGGCATCATCTATATATAATATGGTTTTGACATGTATAAGTGTTGTAAACAACCAAAATGCAGAAATAAATATGTCTTTAACAAAAAAAAATATTATTATCTAAGAATAAAGCTAAGAATTATGAAAAAGATGTAAAGTCATGCTTCAGTGATATTTTCTCATTTTGTATTATTTTTCAATTCTATCAGCTTAACTACCTTAACACCTATTATTTTATTTCATAATGTAGGTAATTTGAATAGGACTAATGATAAACAGCTCACTGCTCATTTACAATAGTATTAACAACTTGAGAATAAAACCCACTGACTATCTTATGTCGCAGCACCATGAAACCTTCATCAGAATTTTTAAACGTTACCGATTACAAGTAATATTACTATACACCTTTTTATATCGTTATCACCAAATCTGTCAAATTAAATTGTAACAGATTTAATCAAAAGCACGTACATAAATAACATAGAGTTTCCTTTGATGTTTCATATTGTAATAAACGAAACATTGTCATTAAGACCTAAAGCACCTACATGTATAGCCTGCATAATTAAGAATTTCCACGAAACCTTTTAACTCTGTCGAAAACGAGGACAGTTCAACGTAGTCTACATTTAGCACTTAGTCATAAAAGGGTCGAAAATTTTAAGAATAGGTACTACATTTCGCCAAACCTTAAAAGGGCTGTAATTCGATGCTCTTCGTAGAAAAACAAACGAATGTGGAACTAACCGTCTTATTCCTTGACTCCCGAATGTTATTTGAATCAGCACTTTATAGCTTGTTCATTCATTAAAATGAGATAGTATATAGCAGAAACGAATCTTTATTTGATTGAATTTTTCTTTACAAGCCTGATACGAGCACTCACTCGCGATTCACTCAAAGAATTTGAATTTTATTCCAATCATGGTACACCATTTCATTGAAATTGACACGGTTTATGAAAATACGTTGAAATGTGAGCAAACGTAGCCAACACAATCATGTATTCAATTTGTGCCGGGATTAGTGAACTCCGCGTTTTGAATTTTATTCAATACCTATGTACATACAGTGTTTCTGTCGGGGACGCTGCGGGCGTTCCGGGTGCCAAGACGGGTCGCATTAGTGTTGTATGATGCCGCCAAGCAACGATTAGCTATTACTATTATAGATACTACAAGATGGTGCTATGTACCTACTGAAAAGGGTGAATACACTTTAAATATTTTTTTATTTACTGTATTATACTAGGATTATAAATATATCGAACCCTTTCCACGCGATGTACGGATGTCCAAGACGAATTGGTAGATAAAAGCTCAACTCAGTCACTTGTAGATAAGCTCATATTTCTGATACTACTTAACATATTTATTAATCGCAGCTGACAGGATTCCTGATCAAGTCTACAAAATAATAAGAAGAACAACACAAATAGATAACCATACTTTACTTGTAAGAAATTGCTTTTTCTGAAGTATCTTAATGAAAGTATATTTTGTATCAATTTTAGATTAGACCTATTTAAGCAAACTTATTTCATGTTTGTATCAAAACATTGAGGTAAATTCAAGTACAATATTCACGTAAAAAAATCGTTCAAAGTATCGGAAATCTGCTTGATTTTCAAGAGATATTTCTTGCACTTTGAAAGCTTCGCAATAGAACTTGTCTGTTGAAAGCAAAATATTCAATTTGATTCAAATGTGTTGGGTGACAAAGGTGACGCCAGTGCTTAACATTTTCAGCGTCTACTGCTTGCAAATATGGTTCATCATTTTCGAAAGAACAGATTAACTTATTGAAATTATACTCACCGTGACGACTAAGCTAACAGCGAAAAATCGGGTATGAAAAAAGTTTCACGCCAAAGTAAGCATACGCTTATTAAAAAATTTGTTTTCTTTTGAAAAAAATTATACGCGTATCAATGTACTGCAAAAGACTAAATGTTGATGAGTAGTATAATATTGGGCATTCTGTCTCACCTGTCGCTCGGCTCAGTCACAACGCAGCACAACTCAGTTCACCGCGCTCCAATTGGTGAGACAGAACGCCCAATAATATAAAATCAAATTTCTGCTTTTTGCGATCGATAAACTATCAGTAACGATAAAATTTCAGTCACATATATATGAAGGTTATCAATGTATTCTCTCACTTTTCATTCAACCTTAACGCAAATTTGTCATGAAATTTGTTAAACAGCCACAGTCGTTGCAGATAAACACCATCTGCGATGATTTCCCTAAGACTAGTGTACGTCATAGCGAATTGTTACCTAACATAGTACGATGCATAATTTGTGGTTCGTCTAATTGTGGAAATACTAATTTACTCATTGGTCTCCTGTTGCATGAAAATAGTTTAAAATTTCAAAATGTTTACGTTTATTTAAAAACTTTACACCAACCTAAATATATATTTTTGGAAGATGTTTTGCAACGGGTTCCAGGTATTTCACTTCAGAAATATCAGGGAAATGAGGATGTATTGAGTGTTCAGGATGCAAAACCTAACTCTGTGATCATATTCGACGACGTGGCTTGTGAAAATCAAAGTAACATGCGAGATTACTTTGCTATGGGTCGACACAAATACATCGATTGTTTTTATCTAAACCAAACATATAGTAAAATTCCTAAGCAGTTGGTGAGAGATAATGCAAATTTAATAATACTCTTTAAACAAGATGAAATTAATTTTTAACATGTTTACGAAGAGCATGTCAACACAAATATCACATGGCTTGAATTTTGTGAAATGTGCTCAAAAATTTGGAGTGAACCATTTGATTATGTAGTAATCAATAAAGAATATACTAAAAATAATGGATGTTACAGAAATAAATTAGACACTTTTGTAGTATTCGATTGAGAGCTCATATATGTATTTAAGACTACACGCCATTGTGATGTAATTATTCTTTGCGCAACCCTTATTTGATAACGACCAATTTTATCAGTATGGATAAATCATTAAAAAGACAAATTATTGATGCTGCAGAAGCTGTAAAGAACTAACACATACGTAACATGAGGAATATTGAGATTGACAATAAGCAAGCACTAGAAACAGTTTTTAACCCTGTGACGACATCACTCAACTTACTAACCAACATCAACAATCAAACTGCTCTTTCACCTAAAACAGATAATGAGGCAACTGGCGCTCCATTTTCGAATAAAACGTTGCAGAAAGAAGAGTCAATGGGAGCTATTTATGACAATAGTGACGAATCTAACACTGATAGTGACGCTTCATATTAATCATTGGCTGATAACAGTCAAGTACGCGATACATCGTCCTGGTCATTATCTTCAGAAGCGCTGACTGAAGTACCGTATGGCGTTCGGACAGAAAGCGGAAAACTAATGCTAGGTTCTGCTGCTATATCGATCGGTGACCAATACATCACCGTTGCTGAACGCAAATACCGTAATACGCCTGGTTTGAAACATTTGTTGCTTAACAAGAACATTGATTTGAGTTTGATTACAAACAATGATATGCAGCATTACAAGTCTATGTTAGTTGATACAAATGCACGTCGTCGAGATTTTGACGCCAGTAAACCAATTAAAAGTAATAAAGGTCAAAAGTACATGCAAGTTATTAAGCCTCTTTTTAAACTACAGACTCAGAGCTACAGCCAGTCGAAATGAAAAGGTTTACCTTTGTTTAAAATGTGGAAAAAGAACTAGATTTCGTATATTGGGACGATCCAAATGAACTGGTAGATAGGTTAAAGTTATTAATTGCATCTCGAGATGCTGGTAACACTGGACTGGATAATGACATAATATCTGTAGTTGAAGAGTTACGTGAAAGTAGAATTATTAATTAATAAATAACATGTTGTAAAGTATTTACGTTTCATTTTACTTTTAACCTTTTAGTACATTACACCTTGAACATGAATGTGGACAAATTCGGCCATTATATTCATAAGAGAATGCGTTTATCAGAATTACTAGAATTTAATAATACTCTTTAAACAAGATGAAATTAATTTGAAACATGTTTACGAAGAGGATGTCAACACAGATATCACATGGCTTGAATTTCGTGAAATGTGCTCAAAAATTTGGAGTGAACCATTTGATAACGTAGTAATCAATAAAGAATATACTAAAAATAATGGATGTTACAGAAATAAATTAGACACTATTGTAGTATTCGATTGAGAGCTCATATATGTATTTAAGACTACACGCCATTGTGATGTAATTATTCTTTGCGCAACCCTTATTTGATAACGACCAATTTTATCAGTATGGATAAATCATTAAAAAGACAAATTATTGATGCTGCAGAAGCTGTAAAGAACTAACACATACGTAACATGAGGAATATTGAGATTGACAATAAGCAAGCACTAGAAACAGTTTTTAACCCTGTGACGACATCACTCAACTTACTAACCAACATCAACAATCAAACTGCTCTTTCACCTAAAACAGATAATGAAGCAACTGACGCTCCATTTTCGAATAAAACGTTGCAGAAAGAAGAGTCAATGGGAGCTATTTATGACACTAGTGACGAATCTAACACTGATAGTGACGCTTCATATCAATCATTGGCTGATAACAATCAAGTACGCGATACATCGTCCTGGTCATTATCTTCAGAAGCGCTGACTGAAGTACCGTATGGCGTTCGGACAGAACGCGGAAAACTAATGCTAGGTTTTGCTGCTATATCGATCGGTGACCAATACATCACCGTTGCTGAACGCAAATACCGTAATACGCCTGGTTTGAAACATTTGTTGCTTAACAAGAATATTGATTTGAGTTTGATTACAAACAATGATATGCAGCATTACAAGTCTATGTTAGTTGATACAAATGCACATCGTCGAGATTTTGACGCCAGTAAACCAATTAAAAGTAATAAAGGTCAAAAGTATATGCAAGTTATTAAGCCTCTTTTTAAACTACAGACTCAGAGCTACAGCCAGTCGAAAGGAAAAGGTTTACCTTTGTTTAAAATGTGGAAAAAGAACGTAGATTTCGTATATTGGGACGATCCAAATGAACTGGTAGATAGGTTAAAGTTATTAATTGCATCTCGAGATGCTGGTAACACTGGACTGGATAATGAAATAATATCTGTAGTTAAAGAGTTACGTGAAAGTAGAATTATTAATTAATAAATAACATGTTGTAAAGTATTTACGTTTCATTTTACTTTTAACCTTTTAGTACATTACACCTTGAACATGAATGTGGACAAATTCGGCCATTATATTCATAAGAGAATGCGTTTATCAGAATTACTAGAATATAATAATAACGCATTGCTAAAATCGGAAGGCGGTGATTTTGATTTAAAAACAGTAAGGCTAAGAGGTATTAGATCTCCATTAGAAGCAGACGATGCTGTAAATAAGGAATATATAGATGGAATAACAAAGGAAATAAAGCAAGATTTATACAAAATTATGACTACAATGGGTGCTCAAATCATAACAGATATCCAAAACTCTGTTCAGAATACTTTAAAAGCAAAGTTGTCTGAGGTTTTCACTCACTTAGATGATAAGTATTACACTAAAGCGGATATAGACAAACTACTAGCACTTAAATAATCTTCATAATGTCAAAATTACAAATAGTTAACGAAATACATAAAGCAGCACGAAAAAGTTTTCTCAGGCGTTCTGTAATTTTGAAAGGAATTGATGATTTAAAAGCAAGCGGACCTCATACATATGCAAGCTCTAAAAAAGTACAACAGTGGTTGGAGGCTTTAGCGTTAGGTAAGGGCTTGTACATCAAGCCACATAAAAATGGTAAAGGATTGTTTATAAAATCATCAAAAAACTGAATAAGCTACCTAATCGACCTCTAACTAATTTCGATATTCAGAAATATGCACGAGACTTACCTCACTTTCGAGGTGTATACATGAAAGATCAGTTACCAAAAATAACTAAACGGGTCGAATGTGCAATCGTTAATTTGGATGATTCAAAAAATGAAGGTACGCATTGGGTAGCTTATGCCAAAATAAATAATTATTGTGAATATTTTGATAGTTTTGGTGATTTAAAACCGCCATTAGAGCTGATGCGGTATTTAAAAAACTGTAATATTTACTATACAAGATATCAGAAATTCAATACTGTAAATTGCGGACACTTATGTTTAGAATGTCTGTGGAACTTTTGGAAAAATAAAAAGATATAAATTCTAAAGCCTTTCTTTTATTTTCATCATTCTCAAGATGTCTCTCATATTGTCGATAACTGGCAACTCGTCAGATTTATCTACCTACTATCCCAACACACAACAATTAGACTCCCAGTACGAGTGTGCATTATTACATTTCTCGACATTTAATTCGATTTCAAATATCGATAAAAGGAACAATAAGTTATATTATTCTAACGATGGAGTTATTGAAATATCAGAAGGAACCTACGAATTACAGGATATTAGCGATTATTTAAGTTCCGAAATAAAAAACGCCTCGATTAAACTACAATGCAATAATAATACTTTAAAAACAACTATACACTGCACGAAAAATATAAATTTCAATAAAGAAGATACATTTAGAAGTTTATTAGGCTTTAATAAGCAGATTTTAAAAGCAAATAAATGGCATATGTCAGAGTTCCCAGTTAACATTTTGCCTACGATCGTGATAAGGATTGAATGTGATATCGTGAGTGGATCGTACATAAACGGAGAGCCGAGTCATATTATACATGAATTTGCACTCAACGTACCACCGGGGTACAGAATAATAGAAATTCCTAAAAACGCAATATACTTTCCAATAAATCAAAACAACATTAGCTGCATACATATACGATTGTTGGATATAAACAATCATTTAATAAATTTACGCGGTGAAGAAGTGCAGTTGTATTTACACCTTAGAAGGAAAAATGATTGATTACAATAAATACGTACATCAACAAATAAAAAGTACCAGTATATCACGAGCTTCTGGGCACATAAGAGCCAATCCGAAAAAGAAAATAAAATTAACCAGGGAAAATAAAGCATTCCTTAAAGCAATCGGTTTACTAAAATGAATATCTTAGATGTCTAATCCGCACCAACCTACGACAATACTGTTGAAGGCATCGAGTACCATTCTTACAAACCGTACGTCATAAGTTTCAACAGGAATGACAAGATACGCATACCCATCAACCAACAGGATTTGTATATACTACCATCAGCAAGCACTTTGTATTTGGAAGGAACTGTGTTAGTTAACAAAAAGGAAGCAAAAGATAGCGCTACAAGCGTTCATTTTACAAATATTTTTTTACTTTACCTGTTTCAAGATATAAGATATGAGCTAAATGAAGTGGAAATTGATAAAATAAAAAATGCAGGCATAACAACTACAATGAAGTCATTAATTTCAATGAATGAGAGTGACTCGAAGATGTCTAACGCCTGGGGCTGGAATATCGATAGTATAAAAAATATTAACGGTGGCAGGTTTTCTGCATCTATTCCTCTTTGTAATATACTCGGTTTTGCAGAAGACTTTAAGAAAGTCGTTATAAATAGTAGGCATGAGTTGATATTGTTACGAAGCAACACTAACCTGAACGCTGTGAAACTTAACACCGGTGAAGTTATCGAGGACGTTCTTATCAATAAAATTATATGGCGCGTACCACACGTTAAGGTATCAGACAGAGAAAAATTAAGTTTGTTAAAATTCTTAGAAAAAGATCGTCCCCTCCAAATGATATTTAGGAACTGGGATTTGTATGAATATCCAGCATTACCTAAAACTACAAAACATACGTGGTCTATTAAGACTTCATCTCAAGTGGAGAAACCACGATTTGTCGTTATTGGTCTACAGACAAATAGAAAAAATAATGGTAGTTCTGATATGTCCCAGTTCGATCACTGTCATATTCGCAACGTACGGGTCTATCTCAATTTAACCTACTTTCCTTATGAAAATTTAAATGTGAATTTCGCAAAAAATAGAATTGCTTTATTATATGAGCAATATTCAAGATTTCAGCAGTCGTATTATGGTCGCCGAGCTGAGCCATTACTGAGCGAAAAACAATTTAAAGACTTAGCGCCGCTATTCGTCGTCGATTGCTCTAGACAAGCTGATAATCTAAAGGGAGGTCCGGTCGTGGACGTGAGAGTAGAAATAGAAAGCGATTCGGACATACCAGATCAGACATCTGCTTACTGTCTCATATTAAACGATTGTATAATTGAGTATAAGCCACTTAGCAATACTGTGAAGAAAGTAACATGAACGCGGATACTATCATAGTAGATGTTCAAGGATTTAAGGACTTGTACAACAATTTTATTATTAAGGAGATAGCTTTTGCTACTGAAAATTATAAACAAACGTTTTTAATCAAACCACCATATTTATTTAAATATTTAACAAGGGATGAAAAAAGGCAAGTCAAATGGTTGGAAAGAAATATAGGCATGTTTTGGAATGATGGATACATAGACTACAGAGAATTCCATCGTGTAATTGTACCGTATTTAGAAAATAAGAATATTATAGTAAAGGGTTTGGAAAAGGTAAATTAGATAAAGAATATTTGTATGAATTGTAATGTATCAGATCTTGATGAAAAACTATGTCCTAATTTCCTTGCTTTGCACAAGAAATACTGTAAGGGGATTGCTAAGTTAAATTGTAACAAGCATTCAAAGCACTGTGCTCTAAAGAATGTATTATGTTTAAAAAAGTATTTAGTAGATAATAAAGTGTGTACCTACTTTAAGATGTAAGATAAAAGACAATACACATATTAAAACGTTATTTTATTTCTAAAATCAACTTCAATACATTTAAAAATCTTAATTACATGCACAACAAACGATATATGTATTCATATAAAACTTTTTTATGTAAATTAAGACTAAGTATACAAAAAAATTCAATAAAGTTATGCTGCAGTTATCTACTATACCTACAATCCTATATAATATAATCATTGTCTATTAATGATTTTGATATTTTTTTGACTAGAGATTCAGTTTCGTCCATGATACAGTCCACAACATCTCTTACAATGTACTGCGCATTTAAAATAATATTCTCGCCATCACTATCGCTCTCAGAGGATTGCGCGCTGTAATTACAGAGATCTATGACCGATATTTGTATGAGTTTTATGCCTCGTCGCTGAAGTCGGCTTATAACGAAAGATTTAGAAGGAGTTAGTTTCTTCGATTTCTGCCTTCGTCGTTGTTTTCCTTTCTTATCCACCGACGCCTGATAGCTGCACTCTCGTTCGCCACGAAGCATCTCATTGATATCCTCGTAAGGATCCTGAGAGTATTGACTTAACGCAATGTCTGGTGTCGAAAACTGAAACAATTATATAAACAAAGCATTCGGTACACGTTACCTAATTACGACTCAGTATGTTAGTACTACGTTATATAATATTTTATCAGAGTAATTTACTTACCGAAGACCTGTTTCGATGCGGGTTATAAAATTAAATACGTAGTACTCGAGGCGAGTGATATTTAGTAAATGCTAAACTGTTATTTGAATTGTTACAACCGAACACTGTATAATTTTATAAACTAGGTCACATAACTTAAAACTTTATAATTAATTAACGCACGTACATGTATGAAACAATCAACCTTAATGATATTAAATTAAAACTTAATTTTCTATTTGACGACTGGTTGGCGCAGCGGGAGTGTAAGCGACTGCCACGCCGAAGGTCGCGGGTTCGATTCCCGCTCAAGTCAAACATCCATGTTCACGCACACAAGAACATGGATGTTTGTCTTGGTCTGGGTGTTTCTATGTATAATATGTATGTATTTACAAAAAAAAAGTATATATGTATGTTTATCCATTGTCTAGTACCCATAGTACAAGCTCTGCTTAGTTTGGGACTAGATGGTGTTGTGTGAATGTGGTACAATATTATTATTATTATTTTCTGCTTCGGTTTATAATATATGACATCGATGACTTTTTGCTGCTCTAAGCATTTTATTTCTTAACGTATTAACTAAGCATTTTTATATCGAAGCTTAGGGCAATGTACTGTGACACATTTAAATACGATATACATATACGGTTCGAATCATGTAATTTTACCGACTTCAACAAAGAGGTAATTGTATTTAAGCAAACGATATTTAGTAGGTAAATTTGACGACCGGTTGGCGCAGCGGGAGTGTAACTGACTGCTACGCCGATGGTCGCGGGTTCGATTCCCGCTCAAGTCAAACATTTGTGTGCATGAACATGGATGTTTGTCTTGGTCTGGGTGTTTCTATGTATAATATGTATGTATTTGCAAAAAATAAAGTATATATGTATGTTTATCCATTATCTAGTACCCATGGTACAAGCTCTGCTTAGTTTGGGACTAGATGGTGATGTGTGTATGTGGTAGAATATTATTATTATTAAATTATTAGACTGCCTCGATGGTCTCGCGGCATAAATGTGCGCGTGGGATTGGGAGGTCTCGGGTTCGATTCCCGGGTCGGGCAAAGTGTTATTGGGTTTTTCTGTTAGGAAATTCTCAGTAGCAGCACCGAGTCTGGTAATATGCCCGGTACGGCAATAGGCTCGCTCCCTATTACGTGGGACTAAAATTCATGGCGAAATGTGGGTGTAATATTACACCTATGCTTACCTCCCTTTTATAATTAAGTTATACATATGAGATTTGGAAAGCTCTAATACTGAGAATCCGATATAAATAGGCTTATCTAAAATAATTTGATCAGGCTTCATTTGTATGGCAACTAAATTCTCAGAGAGAATGGATGCGCTGTGGAAATAGGGGTTAGCTATAGGTCTCTCAGCGGATTTGCTTTTTTTAGTTCGATTAGATATGTCACACCATTGGTTGACTAAGTGAACAGTTACTCTATTTTCAGTATTTTCCAATGTTTTCCCAAATACACTGTTATTTAACAATTTAAAAAAGTCTTGCTCTAAGGAACTTGTAGCCTGCTGTCTTAAATGTGTGTGAGCTCTATAAACTGTTTTAGATAAGGTCTTTGTCTAAAAGTAATAACTCGATGAATTTTACGTAGTATTAGCCCATGTTCTAGACACTTTTTTAAATTAACGTAATGAATAACATATTTATACTTGTTATATAAATTCGTAATCAGCCTTTTTTGTTTTACCTCCCAGAGGTATACATTTTTCAGGACAAAATGGCAAATCATTGTGATGCTTACGCAAGTGTTCGGGATACAAAAGGTCAACTTCTAATGTGTAACCCCACTCAGCTTCGTCCTCAATATGCTCTATGGATAAAGTGATCCCTAACCCTATCTCTCAATAATAAATGTTCTCATCTGTGACATGTAACAGCGCGCTTGAAATCATGTACATCTTCTTCTGTCAAGACCATAGGTTCGCTTCTAGACAAAATTTTATAAATTGCTTTAACGTCTTCAGTTAAACAATGTATGAATTTTGACACACAATCATTACCTCGATAACTCCTGAACCTATCGAGCGTATTATTAAATGATGATACTACATTATAAGCAAACGCGGCCGGCACGTGGTGTTGCGAGTATGACGTATTGGCGGTGTCAAGTTGATCGCAGGAAATCGGCGCCAACAATGTTTCGAAATCGGCATAAATTACGAAAGGAATATTTTGTTTTCTATCATAGTTTTTAACCTTTAAAAATGAACCCTTTTCTGGTAATACTGTAACAACCCCACTACACAAATAAGTTTCAGTTTGACTTAAAGTGGGAAAAAATAATAAGCATGTCTCGCAAAAATATAACTTACTATGATGTTTTGTTAGCTGATTTCTAACTAGACGCGGTAAATCTTTAATAAGACAATAATGAGACTTTGTATCATTCTCTAAATATAACAGATGAATGCTCTTAGCTTTATTATTTATTGTTTTATACAAAGGTCCTATGACCGTCTTATTATTTTTCAATCCGTTAACAAAAATTTTAAAGAACTATTACTTTTCTCAAATACAGCTATGTCATTAAATGTAATTGGAAATGACAAATCGTTAAGATTTAAAACATCCTTGAAATGGGGATAGGACGAAACTCTATCAGGATTGCGAGTTGTGGGGTACAACGCTGCCATAACACACCATAAAAAGCAGTACTTATCTTTGTTATAAATATTTAAGCAAGCTTTTTATTTTTAATAACATTAGGTAATGGTATAAAATTGGATCCGCCGAGAGGTTGATATTTATTAATATGTATTTCTTAATGCGAATTATTCAAGAGTGTCCAACCACTATCTCTCTGCTCAAACTCCTCAATTTTCTTTAATAGTGTCTCTACTACCGATTTATACAGTAAATCAAAGTTATAATTGAAATGAATAATGAAATTTTTAGTAGTAAATGACTTCAATGCCTGTTGATCATTTTTAAACAGTAGGAAATGTGCAAATAGTTAAAAATTTGTCTTGACAGAAGTATGTTTTTGTAGTGACTGGTCTATTAGATATTTTATACGTTTATTAATATTATTTAGGAACATCTCTGGGAAGGTATTAGTGTCTTCCTTAGTTGCAGTGATTCTGTAACTCACTATTCGACCTTTAAATGAAGATTTAATTGTTGAAACATTTTCAGGCAATGGGGTCTCGCTTTTGTTTTTATGTATATTACTACGTAAATGACCGAGCCGTCTACGTTTATCTACAGACACATTACATACCGTACAATAAGCCATACTTAATTTATATTATTAAAGTTAACTAACCTTTAGTTTACACAATGAAAGCGTTAAATGAATTCTTAAATGTCTAGTACTTACAACAGAACTAATGTTCAAGATATTTTAGATCATAAAGTAATTTTATAAATAATTCCACGCATGTAAATTTAATAGACTTGCTCTCGTTCCTTCGCACGTTATTCACTTCGCTACAATCAGCTAAGCACGTAAAGAAAAAGGTATCTGAAAAAGAAAACAGTCTTATAAAACGACGCGTAAAGGTAGCTAACGAGAAATACTAGGTATAATAAATATGTAGCCTCTATCCCTGAACGAAAAACTTAAAATTTAGTATATCTCGCCAGCTGTTATCTAGGTTTCATACATATGTTAGCCTATTTATATGAACCTATTTTTTATGCTTTTTATGCTTAAAAAGACATCTCCCGCACTAGGACTTGCTCCTGTGTCGCGAGGGACTTTACAGACATAGAAACAACGGACACAAGGTACACCCGGATAGGAAAGGTAGGATTCGAACCCACAACACTCGATGTCGAGGCGGTCGCTTACACTACTACGCCATCCGTGCAGTCAATTTATAATAATATGATAATATTTATATACCTGTCATCCTCTCAATAATGTGCAACTACTAGGATTGTTTAATTGAAAACCTTACTAACTCTGTCGGGTTAGGCAACCGAACTCAAAACATCATGCACGGCATTCCAAAAATTATAGCGCTATAGAGGTAGTAAATATGAATAGGTACTAATTTTATGTAATAAATCTTACCTGCTTGTATTGTTCTCAAATGTGTAACTTATTTACTTCCCCACTGTTAAGCAAGTCCGTTTAACAAATGTATCTGAAAAAGAAAACGGCCTTATTAAACAACACTCTATGTATGTTACATTTGTAAAAATTTTGGAAACCTAACAAAGGTTACCAAATTTTCAAAAACTAAAAATATCACAACAATACACGTACATAGCCTCAAGTCTCTATGCATAAAAGAATAGGTTAACATTTTAAACACAATTTCGCTAGCTGTTTTAAGTTACATACGTAACACTATCCGGTTTGGGAATCGAACCCAAGACCTGCACATGCACGGTAACCCGAAACTAGCACTGCGCTAAAGAGGTAGTAAATACTTTAAAACACAATTTCGCTAGCTGTTTTAAGTTACATACCTAACACTATCCGGTTTGGGAATCGAACCCAAGACCTGCACATGCACGGTAACCCGAAACTACCACTGCGCTAAAGAGGTAGTAAATACATTGTACTTATAAATGTACACGTAAATGATACTTATTTTATGTAATAAATCTTACCTGCTGGTATTTGGTCTATACTTGTAGAAGAAAGTAGCTATGCCCACACAGTACACTTTTGAAGATTTTATATTAGTACCAGTTTAATACAATATGTAATGATTTGACACGTTCTGACAAAAACTATATAATCGACAGTACTGGTAATCAAAAGATCTTATTCATTTATGCATTAAAATATTGAATTTTGAACAAAAAATATTTGTTATTGCACAAGATTACACGTGGGCTACCTAATTATTTTTCCAAGCAGTACAACCACATTTATCAGAATCAGCTATTTTAAGTAAGGTTGACGCGAATGTCAACTAATATTCGCTATTTATTTAAACCGGTGTGACAGCCCTGAATGTTGTTGCTGCATCGACAGTTTGAATATAATATCATCATTTTTGCACGGCTATAATACGATTAGAATAAAGAGGTACTTCTTACAGAGTTTATTAATCTTTAAGAGGTATTTTTATTATGACCTATTATTATACGTTGTCCAACTTAAAAGCTGGTTTCTTTCCAGAGGTTTTATATTATCGACTCAAATACAACAAGTATTGAAGTGATCGTCAATATTCGAGTAAACTGGTATCATAAAAGTGCATTCGCCGCTCGCTGCCACCGTGCCTGTCGCTTGTAAAATGTAAGTAGTAAACAGTATAACCTATTTAAATTCAGTTTCTATATTACTTTGTTATATGTTATTACCTTTTAGGTTGGTATAAATATATTTGACTCTGTTGTAGAATACCAATACACAGAAAAATATATCAAGTCATCACGCCTAAACCCACCGGCTTTTTGCAAACATTTAATAAATTTAAATTGTATGTTATTATTTCAGGTCTGATTCCGAGTGTGAAAACTATCAACCTAGTGCCGTCATCGAGCGTACGACTAAATCCAGCCGCAAACCGAGTGCAGACAGCTCTGGAAAACACAAGGCTCGCTCAGCACCGACGAACCCAGCAGCTCAAACAAGGTAAACATACTTACCTATCACCTATTTATTTCCAAACATACCCTTTATGATTTCATTCTTTTATAATGATAGTCGATAGATAGGCATTAAATATAATGTTCATATTTCTTATGTTTGGTTTGTTGTACTTAGCTACTTAATATGAATTTAACCTTTTGTTGATGTGAACTTGAGACTGAAGTATTCCTATACCGAACCTAACCCAGATTATAATATAAAAATATGTGTTATCTTAGTTTGTGTCGGCAGTAAGCAATTCATACTAAGCGCTTATGTATTTTGTTATAGTAAAAAACCAAATACTGGCTTCGACGTATTTAGCATCAGTCGCAAACACAACCACAAGACTGTAACTGCAACCGGTGATATTGCATTTATCGAGCAGAATCTACCATCATACTTCGTAAATCGAGTTGCCAACGGTAACGAGCGACGAACGGCGCGCACTATGGGGGAGTACTACATCGACTGTAAAGTCTACAGGACCAACGACGCGCGTCTCACCGACTCATCAGAGCTGTGGAAGAAGGCGCTTGTTCGCATCAAATTCCAAGCTGACACAGATTCAACACAATGGCGAAAGTTGCAGGACTTCATACATTTGAGCGATATACTGTTCACCGAACAACCAACATATTATGACAAATGAATTATACAATTAAAATTGAAACATACTAATACATAATCTAGATTACACTAATATCGATCGTGTTTTATTGAAATAAATAGTTATCTCCAAAGAGTATACAAATACTACGTAAGAAGAGGCGGATGTGCCATAGATCATGCGAGACTTTCAGCTTTGTATGAAACGTGCAGGGAGAACTCGGACCAACATAAATATACTAATTGACATCGTTTTTATGTTGTCAGCATTGTCATATTCGTCAATATAGGGATGTACCCTCTAGTGATTAACGAAATATCGATATCGATAATATTCGGTAAGAAATAATTATAATTATGTTTCGACTAGAATTATACTTTTCCAACACAAATAAAAGATGTATTTAATATTTATGTGTTTATTCAGACAAATTAACCTATTCTATAAATCTATTCTAGATTATCGAAGAAAAATACGCAGAACTAAAAGATATATGTATGTACATGTAATGGAAAGGTTTTCAACATTTCTTCTGTAATAGGATTTAAAGAAATGTCTATAGATACAAGGCACAGCTGTTTTTCTGACTTGAGTTCCGTTTTTTTTAAGTCTTTCGGCTTAAAATGCTTGACACACACATAGTTCAACTGATGTAATTTTTCAATAGGCACATAAATCAAGTCTTAGTTTCCAGTTGCAGCTACCTATTTTCACATCCAAAAAGAAAAAAAAGAATAGAATTTTTAGTCCTTGTGCTAATTTCTAATAACGGATTATCGATAACTGACAGGCGGCACTATTGTTTACCTACAAAGTATATATAGCTTATATTATGTATATTATAATGTTTAGTAGGTATATGTGTAGTTTATTTATCTACTGTATATAAGTATTGTTTTGCCATTCAGTAATTAAGTATTAGTATTATTATATGTATTGTACGTACAATTTATACGTATTATATGTTTTACTTATATAACATTGTTTTGACATAATACAATGTTTTATTATTTTACCTATTATGACACTGTTCTTCATTGTACACCTTAACCCACACTATTATACTTTTATTCATTGTATTCCAAACTAGGTTGTCTGTAAGTTTTAAGTTATTTATGTAAATATTGTATGTCCTCATGTTTACTGGTGTACAATAAAGTGTTAATCAATCAATCAATCAATCAAAGTACTAGGATATGAAACTTTAGAATATTTCCTTATTTTTTATGTTTCATTGAAATATATCACATTATATAACATTATAAATATTCATTGATCTTTATATAGGGACATTTTGCCATAAATACCTACCCTTTTTTCATTGCTTGACCGGCATGTAAAATCACATTCATTTGGTATACACAAAGCACTTTTACAGTATGTTTTTTATGTTTTATAAACAAACTACATAACGCAGCAAAGTTCAATCTGGATAATAATGTGACAGTTGTGACGTTTGACACTATTGACAGCCAAGGCGGTGATGTCAGTGATGTACGTATAACCCGTCTAACTTTGAAAGAATACTGTTCCAAGAGTACATAGTGAAGGATGCTATCTTCACGTTTTAAACATATAATAGTAGCCATTAAAATGATAGCACGTTTCATACATTCGGTTTTTCTTAGGAACTTGCGCCAGGCTGGTTATCTCATTCAAGTATATTATTCCATCATTTACACTAACGCGATTGGTGCGTTCCATTCACTCCGATCGGCAAGCTTGAATCGGGCTGTCGCAGCACCGAATGCAGTAAATTTTATTTTATTATTGAACGTGAACCATCGCGTTGAAGTGTTTACTTAAGGCACTAAACTATAACCTTACGATATTGTCTCGCTGGAGGACTGTTAGTGAAGCGTAGTTTATATTAATGCTGTCGATTGGTTTGTATCTAATAACGATTGCACTTGAACGTGTATCCGTCAATTGTATATTATTGGGCGTTCTGTCTCACCGACCGCTCGCGAGGCGAACTAAGTTCGCCGAGCGATAGGTGAGACAGAATGCCCAATAATAATAATAATAATAATAAATCATTTATTTCAGGTTATTTACACCCATACAAGAAATTAAACATACAGACAATGAAAATAGTGATAGTAATAACACACAAACAACATACACACTATAAGCCAATAATATTAAATAAATACACTAAGTCAGTCAGAATTGAAATATTAGTAATAATCATAAATAATTGTAAAAATCAAATTTTAATTAGATGTAAATGCGATGAAAAATATAATATGTCAATTATTGTAAGTAAGTCCAATCTAGTCCAATAGCAATTTAAACTGTAATAAATAATAATTAAATAAGATTGTACATTGAAATTGGTAATATTAAAATCTGCGTTTTGAGTGTGTTACTGGTATATGTCTATCACAGCAATGTTTAATAATATAGCAGTCCAACCTTTGCGCGATCATCGACAGAACGGTGTTGGAGCTGGCCCGCACTCTGCGCACCAGCGATGCAGCGCGCTTTCGCATTATAGCGTTGAAGCAGTCGGTTCGTGCCTCCGCGAACATGCCCGAGGCGCTACAATATCGGGGCAGCCCCATCACCGCTCTGAATGCATTATTATATTGCACGCGTAGGGCGCTATATGTATTTTTGTTATAGTCAGCCAATATTATACTACTTTGATGGTAGACGAAAGTAGATCTGGACTAGTTCCAGATCTTCTATCCTCTACTAAATAAAATACACAAATCAATCTGTATTAAGATAATAATCCTAATTAACCTTACGATACTATATACTTATACGCTTTCTCTTATTTAAAATTTACATAGCTATCAATATTATTATGGTCGCATTGCGCAGGGTAGCAAGACATATATTTTGATCATAGATTGTAAAAAATCTTCATCCATAGACACATTTTCGTATAGATATAAGTATTTTATAATAAGTCACCATGATTTTTGCATACCTAGGACATGTCTCAACTAGCTATCTAAGAAATATAATTAAAATCTTTTTGTTTCGGCGAACCGAATGTTCCTAGACAGCCTGGTACTAGCAAAATTTAACTATATGGATGTTGTGTATGGTCCATGTCTACTGTCTAGAACCTCCCGATTGATACAACGGGTTCAAAATGCTTGTGCCAGGTACTGTTTCGATATCCCACGTCGTAGCCATGTCACACCATACATAAATCAAGCCAATATTTTAAAAATGGCGGGGCGACGACAGCTTCATCTGGCTACGCTATTATTTGGAGTTGTAAACACACAAAAACCGATGTACCTGTTTAATAAATTAAGTTGGAGACAGGACCACTATTCGTACTCCACTCGTTCCACTTCCAATCCGCTCACAATGCCAAAGTATAAAACAACAGCATTTCGGGGCTGTTTCAAATATGCCGCCACGCGTTGCTGGAACGATTTACCTCCCCCATTGAGATCACTAAAAACAAAAACAAGTTTTAAATCTCACTTAAAAAAATATCTTTTATCAAATCAATAAGTTATAATAAACATAAAAAACACAGTGTTACTTACGTAATGGTTGTGATCTGCGGACGAGGTAGGTATGTCGACGTTTGGGCGTCACGAGGCGGCTATTCGATAAATTATTATTATTTATCAGCATTGTATCAATTAGGCCTGATGGTTGGAAGTGTGACGAATTTTATTGATGCAACAGTTTGTGGTTGATGGATGTGGAACTGATAACACTAATATAGGTACTTCTTTTATAAATAACAAACTGTCCCTTTGTACTTTGTAAACAATGATTACATAAGCGCACCGCGCGCGAGCTAATGCGGTGGCTGTATGCCACCTATATGCGACGCGCAACGCGCCATCCTGCGGACCGGTCGCCCACGACCGCGCCGCTGCATAAACATTATGCGTTGAAAATAAAATCCATGGATTCGATGTGATACATGCGCCGACTTAATTACGAAGTAATTGAGTCGGCGTATGTATTATGTTATTATATTTTAATATATTGTTTTTAATACTTTTTTATACTGTTTTTCTGTAATAATAATTCTTTTGTTGCCTAGATACACATGAGTATATAGGTACTGCTCATGTGCTAGAATGTACCTATGTATATTTTATTTTTAAGTTTTTCTTTTATGTTTTTCATTAATTATTGTGCTGTTTAACGTCCGTGCGGCATTTAAGGTGCACACAGAATAACAGCGTTGTATTGTGGACCCTACCACAATGCAACAATATAGCTGAGTGTGCACCTATCTGTCACAGAATACTGTTATGCCTTGTGATGTCTTATCTTATATACTTACCTATGTTATACCTTTCCAGTGTCTGTGACAAATAAACAGTTTTTCTTTCTTTCTTTCTTCTTTCATTTGGGAAAACTATTAATATTGTGGACTGTAGGATTTTGGTTCTTATCGACTAGGAAATGAGGAAGTGAAAAGGTGATGTGGATAGGAGCCTCTTACCTTGCACGGCAGTCTTCTTCCTCTCAGAAGGGCAGTCTCCTGGTATCTTCAAGTATATTGAAGCTGCTTGAATCACTCCACTACACAAATCGCTTCACTCGCGAGCGGTTTTGTTAGGTTTTTTGGTATTAGCGGTAATAATTATATATGGCGGTGCGGACTGCGGTTTGCGGCGGACATGAGTTCGGCGCGTCTCGAATCTTCCAGTATGTTCTTCGTCGCCGTTGAGCAGGGCGGCCACTAGCGAGGCGTTTTGGGAGAGGATTCATGAAAGGATCGCTCGGATTGGCCGAGCAGCGACGAACCATTGACGTTGACATAATTAATTCTCGATGGAAAGGTAGATGGCGCTACCATATCCCCCCGGCCCTAAGGGGTTGCCTTTAAAAGAAATAGAATTGAACTTAGCTATGTTGGGTGTACTACCGCATAACCCATCAATAGGCTAAGACAGAGATATGATAATAAAATTAATCTAAATTAACTTTAGCGAAAATTACAAACGCAATTATAGCGAAAACTACTAACTAAATACTTAAACTAAGAGGTAGATCCAACTTCAGGCCAGATCTCACTGAGTTGGAAGCGGACAGAGACGAACAACAGGGCGCACGTAGCTCCCCTTCGCGGTTTTCACGGTAACAACGCGGGTTGTACCGTCCTTGGAAGTATGCAGTTTCTCTACGATGGCTAACGGCCATGAAAGCGGCGGCGCATTATCATGTATTAGGACGACCAACGTACCCTCCTGTAAAGGGGATGCAGGACTATTCCACTTGGATCTAGCCTGAAGCTGGTGTAGATATTCCGCACGCCAGCGCCGCCAGAACGACTGCACGAGTTTATCCAGCAGAGTATGTCTCTGGAGCAAGCTTGAAGAGTCTGCTTCAGGAGCTGGAAATGACGATAATGGCACTGTGCTCAGAAAATGTGCAGGGCTTAACGCGGATGGTTCTGCAGGGTCACTACTCAATGCCGTTAGCGGACGCGAGTTGATCAGTGCTTCGACTTGTGCAAGGACAGTTAAAAGCTCTTCGTAAGAGAGGATCTGTTGGCCTATAACTTTGAAGAGATGCGTTTTAATCACTTTTACCATGCTTTCCCAACATCCACCGAAATGTGAAGATGCTGGCGGAATAAACTTCCAGTCAATATGATTTAGGGAAAGTTCCTACTGAAGACGAGTACGATATTCGTCCTTGAGAAACTCACGAAGGTCACGTAAATAAGAGCTTGCGCCCACGAAAAAAGTGCCGTTATCCATGTACAAACACTGTATAGGGCCGCGCCGTGAGAGAAATCATTTAAGGGCTGCAAGGAACGACACCGTGCTTAAATCTGTCGCAACTTCAATATGCGTATCGCGCGTCGTTAAGCATGTAAAAATACATAGCCAGGCTTTACGGCTTTTAACACCTCGACCACGCACTGGCGTATACTGCAGTGGTTCTGCGTAATCACAACCGGTGTGTGTAAACGCGTTATCAACCTGGTTGACGCGCTGGCTAGGGAGATCTGCCATGGGAGGGAAAGTCGGACGCGGACGAAATTTGAAGCAGACGTTACATTTATGTATTCTGTGACGAATTATTCGTCGAGCGGCTAAAATCCAATACTTATGCCTAAGTAAGGACATAAGCAACTCTGGACCAGCATGGAGGTGCTTCTTGTGATAAAAATCAACAAGAAGGTCAACAACATGATCATGTCGCGGCAGAATGCTAGGATGTTTGTAGTTATAAGGTTCATCCGAATTTGACAGACGACCCTCAACGCGTATGACGCCGTGTTCATCGAGAAACGGCTTGAGTCTAAGGATAGCGGGAGAACAAGGTACATTGTCTTTCAAATTTTGAATGTCGTTACTAAAATGAACAGCCTGTACAGCTCGCAGTAACTCACATTCTGCGAATTTGATATCAGTACTTGATACAAAAGTCCCATTAGGTAGGTGCCTAAGAAACCTACAGACATAAACGATGGCGCGGAGTAACTTAGATCACGATGACATGCGTAGTGCGAGTGCATAGATGGGAGACTCCGCAACCTCAGCAATCACGGCATAAGAAACAGACTTCCGTTCGGGTACATCTTCGTCTTCTGCACTGTGTTCAAAGGGTTGCATGGGCCACTCTGACGGATCATGGGAAATCCAAGAAGGTCCACGATGCCACAATGGATGATGCAGAAGATTAAGTGGAGTAACACCACGAGACAGGCAATCAGCAGGGTTCTCGGTACCCGCGACGTGATTGAAACAAGTAGCGGGAACAAGTTCAATCAATTTACTAACGCGGTTGGCGACAAAAGTCTGCCAGCGATGAGAAGAAGAATGAATCCAAGCGAGCACTACTTTGGAGTCGGAAAATGCCTATATTTTATTAATAGGCTAGTGGGGCAAAACTGTGTCTTGAACCTTGCGGAGCAACTGACACAGCAGAAGGGCCGCGCACAACTCCAGTCTCGCAACCGAAATGGTTTTAACAGGCGAGACCTTAGACTTGGCACAAACTAACCGCATCGAGTAGTTAGAACCAATGCGGACTTGCAGATATACGACTCCGCCGTAAGCACGCTCGCTGGCGTCAGCGAAACCTATTAAGTTCATGGTACATCCATCTACCAACCCAAGATGACGTGGAATAGTAATTTGATTGAGCGCGGTAAGCTCAATACAAAACTGACCCCAAGCGGCGACAATATGGTCAGGGGGTGTTTCATCCCACTCAAACTTTGATAGCCAAAGTTCTTTGATCAAGAGCTTGGCGTACAAAATTGTGGGAGCCACAAAACCCATTATGTCCCATAGTTGAGCCACTGTGGACAGCATAGTGCGTTTGGTGCACTTATCATCTGGTGGTGAGACGTCAAACCGAAAACTATCGCAGGATTTGTCCCAGCGTAAACCGAGAACTTTATGCGGTACAGACTTCTCAAATTCAATGTCTGGAGAAGCTTTATGAGAATCTGGTATGCGTGCGAGAACCTCCTTAGAGTTCTTGTCCATTTGACAAGATCAAACTGGCCTCGCTTGAAAAGCTGAATAAGCTCTTCACAAAGCGAAATTGCTAGCATAACGGATATGACACTACAGGCGATGTCATCCATATACAAAGCGGAAGTAGCAACAGCTGCTGCGGCGGGAAAGTGATCACCTTCATCAGCGATCAACTGGCGAACAAATCGTAACGCGTGATATGGGCTAGACTTGAGTCCAAAACAAACACGATTGAACTGATACACGGATAAAGGTTCCTTATTGTCAAAACAATAAAAAATCCGTTGAAATCTACGGTCAGATTCGCGAACGCCGATATTGAGAAACATTTGGCGGCAATCAGCTGATAGAGCGATTTGGAAAAGACGAAACTTTATTATGAAGTTAAATAAATCACCCTGTAGATTGGGGCCGGCATGCAAAATGTCATTAATCGACTGACCCGATGTAGTCTTACAACTAGCATCTTAAACCACACGAAGTTTAGTAGAGGTTTAATCTTCGCGAACTACGCCGTGATGCGGGATATAATATGAGGGAAGAGAGTTGCCCTCGTTGTTTACAACTACACTCAAAAAAACTTTATCTATGTAGTCACGAATGACGTCATTATAGGCGCTGGGTAACTTAAGTGATGCATCAAGTTTACGTTCCAAACAATGGAAACGTCTAAGCGCAGCAGCGTACGAGTCGCCAAACGAATAAGGGTCACCATGGAATGGCAACGCCACAGTATCTGCCACTGTCGTCACGAACAGTGGTAGCTCGGAAATGTTCCTTACACTCGAGATGTTTACGGCTCATCGAAGGCGGTGCGGTAACCTCTTCAAGCTCCCAAAATCGCTTGAGAAGAGAATCAATATCATTTTCTTGAAGAACAGAACAACAGCAAGACGTAATGTATTGAGCAGTGTGTAACGTAGGTACGGTACCCATAATCACATACCCAAATACCATCTCAATAGCGGGCGGTAAGTCATGTTGCTCACCACGTACCACGTCAGTTAGTAGCAAGTGCCGGAATATTGCAGCTCCGATCAAAACATCAATGTATGCCGGATTCGCAAACTCCGAGTCTGCCCGCGGCAATGACTCGAGGTGTGTTAGTAGCGATACGTCCACATTAGCGTTTGGCAATGCGTCTGTGATACGCTCCACGATAAGCGAAGAAATGTTAAAATTAATATCCCTATCAAGACGCGAATGTATTTTAATATCTACGGAACCCTTGCAATGTTTTTCTGAACCGCCGATCCCTTTGACCACTGAACTAGTATTTCTAAAGTTATTCCACAATCCGAGGCGTTTGAAACAATCCAATGTTATTAAATTGGTCTGAGACGCGCTATCGAGTAGACAATGTACCATGTGCGGCAACCCATCAACATCATAAACGATAACTTGCGCTGTCGCTAACAGTACCGTCTTGGACGCCATACACTGCGTTTTGGCCTCGCGCGGATCATTATAGATGCGTGAGGGCCGTCCGCGCGTGTGCGTCGCCCGCGCGATGGATGTCGTACACAACGATATTTCATTCTGAATCGTGGGAGGCGCAGTTATCGTAGCCTGCACCTGCGACGTAAGTGTGTCAAGGTTAGCGGCTTGGCTTGACAACGGACTACCTTTATCGAAGTGAAATAATGAGTGGTGTCGTTGATTACATGAACGACATCTCGTCCTACTAGAACAATCACTCGTTTTGTGCTTTATACTTAAGCAATTAATGCATGCTTTGTTATCTTTTACGCACTTGAAACGAGCAGTTGGATTTAAACCATTCAAGGCGGGACACTTGTAGAAATGATCGTGCACTATATTACTGCACAGACACTTCTGTCAATTAATTTTATTAGATTTCGAGCATGTTACGTAAGATTGTGGATTAGGGACCGAGTTATTATTACTATTTCGCGCTTTATTCAACCTTTGTTTGCTGCTGTTAGTGTTAGACGGGCTAGGTGAACTAGACTGCGTATTATGAAATATTCGACACTGATCTTTGATGAACGAAATAAAACTATCTAGTATAGGTATTTTATTATTGCGTTCTGTCATTTCGAAAGCACGAATCGTTTCAGTGTCAAACTTTTTTAAAGCGAGTTGAAGCAACATAAAGTCGGAAGGATCTTTCAATTTTAAGTTCCTAAGAGAATTAACCGCGGTTACGAAGTTATCTTTAAACAGCTGGAAATTCGCGACAGACGCGGCACCGGACAGTTTAAGATTTAAAGCTTGATCAAAGTAGGTAGACGCTAGGACGCGAGTGTCTTGATATCTATCAAGTAGTGACTGAAATATGACCTGAGCATTCTCAGCACTGGGTGTGACACCTGCAAATACGGACTGGGCCTTCGGTGACAGTTTACCTATTTAATAATACAACCTGTCAGCATCTGTCAGAGAACCACTATCGTGCACTGTAGACTTAAAACTCGCATAGAATAACGGCCAGTTTCGTATATCGCCATCAAACGACATAATCTCAATTGGCGGTAACCTCGGCGTGCGAGCCGCGGAAATGGGCTGTGCCGAATATTTACCCTCCAATTGCGATTGTATACGTTTAATAATACAATAAAGGTCTTCGAAAGAGGTGTACGCCTGATAATTCGGTTTTTCATCAGGATTAGTAGAAAGCAATCTTGCGTTATAATCGTCTAACAACTTATGAAAATCTGTTCGAATACGATCTACTGTCATACAATAACTGAGAAATGACTCCCTATTACTATCAGAAACGGCTGCGGTCTTTGAACGCTCGTAAATGTTTTGAATACGCTCAAATAAAATATTGCGTTTTGCTTCTAAGATTGTTATCTCTTTGTCTTCCGACACGCTTGACTTGTTTTGTTGTGACATGCTTACGTAAGTATAAGCTAATGAGACCGAAACAAAATAAGAATATCTAAAGTACCTATTATTTTACCTAAGTAGGCAACACTTTAAAGCGGTGGAATTAAAAGTTGCTTGAAATATGAGATTTACAAGACAACTATGATAGTTCCAGAAATAATAATTGGGTAAGTAGGTAGCCACATAAAAGTATATTACCTACTGATGCGTGCGAAAACAACCATGTGACGGTTATGTGAATGGACTAGGAGTATAGCTAGGTGCTATAACTGCCTAGGTATAGGGATATAACCAGGTTTTACGTATAAAACGTAAATGACTCCTACTCATATGGATCAAAAAATGTTTCGGCGAACCGAATGTTGTGGACTGTAGGATTTCGGTTCTTATCGACTTGGAAATGAGGAAGTGAAAAGGTGATGTGGATAGGAGCCTCTTACCTTGCACGGCAGTCTTCTTCTTCTCAGAAGCGCAGTCTCCTGGTATCTTCAAGTATATTGAAGCTGCTTGAATCACTCCACTACACAAATCGCTTCACTAGCGAGCGGTTTTGTTAGGTTTTTTGGTATTAGCGGTAATAATTATATATGGCGGTGCGGACTGCGGTATGCGGCGGACACGAGTTCGGCGCGTCTCGAATCTTTCAATATGTTCTTCGTCGCCGTTGAGCAGGGCGGCCAATAGCGAGGCGTTTTGGGAGGGGATTCATGAAAGGATCGCTCGGATTGGCCGAGCAGCGACGAACCATTGACGTTGACATAATTAATTCTCGATGGAAAGGTAGATGGCGCTACCACTTATAAATAAGTTCCGCTGCATCGTTCTTTTTTAAAATTGGAATTCGTTTCTACGTGCGATGTTGTTCACAACGTGCTGTCAGTTTGTCAGACAAGCGCCATTTTTTTTTCACAAATCGAGACTTCATAAAATGCATTACGATTTGAAGCTTGAACATAAAAGTTGAAGAACATTTTTCACAACTCATTGTTTCCATTTAATTTACGTGGCGCAAATTACGTTCCTCTCTACGTGAAATTATTTGACAAATTTTATTCGGCGCGTAGTTTTGGCAAATGCAGAAGATATTTCTTACCGTGGCCCGCCCTCTAGCCATCTTTCCCGGTGCATTTGTCGTCATATAGCAGTAAATCTTAGTAGCTTCTCTTAAATTTAGTTGCTTTCTTCATCAAATATTCCCTGAGCTAAAGAAGATTTTCTAATAAACCGTTACCGAGACATTTTGCAGAATTCAATTTGGAAATAGAATTGATGGTTTTGTATGAAATTAGAAGTCTAAAATAAACATCTAATTACGCATTGACTAAGACTCTAGTATTAATTGTATTTTACTACCATATCCAACAAAATGTGTATTTCATTTGTGTTATGTTTTCAAGCTTTATATTTAACAGTTGCTTCAAAATATAGATATATTGTTTTATAACAGATATTTAACTTTCACTCTATGAGCTGCGAGACAGGTTTTATAAACGTTGTTTCGACCTATAATACAGCCAGCTCGTATGAACGGCATAAGTTTTATATAAAATGTATTAAAAGCAACCCACTCTTGATAACTTTTCGTTAACCGTATTCTTTTTGGTATCACCACGGCACGTGGAATAGCTTTTGGTTTTGTAAAAAGATATTGCGATATATTCACTACTTTGACTAAGTTATTATAACCAAGCAGTGCAGTGGACCAACAATCCCAGAGACCATTCTGCCTCTCTATATGAACGCGACAAGCTCAAAAATGGCCTAAAGGATTTTAGTACAGTTTTCATAAAAAAAATAGTAGGATTCCGGAGAAAGGTCATGTTGTAAAATTCACGCGACCGAAACCACGGGCAAATTCTAGTGATCAATAAAATTACCTTCACAGACTTTACTAGTCACGGCGGATTTCCATTGTTAAAAGTTTCTATGTAGTACGATACAAACGATCAAAACAGATTCAGTCTATTGTTTCAGATTCTACAAAAATATAAAAAGCTTTGCGGTATTCGTTTTTTGCAAACTAAAGGCTGAGTTCTCGGAGACTAAATGAAATTCCAAATGTTATACGAAATCTAAATTAACTTTTCGTACTACAACTATGATAACGTTACGTACCCTAAAAATAAACATATATTAGTTTATTTAAACATCCATTATTATAATTGATAGTCCAAGATCCCAGAGCCGCCAGACCTACGTCATTTTAGCAAAGCTGAAATTGTGAGGATTATTAATATAAAATCATGTTAAGAAGTATGCCGACCCACTAGCTTGAAAGCCGGGCCATTTCACAGGTAACGCGAAGTAAAGGTAACAAAAAAACATGCTCATTTACGTTAAACTAGCAAAGCTGGTATTCAAATATGTGTTTAAAAATACTGCCTAATATTTAAATTCATTATTGCCAGACACCTGCCGTGGGCCATTACTTCTGCCAGACGTCTTAAAGGTTACTTAAAAATGAAATAAACTACGTCATATTAGCAAACCTAAATTTGATATATGTTACTTAAGATACTATTTTAAGACCCTTCGTACGTAGCCAGACCAATCTGAAGAGCTAGTCGTCCAGCCAGACGCCATGAAACTTTCCCTGTGAGTGCGAGCGTGCGGCCATTATTCATACGCATGAATGCGTGTGAGTACACTACATTGTTTCAAAAGACTGTAGGAATATTATTTTGGGTATTATTACAGGAATAAATAATAAGTATAAAATATATTTTTTACAAAAATTATACTCATTTCAAATGTCATTTACATCGGCATCTGTATATTTATTGATGAAAAGCTGCAGCCACGCAGCATCTACATTAATTATTCCAGAAACTTTATATAATTCGCAGACGAATTTTCGTATCGTATCTTTTTTTTTTTACTTTTTATCTCCCGCACTAGGACTAAATCCTGTGTCGCGGGGGACTTTACAAATATATATCTAACGAACACAATGAACACCCAGACTCGAAACAACAATTTATGAATCACACAAAGTGTGGGAATCGCACCCACAACGCTTGGCGTAGTGTCAAGCGGCGAGGCGGCCGCTTAAGCCACTACACCAACCGTGCAGTCAAATCGTGAAATCATTTTGTTCCTCATCCTTTTCAATAAATAATTGAAGTTCACCAAATTTAAGGAACGCTTGCATTCAGGATTTTTTTTCAATATTTTAAAAGGCCTTTGCTTTCCTTTTCTAAAGAAAGTAGGGTATAGTCACATCCTGTGATAGCATGAAAGCCTATTAAACTTCTAAAGTCAAAGTCAAAATCATTTATTCATCTAGGTCACAAAGTGACGCTTATGAACGTCAATTTTAAAATTAAATTACTTAATGCTTCTACATTTACATTTACTGCCTAGTTCGCAAAGCAATAGGTAGAACCACGAGAAAGAACGGGCAATAAAACTCGTGGCCACTCTTTTAAATCGCCAATATTATGGTACATATTTTTATTTTTGTAAGGAGCTGCAATTGTTACACATTGTACTAAATTACTTGTAAATAGTAATTAGTTACAGACATAGTACTTAAGCAATTAATGCAGTTACTAAATTAAGTGCTTTAGTTAGCCATCCAATGTGAATATTGTATAACAGGAGCATCCACTTACGTCTTATAATGTAGACAACTCATGACCATGTTCAGAACTATGGTGGAAATGTATGTTACAGAAGTGACGGTACATGAATACACAAAATTACAAAAACTTTAGTTCACAGCCCATGATCACGAGTTATCTTCATCTTACAGTACAGTAACTTTTAATAAAATTAGTGGAACAACGATGCAAATGTAAATGTAGTAAGTGGAATGCCCTAATAATAAACGAATAATAATTTAAAAGAACTAGAAATGTTATATAATGATAAACTGAAAAATGCTAAGTATCTATATAAATTCAAAGTAAGTATTAGATCATGAGTTGTTTAGTGTAAGTGACCATCTATCCTTATCACTGAAATAATCGTTAACAGTATAATAACATTTCCTAATAAGGCAGTCTGTTATTTTATTTTTAAACGTATTAAATGGTAATTCTAAAAGACTAATTGGTATTTAAAGCATTTAGTTTTTTTTTTAAATAAATACTAGGTTGTATGCTGTAAACCATTGTGTAACTTGTATAAGTGCATATCTTCATCATTAAATTCATTCCTATTCCTGTCTACTTTAGAAATAAGTGACGTATCATCTGCAAAAAGTACGACATCACAGATGTTTTTAAATAAAAAGGTAAGTCATTAATATATACAAGGAATAGAAAAGGACCTAGAATTGAACCTCGTGGAACGCCTAACTGTATAGGTAATTTAGAGGATGTACTCCCATTAACATCGACACTCTGAAATCTCTGCCGCAGGTACGACTCGACAACACTAAGTGCAGTTTCCTCTACGCCGTAGTGGCGGAGCTTACGCAGTAGTGTGTCGTGATAATCGCAATCAAATGCTTTTGATAGGTCACAAAATACTCCGATAGCATTTTTAAATGACTCCCAAGCATTATAGACGTGTTTTATAAGAGCAACACACGCATCAGTAGTGGATCTACCTTTAGTTAATCCGTATTGATATTTGTGAAGCAGACTATTTAAATTAAAGTGTCTTAGTAGCTGCTTTAATAAAATCTTTTCAAATATTTTACTGAATGCCGGCAAGATAGAGATGGGCCTAAAATTATTTATGTCATTTTTACTGCCAGATTTGAATAAAGGTATGATTTTACTTAACTTCATCAAATCCGGAAATACTCCTAGGTCAAAACATTGGTTAAAAATAATAGAGAAGCAAGGCGCAACAGTCTCAACTATAGTACGTAAAATTTTAATTGAAATGCTCCAAAAGTCGCCAGTATTTTTAATAGTAATTGAATTAAATGCGATCAATATATCTTGCGGGGTGACGTGCTCGAATCTAAACACGCTCTTGCATTCGGGTACACTACTAAGCAACAAATTTCCAGCGTATAAAGACGATGATTGTAAGGAACTAGTAGTTGTTATTGGTATGCTTGTAAAGAAACTATTGAACATATGCGCAACTTGAGATTTGTCTGTGACTAATAAATTGCTATCTTTGATTTCAAATTGGTTTTCTCGTTGTCGTGCTCTACCGGTTTCATTATTTAGAATCCTCCACGTTTCTTTAATTATATTTGTCGATTGCTTAATTTTACCACTAATAAATTTTGATTTTGCCACTTAACAAACTTGTTTAAAATTTTTTGAGTAGCTTTTTACATAATTTTAGAAATGGTATGTCAAATCTATGTTATTTCAAACAATATAATTCCAACAACTGGCCTCTACTTCTGTATATACCTTTAGTGGCCCACTGGTTAAAAGATCCGGTAGTACCGTTTAGTGTTACAGTTTTACTCTTAAAAGTGTTTTGAAACTCATTAATAATTAGTCCAAAAAGTGAATTATAAATTATATTTGGATTTTCTGAGTTCAATATTGAAGGATTGAGATTTGCGATAATATTGTTTTTAAAACGTATAGGACGATTGTTAGTTGGAGGCCTACATTCTACTGTATGTGATTTATTATATGCTGGACAAGAAAAACTAGCTATCTGTCCACAGTGATCAGAAGGAAGAGAACTAATAACTACTGGGTTTTTAGCAACACAAGAACTAAATATATTATCTAAACAAGTAGAAGATGTTGCAGAGACTCTAGTGGGTTCACAGAATAAGTTACTTAAATAAAATGACTTAAAAAAATTCAGAAATCTAGTACACTGTGAAGAATTCTCTAAAATATAAATATTAAAATCACCACAAACTATAATATTCTTACTGCTACATTTACTTTATTAATAGCATTTTCCATAACTGTCTCGAATAGATTATAATCACCAGAAAGGGGTCGATATACACAAATTACAATATATAAATCTAGTTCCACACAGGACAACTCAATAGTGCGCTCAATAGATAAGTTTACAATATCTTTACGTTCCTTGTATTTTAATAAATTTGAAGTCATTATGAGAGAGCCGCCTCTAATAGCCTGTTTTCTTATACACGCGCTCTGCATTGTGTAATATTGATTAATGACAATATTCTCATGGTTCTTTAACCAGTGTACAGTTAAAACTCAAAAATTTAACATCATATTTCTCTAGAAATAAACTTAGTTCTAATTCTTTGCCAGATAGACCCTGCATGTTTTGGTGTACTTTATTCAAATACTGCAGCCTAACTGTTGTCCTATCTTGGAGTTTAAATCACAAGATGTGTCAATAAGAACGTTGTTAGTATATGTACAAACCCTATCAAATAAATTGTAAACACAAGGCTCTTTGCCTTGCTGTAAATTGTATGCTAATAGTTTAGCAATCTGTCGTTTTATTTAAAATGGCAGATATATTGTATCTTTTGTTAAAGTAATTTTACTAATAAATTTATTAGCGTCAAAAAAGAATTTTGGGTCACTCTGACGACAAGTTATATTATACAATAACACATTTAATGTGTGTACGTGCATGTTTTCTGTATGTGTTAAGTTATTTGAGTATGGCAAAGCACATAAAATAAATTTACACCTAAATTTTGAATGAAGTTCTAATAACACTTCAACACATTGTATGATATCCTGTCCCTTTACAGTTCTGTTACCAAACAATAATATGGCTGTACTACTCTCATCTAAGGGGTGTAACCTAATCTGATTAATTAAACTAGTGTAACTATCCCCTGGCCTGCAATAATTTATTACACACTGATTTGTATATTCACTGACAAGACTACCAAAATTATGACCTAGTCTATCAGAAAAGATAGAGAATACATAAAGACTGTCCCAAGTAGCCATAGATTTTGGATAAATCAACATATCTTTGATTGTTTTCGGTGCCTGTACTGTAAGTGCCTTGGGCACTATCATCTTTTGAATGATGCATATTGCCCAGCATTATAACTGATTCGTCAGTATCAGAACATCTGATGACAATGTTTGCTTGAGTATCGATACATGATAAATAATAACTTTCGTGTCTGCTTCTTCATGCTCTGGACACGATAAATTTTCATCAATACTCGATACAACTGTATTATTGACAGTAAAAGAATGACATTCTATGAAATTAACTTTAATAAATTTATTGCCAATAAAAGGTGTTAAGAAATTTACGAGTGCCTGTTTAAATATTGAGTTTTTCAATTCTTTTCCAAAATCAGCAGATCAAACTGCACAGCAGCTGCACGACTATAGACTAAATAGAAAAAAGGCCACATAGTTTTGGAGCGTGTGTGGCCTTTTTTCTATTTAGTCTATTCATGCGTATCATGCGTATAAATATTTTACACTTTTATTCTTGTAATAATACCCAAAATAATATTCCTACAGTCTTTTGGGACAATGTAGTTTACTCACACGCATTCATGCGTATGAATAATTGCCGCACGCTCGCACTCACAGGGAAAGTTTCATAGCGTCTGACTGGACGACTGGCCCTTCAGATTGGTCTGGCTGCGTACGAAGGGTCTTAAAATAGTATCATAAGTAACATAATTATATCAAATTTAGGTTTGCTAATATGACGTAGTTTACATAATTTTTTTGTAACCTTTAAGACGTCTGGCAGAAGTAATGGCCCACGGCAAGTGTCTGGCAATAATAAATTTCAATTTTAGACAGTATTTTTAAAAACATATTTGAATACCAGTTTTGCTACTTTAACGTAGGTGAGTATGTTTTTTTGGTACCTTTACTTCGCCCTACCTGTGAAATGGCCCGGCTTTCAAGCTAGTGGGTCGGCATACCTCTTAACAAGATTGTATAATAATAATCCTTAAAATTTCAGCTTTGCTAAAATAACGTAGGTCTGGCGGCTCTGGGATCTTACTCTATGAGAAAATGTGTTTGTTTGTTTCCCCTTTCACGCTCAATAGAGCGATTTTTTGGTGTGATAATCGTGTATGGCACTAAAAAAAATAAAAATATGCATTATGTATTAAAATTACTTCTAAACATATTTAATTTGCAATCCTTTGCTGTGAGAATGAAAGTAAATAAATAAAAACGGTTTTATTTGAATGAGATTGTAAGCTCGTTGCTGTTATAAAAAGCCGTCGTCTGAAAAGTCCATCATATTAAAACAATAAAAGGTATATACTGAGCACAGCACCTTATAATTATTAACTATTTTTTATATGGTAACTGCGATTAGCTTCGCCCTGCTACGGGATGTCAACGGACACCGCGGTGATTTCAGTGGGTAACCTGATTATGTTAGCATCGTGTTGGTTTCTTTTAATTTTTAATAATTTACAAATAAATAAGATAAGAAAACATATAAAAAATAATAAGAGATATTATGACATTCATTTAAGTATTTATATTGAAGCCACGCGCTTCACAAGGACGACGCTGAGATGACATCAGTCCTGCCGCGACCAAGGCTGTTGTAAGACGGCCGAAACGTCGGTAAAACATAGGTATTTATACCTTAAATTAATTAAATATCACGAATAAGACCCGTTTAAATAAATTTGTATGATGTATACAAGTCGCGAAAGTTTAAAATCTATTACATTTGCATTTCTTCACAAATTTATGCTAATACTAGAGGACGCCAGCAGCTGCGCCTGCATTTTTTTTTAATTTTGGCCGATCCCGTGGGAATTTCGGGAAATCCCTTCTTAGTGCACCCCTACAATCACCAAGGAACATACATGCCAAATTTCAGCTTCCTGCGCCCAATAGTTTCGGCTGTAGCGTGTCTGTCAGTCAGTCAGTAACGCAAGGATTTTATATATTAAGATTAATGATCTGGAAAATGGAGGTAATTCGCGTTCATGGTCAGTATACCAACAGATTGTTAATTTTATTACTGCCGGTTTGTATACCGTTGTCGTCATGCTCACTAAAATGTAATTTCTTGTGGTGGCGTCGTGTGTCGGGTCATCCCTGTCCCTCTGATATGGCGAGAGAGATGATGGCTGGCACATGCGTCATACTCGTGAATGGGTGCTACTTGCGATGACTGGTCGATGGCGGTCTTATGGGCGGTCGTATAATTTTTTTTTAAATATTTAACTTCATCATTTCCGTCATGGTTCTGAACATTTGCGCAGATTGCCTCCATTGTTAGGTGCATAATGTAAATGGATGGTCCTGTTTCACCATGTCTATGTTCAGGAGGCTAACTAAATTAACATCAAAATTTTAACTTGATTATGCTTGAGTATTATGTACAGTAAATATATACAAGTAACATAGAAGGTATAACAGTTGCAGCACCTTACAAAAGTTTAATTGTTATGTATTATTAAAAACCTGGCGATGAAAAAGAGTGACCGTGAGATTTATTTAATTGCCCGTTCTTTCTCATGGTTCTAAGCCCTTGCTTTGCAAACGTGGCAGTAAATGTAAATGTAGAAGCATACAGTAATAATGTTTTAAATTTGACGTTCATAAGTGTCACTTTGTGATCTAAATGAATAAAGGATTTTGACTTTGACTTTGAGTTGTATTGTCTTAGCGTTCCTCAGCACTTTGTGATGGAAAATCGGAACTCGTTGTCTGGCCGTCATGTCTCAGCTACTGTATTCATCTCGTTTACTTTTAATTCAAGTTTTTTATGAAAGATGAAAATGAGGTAAGACGTTATTCTTTATTTTGAACTCAACTTACCGTTATGATTTGGACCGTGGGCGGAATCGTCCCCACCCATCAACAGAAATGAAATGTAGCTCAATCCACACATCTTGGCAAGATGATATTTTTTTACTATGGCGACGTTGCCTAAATGCATGGGGTTGTCATAGTAATTAACGTTTAAACAAATATTTTGTTGACGCATTATTGACGATTAATTGTAAAATACCTACTCATTTATCTATTATTATGGTTATGGTACATTCTACCACATTCACACAACACTATCTAGTCCCAAACTAAGCAGAGCTTGTACTATGGGTACTAGATAATGGATAAACATACATATACACTTATTTTTTTTTGTAAATACATACATACATATTATATATAGAAACACCCAGACCAAAACAAACATCCATGTTCATGCACACAAATGTTTGACTTGAACGGAAATCGAACCCGCGACCTTCGGCGTAGCAGTCGCTTACACTCCCGCGGCGCCAACCAGTCGTCAATATAGTATTTAAAATAGACCAGTAATATTAACACTCTATTACTATTGTTATTTGCCAACTATGAGCATTGTAAGAATGAATATTAGAAGACAATGAATTTAAGTGATTCATTCATTTATATTCGTTATTTTCTATTTTTCTTTAGTCTGTACTGTCCCACTGCTGGGCAAAGGCGTCCTCCAGATCTTTCCACGCTCTCTTGTCGCCTGCAATCTGAATTCAACTCTTGTGGTAGGCGTCTAGGTCATCTCGCCACCGTTTTCGGGGCCAACCCCAGCGACCACGACCATTTTTTGGAACCCACAGTGTCGAGATTGTCGCCCAACGATCCTCATGTATACGGCTGACATGGCCCGCCCAGTTCCATTTAAGGTTAGCAGCCTTTTTCCCACATCTTCAACTTTAGTTTTTTTATTTTTGTATTATTCGTTTATAATCATTTAAATATAAGTATATGATTAAAAATACAATATTTTTATTTTGTATCGTTACTAAATCATGTTTTGTACTGTAATATAACCAGAATGTTAAAATAACTCGCAAGTGTAAAATGAAAATATAGGTTAATTAATCTAATCGATTTAGGTAAAAAGAAGGATTTTAATCAAATAGTGGATACTTAAGGTACACATTGGCATCAGTTCTATGTGTGTTGGTATATGGGGACGGAACCCATACATTTTTGCCCATAGTCCTTTGAACAACATTTATATAGGCATTTGGATTGAATTGTTCCCCAGCTGCAAAACAATTCAATGTAGAAATCGTTTTGACACGTAATATCTATTGATCGCGTCTGCCAATATGGCTCATCTAACAGAACTTCTCATCTCGAAGATAGCGTCCAGACACGACAGAGTTAAATTAAATGTCTGATATCATCGCGCCATTATGTCTTGGTCATGACCGCAGGTTAAGCACTCCTAAAACACTTTTATTATAAAACATGCGGCTGCATCGTTTTTCAAATTCATGTTAATGTTACTTGCAAATTACCGTCCATACCTAATAAAGAAATGGCGAGCTAGTTCGATCGAAGCTCTCATTATCGGATATATTATATAGCATGAACTTATAACAAAGTTGTGAGCTCGCTCAGTATTCCTATGTAACAGCATAACTCGTTACACTGATATTGAACTAGAACAATAACAAGATTGCACACAAAAAGATTGTCATATCGAAACGTACACGGATGCCGCCAGCAATGCCGCAGCTTCTCAATTAAACATATTTGTCAGACAGTTGCGTTCCGTCTCCACTAAAAAACTTTGTTATATTGGGTGCATTAGTCTTCAATAACGCCATCTAGTTAACAATCACAAGCAACTCCCCAGAATTTCATCAAAGCAAACTGTGTATCAAACTAAGAGAGGACACTAATAATAGATTATAATAAAAATACTACTTTTAATACTAAGAAAAGTTCACAAAAAGTATAAATACGATTCAATTGACATTGATTGGGCGTGTTCAAATAATAACTCTGTCGCACGAGTGATTGATTTTCACGGGATAGCCGGGATCGATCACTCGCCGAGCAATTAAAGAGAGATAATTAGGTTGTCTTACGGGAAATAAATAAAAAATATCACCAGGAAAGATTAAACTCGCGTTATATTCCAGTTACACAATGGCTTTAATTACACAAAAAACTGACACTTGAGATTAGCCGACTAGACAATTATCCAGGGCGTGGGTGGTAGGTTGGCACTCCACAGGTCTTCGGATGGGTACTCAGCTTTGTCGTGTTGTCTCCAAGCAGAAAGAGGGCCCAACCACGTGTGTCGCCGGTATATATAGGGCCGGCGAGCGGGAGAGGGCTCCCCACTGCAGTGCGTCACTCGTAGCGAGGCTCGCAAGCGCCGAGGCACGACGTCACACACCCCCCCCGTTAGGCCGGGATTTTCCCTAAGGAAAATTCCCTAGCCTAACGGGCGTAGCAGCCCTGAAGATACTCCCTGAAATTAGAGAAAACAAGGGCATGAGTACCTTGAACAAGTGACAACCCTATACGCTAATTAGGATACCTAAATAATAATGACCCACGCTTGCATTCTTCACGCGTACAACGGCAGTCTGAACTTGAACATAAACATTTATCATTCATAATTCATCACACATACCTACATGTAAATGCCAAGGCCAGTGTAATAGCCCAATACCAAAGATAACAATCTATGGAGAAGCGCTTAGGGTAATTATTAGGTAATAATGATTTGTAGATATAAGAACTTGATCTAGCCCTACGACTTAAAAATCTTGGGTTCGGCCTTTGCCACTAGATAAGTAAACTTTTTGAATATAGTTAGGTGTAACAACAGATTTTTCGTAACGATGAACAAAAATAATATAAGCCGCAGACACGACCGGACCGCTCAATGTCAAAGGAAAGAATTTAATAAATATTTTGCTCTAATTAATAACTACAACACGACCAGTAAACACCTTTAGAATGTAAACAATGGTGAATCATTAGTTAGGCATTTATTTATCGGCGCGTCGCTGAGTGAACGCGCGTGCGTCATAACGACAACTAGGTAGGTACGATCTAAATGGTAGGTACTATTCGACTGTTCCGAGCTCGCGACGCACGGTTAATTACTCTGGATGTTTATAAAGTACCTATAATAACAATTTGATTATGGAATTTATACAGAATTAAGAATAACAACAGAACTTCAGAACAAGGCACGGCGAAAAACAATACGCCAATCAATATGCATTTCAACAAATAGATTTGCGGAAAGAAAATACACATGCGAGAATCGAACACCAGACCAATCCGACAACAACTTTTTAACCACTGAGCCATAACTGATAGTTAGATAAACAACAGATTCTTTGTAACAATATTACATGTAATAAACTTTATTACAATTTATAACTGAAACATTTATTCATTTTATGTTAGCATGTCTACATAAATCATTAACACAACACAATACATTATCTTGTAAGCTTCGACTCGAAAACATAAGAACCATTGTTGGCCTTCACAAATGATAATGTAGGTAATTATAACTTGGTATAGATATGCGTCTTACATTGTTGTTTTTATGCTTTTATTATTCTTTGTAATTTATCAACTTTAAATCCTTGATGTGCCATTCTCCTAAAGGTTTATCGGCCATGTCGTTAAGTTTGTATACTAGGGGTGACTTTTTTGAGGCAATCTTACATTTAATAAATTTAGGCGCCAATTTCTTGCTAAAGTATTTATCCTTGTCACTAAGTAGAAACGTTCTGCGCCAAACTATATCACCGACATTGAATTCTGCCGGTTTACGGCGAAGATTATAAGATGAACAATTTCGTTGGTGGGCCGACAACAGAGCTGAATGTACCTTCTCGAAAATAGAGGATAAGTAGCCTAAAGTTCCGGCATAGCCGTCCCGTGGTTCAAGCACCATATTGGAATTAAATTCCTTGTCAATATACTGAGAACCACATGTTATGACCTCCCTACCAAGGAAATTAGGAGAATAACCAGTAACCTCACTAACTGCGCAGTTAAGGGCGAATTGAACCTTAGTGATTAAAGTGTCCCAGATTCGATGATCAGATTCTATGAAAGTTGAAATAGCTGTCATAATGGTTTTGTTGTAACGTTCAACTGAGTTAACGTGGGGAGTATACAACGGTGTAAAATGCAAATTTGGAATTTTATATTTTGACAACATACTTTTAAAGGTTGTGCTAATAAATTGTTTACCGTTATCCAAAACAATAGTAGATGGAATTCCATGCACCAAAAATACATTTTCCTCGAGAATTTTTGTTATCACTTCTGCAGTTGCCCGTTTAATGGGGAAAAGCAAACAATATTTAGAGAAACAACAACTGACCACAAATATAAAAGTGTTTTGTTTTTTGCTGGGGGCAATGGACCAATCAAATCAATACTAATCGTCTGAAAGGGCTTTTGACATGATTTGGGTTTTCCCATTAGACCTAAATTTGGGTGATTTTGGTGTTTATGGGTGATACAAGGTTCACATGAACTGACGAACTTGACAACATCGGAGTACATACCAGGCCAAAAGTAATTAAGTGCAAGACGTTTGTATGTCTTAAAGATACCCAGATGTCCAGCAGTGGGCGAAGAATGATGCTCCCTTAGAATGTCAATTCTTTGGTCAGACGGAATAACCTCTTTCCATTGAAATTCTCTAGTGAGAGGGTTTAATGTTTTTTTAAAACAATACAATTTATTGTTTATTACTTGATAGTCAACAAAGGAAGTCGGAGAACTTAAACAGCCTTTATAGATATTTAAATACCAAGGATCATTAGTAGAAACTGGTAAATTCTGATTAGAATTAATATCTATATTTATATCATTAGCAATAGCAGAAACGGGTAAAGAGCGAGACAGAAAATCAGGTAAAACGTTATCGGAACCCCGACGATGACGTATTTCGAAATTATAGGAAGATAAGCGAACTCCCCATCTGGCTAACCGGCCAGTAGGGTTATTTAAGGTCAAGAACCATTTCAAAGCAGCGTGATCAGTGTAAACAATAAACTTTTTACCATTTTCAACATAACAACGCCAGTGTTCTATAGCAGATAGAACAGCCAGGGCCTCGCGCTCTGTGGCACTGTAATTTTTTTCTTGCTTAGTGAGTGATTTGCTATAGTACGCTATGACTCTTTCCTCACCATTTAACCTTTGACAGAGGATCGCGCCAAGACCAAAATCGCTAGCATCTGAGTGTATTTCAAACGGTTGCGAGTAGTCAGGACAAGCCAACACCGAGGAGGAAATCAAACAATTCTTTAGGTTATTAAACGCCTCATTAGCCTCTGTCGTCCAGCAGAATGGAGGTGCGTTTTTACTTTGAGATGTTAACTTATTTAAGGGTGCAGTAATAGAGCTAAAATTCGGTATAAAACGCCTGTACCACGAGGCTGCGCCTAAAAATCGACGTACTTCTTTTCTATTAGAAGGAGTGGGATAATTTTTCATTGAATTTACTTTATCCGGATCGGGATGCAATCCACTAGAGTCGACAACATAGCCTAAATATTTTAGTTTATCTCTAAAAAATTGACATTTTTCGAGATTAATTGTTAAATTAGCGCTTTTTAGTTTATCAAGAATGCGTAATAAAAGAGTAATATGCTCGTTGAAGCTGGACGTGATACAGATTATGTCATCGATAAAACAGAAAACCTTATTTTCAAATTCTTGGCCATAAAATAAAATATCAACTAATCGTTGTTGAGTAGCTGGCGCATTCGTAAGACCGAAAGGCATTCTTTTGAATTGAAATGTGCCACGCGTGGGAATATAAAAGGCTGTTTTGCAACGGTCCTCTTCTTTAATTAATGTTTGCCAAAAAGATTTAGACAGGTCTAAACTAGACAAGTATTTAGCATCTCTCAGATTATCTAAAATTTCCGAAATATAAGGCAAGCTATAAGCATCTTTTTTTGTAACGGAATTTAATTTACGACTGTCCAAACAGAAACGCAGTTCACCATTCTTCTTTGGTGTCAAAATGACCGGGTTTGACCACGGGCTTTCGGATTGTTCAACAACATCCTCTGAGAGCATGTCGTCAAGATGCTTTATTAAAATTCTTTGTTTATCGGGAGACATGCGATAAAATCTTTGCCGAATAGGGGGACAATCACCTGTATCAATTGAATGAGAAATAATATTTGTGCAACCGAGACCCCGCTTCTCGTATGAAATATCGGTAAATTTAGAAATAATGTTGTCAGCGGTAGCTCTCTGGTCGACTGTAAGATGATCATAAGAAACAAGATGTGTAGGGGGAACTGCCTGCAACTCCATTACTTGAGCGTCAGACTTGTTCACAATCAAAACAGACTCCAATTTGTTAGGAAATAGGCCAAAGCTTCGCCAAAAATCCATGCCAAGGATAAGGGAATTTTGAATCCCAGGTACAACATGAACTTCTAAGTTAATCAATTTATCCTGAAACTCGAAGGGTAGAAACACCGATCCCAAAGACTCAAATCGTTCGCCGCCTGCTGTTATTAACCTTAAAGGTTTCGATTTATCCAAAACATTGTCTTTCAAAAATAAGTTATGCAAATTATTACCTAAAATTGTAACGCAAGATCCAGAATCTAAAAGACCAGTGGTAGGTATTCCGTTTAATTTTAGAGTAACGTAAGGTAAATATTCTACTTTAGAATTACGGATTGAGGAAATGTGATAGCTATTAAAGAATTTTTTTAAAAAGTCCAACCAATTATTCCACTCTGTTTTATTACAATTAGTTGTATAATTTGATTTTCCACAATCCTTATTAACTAGTTTTTTGAAACTATAGGGGTCGACTTAGATTTACAATTGGGGCAGTCTGACACCTTGAAACCCTTTGTGCCGCACTTAAAACAGATTAGGTAGTGTGGCTGACGGCAATTACGTAATGAACGCGAATTGCATCTACAACGCACGCAAAAAGTTTTATTTATATTAGAAGTACTCGATACGGCGTTGACTTGTGGTACAGACTTGTAACTCGATGTATCGGCGACAGAGTTATATTTATTGAAGTGATTATGATTGAAAACATTTTTGTTTGAAGAAAAATTAGAAAACGGATGATTATACGCTAGATCGGGTGCTACAGTATTCTTTGAAACTTGAGGGGGTTCAGAAAATTGCTTACTGCGACTTTGGTAATTTTCGAAAAGACGACAATCTTTGACCAGACTATCAACATCAACAACCTTTGCAGTGAGCAGACAATTAGTGTAACAAGGTCTAATATTATTTAGCAAAATTTCTAGCTTCTCCGAATCAGCGATAGGAGAACTAAGTCGCGAAAGCAGACCGTGCATTTTTGCCACGTAAATAGTTATTGATTCGTTCTCGCCCTGTGAGCGCTGACGAATCTCCGTCATAAGCCAATAATCGTAGTTATGCGGACGAAAATCTCGTTTCAAAAGTTCGCAAAGTTCTAACCAAGTCTTTACATTATTTTTAACAAAACGCTACCAAACTAATGCGTCACCCGAAAATATTTCAAAAGCGAAAGACAACATCTTGTCATGTGGAATAGATCTACAGGACATAAATTCATCAATTTTTTCAATAAAAGATCTTACACATGATTTACCGTTAAATTTGAATTTACCTAATTCCGAGAAAAGCTTACGGTCGTAATTATAGGAAGTGTTTCCCTCTGCCACTGAGCAATCCGACCGCAAACTACGGCTCGTGATTAATTGTAATTTCGCATATAAGTCATTAAATTTATTCCACACAGACTCAATTTTTTTTAATATCAAGACTGCCGGTATCCACCCTATTCAGTCGATGAAAACAATGGTGTAGCACGGTTTCGACCTTCTGTTGAAGCTCGGAGGTATAGTTTGCTTCCAACATAGATAAGTGTTTATTTGATCTTAATAACGACTTTTCCACTTCAGCCACATCCTCCTCTGGTGGGAAGGGTGAAGATAATATATCCTCCGAGGGAATTTTAACTGAAAGTTTAGCGATTTGTTTGCGGGGATCGTCAGGCTTTGAAACGCCGCGTATTGTGGTCTCATATTCTAATTCCGCTTTAGTTAATAATGAGAAATTTGTAATGTAAGCCATTATTACAAAATAATAATAGAAAATCTAAGTATTTACGCCGGTACTAGAAAAAAAAATTAAATATCACCAGAAAATCGAATACCGTGCTAAAAAAAGCTGAAATACACTAAATTATACAATGGTGTGATGATTGGTAAAGGATTAAAAAAAAATTCTTAAAGGTCACTCAAAGGTTGAATCACAATATTTTTTTCGCGAACACGAGGCACGTTAGTTCAACGGCTAAGCGGTTAGAACCGGTTGGCGGCTGGGCACGCTGCCCGTGGTGAAACGTGATTTTAGACCGACGTTAATTAAATCACCGTTATGCCACTTACACAGTTAAATTGCTTATGGCCAACCAAAATAGATAGAAACTGTACCTGTACGCAATTCACCACACCAGAATATATGCACACACAGGAGAAAAATACACAAGAGAAAAAGAAATTATTTCACTCACCTGTAAAGTGCCAACTTACGTTTTAAAAATATATTTAAAAATTCTATTGGGCGCCAATGTCGCACGAGTGATTGATTTTCACGGGATAGCCGGGATCGATCACTCGCCGAGCAATTAAAGAGAGATAATTAGGTTGTCTTACGGGAAATAAATAAAAAATATCACCAGGAAAGATTAAACTCGCGTTATATTCCAGTTACACAATGGCTTTAATTACACAAAAAACTGACACTTGAGATTAGCCGACTAGACAATTATCCAGGGCGTGGGTGGTAGGTTGGCACTCCACAGGTCTTCGGATGGGTACTCAGCTTTGTCGTGTTGTCTCCAAGCAGAAAGAGGGCCCAACCACGTGTGTCGCCGGTATATATAGGGCCGGCGAGCGGGAGAGGGCTCCCCACTGCAGTGCGTCACTCGTAGCGAGGCTCGCAAGCGCCGAGGCACGACGTCACAACTCCAGTATATCCCTTCGACTGGCGATTACCCGCTCCGATAGATAATTTGAATATAGAAAACTATCGTCTGAATTCAGATCTGCAAACAGCTCTAAAAACAATAGAAATATATAAGAAAATATGCCTCACACCCAAACTGAAAACAGTGACATCTAAATCTGTATCTAGACGAATTCATGTCTCTCCAGAGTTAAATAGCAGTATCGTAACCCATTCTAAAGACTTTTCCTTGCCAATGAGGTGCAAAAAGGACAAGGAGACGCAGACTGAAAATAGAACTAATTGACATAACATTGAAACACAGACCATGAATTATAGCTACAATGCAGAAACGTCTAATATATCAGTAACTACACAATGGCGGACGGCATTGAACAGCAGAAAGAGCATATTAATCAGGAGCAAAAAATTTCGAGTAAAATCTGTATCATAAGTGCGAACAAACAAAACAAAATACGCTCAATAGCAGAGAGAACCTTACAGAACTATCACCATCTCTGCCACTATTTATTACCAAATAGCAACATTATCTCACATGTTAAAAGACATAGAATCTAAAGTACAAAACTTCACCATGAATTATTTCTGCATAATTTTTATTAGTGAAACAGATTTTACAACCACAAATGACTATTTCAATGTGATACTGAATATACGATGATTATTGCAAAGTATAGATTATACAAATGTGATCATATGTACACCAACCTACAAGTTTACAAAATATTCCAATATGTTGTTTAATTCAAGAGTTGGGTCATTTAATAATTTGCTCTATCTGGACATTTTAACACACGAGCATGCATACTTCCTCGACTCAAACAAGAATTTAACGTATGATAGCAACATGTTCCGTTATAACACCGGCTCGATTAATAATCTTGGCATGTACAAGATCTTCACGGATATTGCACTCCTCATAGAAATGATAAAAGAAACATCAGATGAAGGCACTTCACATAATCCAAATTACGTAATAGACACGGCCAAGGAGGAAGAATAAAATCAGTTTTTTCTGCTCTAAACATCTGTATGTAATGCATCAAAATATTGCAGGTCTTTTGAATAAATCGGAAGAGCTTACCGTGTGCCTTGCAGAACTAAAAGAAAAGAATATAGAAATAGATAATTATTATTTGCATATTAGTACATTTTATGACAATTAGCAATGAACAACACCTGTGCAAGCGCCTGCTTTAGTTACGAGAGCAATGTTTAGTTTTTATAATGTGTTAAAATGTTTGAGTAGGCTTTTAATATTTATTAATGTCATAATTCTAAACGTAGGTAGTTCATTCACCTTGAATATTGCAAATCATCTAATATTACTCTGTACAACGAATTTGTCTAAAATACGAAATTACACGATATTCAAAGGATTCAAGAGTTTTACTAAAGAAATTCCATTCTTGTGCTTAAACAAGAAAATTGGCGACCGTGACAGGACACTTTACTAGGAATTACAGATCATACACGAGTTCTATCATACTGGAGGTTGGAAATTTCGAGAAAGGAATCAAATTTGGACGTAACAGCGTAACTGGAGGCCAGCTTGCCTTCCTGGATCAACGTATCAGCCAAAGATCGTACCGGAATACACCGAGCCTCGTCAACAGTGCGCAGTTAAGTGCCATCCTTTCTTCCCATTATACCACACCACCTAATATACCTATTTTCCAAATTCCATACCTGTTTTCCATTCTATATTAACACTATTTAAATAACTAGCTTTTATTTGTGCTATTTTCCTTAATTTTATAGGTTTTATCGTGCTAAATAAGCTAAATAACGTATATTATAGGTACCTACATCCCACAATCAAATAATTTTATTGTTTAGGTTTCTATACAATCATCCGCTCTTAACATTGTTGTTAATCCATAGAAGACAACTAGTTAGTGCCTTTATTTTCATTACATTAAAATAGAATTGCCAAAATTTTCAGGTGTTAACCTACCAAACAAGTTGCTGATCTCATCTAACAACTTGATCACTACTAGTCCAGCTGAGAGTGACAGTGCATTCCAGCCGAGGATACCAGCTTCCTGGTAGACCAACGAGGGAGTACCGTGAGAATATAACAATTAAATTTATTCCTTTTCTAAATCTATTTGACTTTGTAGACAATTACCTACCTACCTACCTAACTTGTTCTTTTTTAGAACAATTTAGTTACATTATTATAAGTGAAGTTTCACAAGTTTATTCTAATTAATAGCTCAAAATGTCTCATGAGGGTGGCGATAAATCCACCAAGGCACCCTTAAAGGAATTATTCATAAAACGTAATTCGATAAAAGGACAAATAACAAAATTTAAAAACTATTTGGATAACCTTTGTAAATTATCTGATATATCTAGTATTCAGCTTGCAGAATTGAGTTTAAAGCTAAATAAATTTCAGGGTTTGTCTACAAGGTTTGATGACTTGCAAACTGAGATTGAGGTTTTAAATTCTCAAAATATTGACATTGAACTTGATGAACGAGAACGCATTGAACAAAGCATCGTTCAAAATATAGCTTTAGCTAAGACTGAATTACAAAAATATAGTAGCGAAGATGACAGTACTCGCCGTCAATCTATCATTGTGAATGCGGACTCTAATAGTCAAAACTTAGGTTTTAGATTGCCTAAAATACAAATTTCTAAATTCGATGGTTCGTGCTTCCGTTGGTTGGAGTTTCGGGATACCTATGTCAGTTTGGTTCACAATAATAATCGCATTCAAGACATACATAAGTTTCATTACTTAGTTTCATACCTAGAGGGCGACGCTGCTCGTGTTATAGCCAACCTTGAGGTATCTTCAGCTAACTACAACGAGGCCTGGAAGTTGATTTGCGAACGGTATGATAACAAAAGAATTCTTATCAATCACCATTTAGATTCCTTATTTAATATTCAACCTTTACATCGTGAGTCAGATAAATCACTTCGTTACTTAGTTGATCATGTCACTAAAAACCTAAGAGCCTTAAATAGTTTAGGTCAGCCTACAGACTACTGGGACTTACTGATAATACATCTGTTAGCCTCTAAATTAGATAACCGTACTATACAAAAATGGGAAGAATACCGTAATACTTTAAGTGACGTACCAACCTTATCACAGTTTACCAAATTTTTGATCGATCGTTCAGATGTCTTAGAATCTATATATCGTAATAAATCTGTCAACAACAGTAATTCTAAACTACAATTAAACGCACGCTCTTCTCAATCTACTATGCAACCTAACTCTAATTACAACAAACATAATAAACAAAATCGCCTACAAAATAATAATTCCTTCGCAACTACGTCACAAGTTCTTCAAAATACCTCTACTGTCTATCTATGCATAGTATGCAATGGAAGTCATAGAATATATGACTGCCCAACGTTTAAGTCAAAGTCAATTCAAGAGAAAATTTTGTGTGTAACTCAATACAAATTATGTAAGAATTGTTTGCGTCAAGGTCATCCCGTATCTGAATGCAGCTTGGGTTCATGTCGACATTGTCACCAAAGACATAACACTCTGCTTCACGATCCTAATGTATCAGCTACGTGTAATATTAATTATGAAAACGTCAAGACAGATGAAACCGTATCAGCATTCTCATTACAAAGGAACAGCTATGTATTTTTGTCTACAGCAGTTATAGAAGTTTACAATCCATTAAATAATAAGTCAGAAAAAGTTCGCGCTATGTTGGACAGCGGTAGTCAGTCTTCTTTCATTACAAAATCCCTGCAACAAAAATTAGGTTTAAAATGTAATACATTAGATCCATTAAATATCATAGGAATAGGCAATAACCATTGTGAAAAGATATTAGAGGTTTGTGATATTCGTTTTAAGTCAGTTCAAGGTACTTACCAAGTTAATTTATCTTGCTATGTTCTTAACCAGCTTACTGGAGACATACCAAAGATTCCCGTCGATATACGTCATCTAAAAATTCCAATATTAGCTGACCCAAAATTCAATCAACCAGCTTCTGTTGATATACTCCTCGGAGCAGATATATTCTGGGATCTATTACTCAGTGAACAACAGTCATTAGGTACAAATAATCCTAAGTTACAAAATTCTAAATTAGGCTGGATTATAGCCGGCCCCATCAATACACAAAAGGGCATACAAAATATACAATGCAATCATACAAATATTTCAAACGATAATTTACACGAAATTATCACAAAATTTTGGGAATTAGAAAGTGTTCCTGAAACAAAAATTCTCAGTCCCGACGAAATAGCATGTGAGAATCATTTTCAAAATACTACAACCCGCCTAATCGATGGCAGCTTCTGTGTCAAGTTGCCATTAAAGGACTCACCTGACTGCCTTGGAGATTCTTATAATCAAGCTAAAAGGCGGCTGTTAAATCTTGAAAAAAGGTTCAGGAAAAATCCTATACTAAAGTCACAGTACGTAGAATTTATACGTGAATATTCGGACTTAGGACATCTTTCAGTGTCACCGATTACCATTCCAACTCCTTCTTATTTTCTAGGTCATCACGCTGTATTCAAGGAAGACAGTGAGTCCACTAAACTGCGAGTAGTTTTTGATGGCTCATCTCCCACAACCTCTGGGTATTCTCTAAATGATATCTTATTAGTAGGGCCTAATTTGCAGAATTCTCTTTTCTCCATTTTAATTAGAGCTAGGCAATATAAATACATTCTGTCAGCAGACATATCTAAAATGTACAGACGAATTGTCATGGATCAAAATGATCGCAATCTTCAATTAATATTATGGAGAGAAGATGAGTCGCACCCTATTCAAACCTTGCGACTAGGTACTGTCACTTACGGCACTGCAAGCGCCAGCTACCTTAGCACTAAATGTTTGTGGCAGGTGGGAGAAGAGTGCGAGGACGAATTAGTAAAAACCATAATTCAGAATGACTTCCTTGTCGATGACGTCATCACTGGCTCAGACTGCGAACGTCAGCTTATCTACATTCAAAATGCTCTTTCTACAGCTCTAAATTCAGCTTGTTTACCCTTACGAAAATACAAAACTAATTTACCTAAACTATGTCATAATATTGCTATGAATACTAATGAAAAACTTACCTTAAGTGAATCTTCTAATACTCTAGGTCTGGGATGGGATCCAGCGAATGACATGTTTCATATTCCTGTAAAAATTAATCCTGATAATTACACAATAACCAAAAGATTTATTATGTCACAATCTTTTCGTACCTTCGATCCACTGGGTTTAATAAGTCCTTGCATAATTCAATTAAAAATATTAATCCAAAAGTTGTGGCTCAAAGGAATTGAATGGGACCAACCGGTACCCGACGATATATTACAAAATTGGTATGAAATTTCTAAAAACTTACCTTTACTTGCAGATCTTCACATTCCACGTAGAGTTCTCTGTGATACACCAAAATCTATAGAGCTTCACTCTTTCAGCGATGCATCACAAGTCGCTTACGGGGCTTGTATTTACATGAGATCATTAAATCAAAATAATGAGGTAACAGTGAGGTTGTTATGTTCAAAATCAAAGGTTTGCCCCTTAAAATCTACAACCATACCTCGCCTAGAACTGTGTGCAGCTTTGTTATCTGCACAACTATGTGAATCTGTAACTAAGTCCTTAAGATACAACACCCCGGTTAAAGTAACACACTGGTGTGATTCAAATGTCGTACTTTGCTGGATTAACAATAACTCTAAGAAACTCAAAACATTTGTAGCCAACAGAGTTGCTAAAATTTTAGATCTGACCAATTGTAAGTCATGGCGTTATGTTCCCACTGAGGCTAATCCAGCGGATTTAATTTCTCGAGGGGTAAACGCTAACCAGCTCCGCGACAACCTGATGTGGTGGCAAGGTCCATCATTTCTATATAATCATGAATCACAATGGCCAATTTTATCTCAAAATGACAACATCAATTTACCTGAAATTAAAGTCCATTATATTAATCTACCAGAATCCACATATGATTTTAAAAAATATTCAAGTTTTACTCACTTGCAAAGAAGTTTTGCATATGTTTTGCGATTTCTCCACAACACAAAAGAATCAAACAAACTTAGTAAATTATCAGGCATTCTATCCGTAAATGAACTAAACAACTCATTTAATTTTATTTGTCGAATCATACAGAAACAATCTTTTCCCAATGAATATAAATTGATGCTTACAAATAAACGATTACTATCAAAATCCAAGTTACTGAGTTTATCTCCATTTTTTGACCCAACTACTCAATTAATAAGAGTTGGGGGAAGATTAGTCAACTCAAATTATTCTTTTGATAAAAAACACCCAATACTCTTAGATTCTTCTCATTATGTAACAAAACTTTATTTTATACGCGAACACATCATAAATTTACATGCTGGCCCACAGCTATTACTAGCAACTGTCCGAGAGTCTATATGGCCTATCAATGGTAGGAAACTTGCTAGACGTGTTGTAAGGCAATGTGTGACCTGTGTGCGTGTTCGTGGTCAAACTTTATGTCCCAAAATGGGTAACTTACCAATAAATCGTATATCGGTAGATTTTCCATTTAAATCAGTTGGAATTGATTACGCCGGTCTATTTTTTATACTAAACAGAAAGGGACGTGGTGCTAAATTATCTAAATGTTACTTATGTGTTTTTATTTGTTTGCGTTTTTAATGTGTTCATTTGGAAGCCGTCTCGGACTTAACTAAAGAGGTTTTCATTATGACATTGCGTCGATTCATTGCCCGACGCGGCCGACCAACGGAAATCTGTTCCGACAATGGACGAAATTTCGTGGCAGCTGCTAAAGAACTAAGTCATTTTCTAAAATTCCATAACCAATCTCTTTCTGAGTTTGCATCAGGAGAAAGAATAAAATTTTCTTTCATACCTGCGTATAGTCCCCATTTCGGAGGTATTTGGGAAGCTGGTGTCAAGGCTGCCAAATTTCACATAAAAAGGGTCATGGGAAATACCCATCTCACATTTGAAGAGCTTTGTACTTTATTCGCACAAATAGAAGCAGTACTAAATAGTCGTCCCATGTGTCCCATGTCATCATCCCCTGACGATTTCCTCTCCTTATCCCCAGGGCATTTCATCATTGGCAGACCACTCAACGCGCTGCCAACTCCACTTCAAGACGATGGCAAGGCAACTCATCTACAACGTTATGCACGCCTTGAACAAATAAGGCGCGATTTTTGGAAGCGGTGGCAAAAGGAATACGTATCCGAACTACAACAAAGAACCAAGTGGAAGACTGGCACTACCAAGCTAACAATCGGAGATCTTGTTCTTTTGCACGAGGACAATGCACCACCATTATGCTGGCGACTTGGACGCGTTGCTAGACTCTACCCTGGACCAGATGGCATTCCTCGCGTAGCAGATGTGAACACAACAAGAGGCTGTGTGCGTCGATCTCTAGTTCGTTTATGCCCCCTGCCTAGTGCCGACGACTTTTCAGATTGAAGATCAGGGATCTTCAATGGGCGGAGGTTATGTGCAAGCGCCTGCTTTAGTTACGAGAGCAATGTTTAGTTTTTATAATGTGTTAAAATGTTTGAGTAGGCTTTTAATATTTATTAATGTCATAATTCTAAACGTAGGTAGTTCATTCACCTTCAATATTGCAAATCATCTAATATTACTCTGTACAACGAATTTGTCTAAAATACGAAATTACACGATATTCAAAGGATTCAAGAGTTTTACTAAAGAAATTCCATTCTTGTGCTTAAACAACACCTATTTATACCAAACTTTACGTTGGCAATCTGTTTCTGCAGAAAAGAGACCAAACGAGCAATTTTTTGAACGATTACAAGAGTTTTTAATTTTATTAAGCAAGTTTCCAAAAAGAGATGTCATAATTGCGGGAGACTATAATATTGACTCCCTTAAGCGTAATAGTACATTATTAGAACTTGAATGTTTATTTCTTAATTTTAACCTAAGACTGGAATTGTATCAACCGACAAGATTAGCTAGCGGTACATGCATCGACAACTTTGGCCATAACTTAGGCAACAAATATAAAGCACATATATTAGAATTTAGCCTATCTGATCATATATCGCAGATACTGCAGTTTCCTGCAAATAAGACTTGTGCTATCGACTATTGGCACATATTACGACGTGATTATAGTAAAGAGAATATGAAATAATTCAGAAACTACTTACGTTGTCTCTCATTTGCCGATATCTATCATACAATAAATCCTAACACGGCTTACAACTCATTCATGGAAATGTTTAAATTCTTGTACTAATCCTGTTTTCCATATAAACAGATAAAAATAAGAGCTAACCGCAAACCACGGTGGATCTCACGCGGGATTAAAAAATGTAGCAAAATTAAAAGAAATCTTCTATGGAACTATAAGTTAAATAGAAATGAGTCCAATAAAAGCAAATTCAAAAACTACGTCAAGACTTTTAAGAAAATAATTAGGCTAACTCAACTTGCCCAAAATAATCATAAAACAAAAACACACCATAATAAGTCTAAGGCAACTTGGGCTATTATTAATGAGACTAAACTTTACAAACCAAAAAGCACTATATATTCTTTGAGAATAAAAAATTAAATAATTACGGATCCTGGAATAATTGCAAAAGCCCTTAATTACCTCAGTATTGATGCTGGTGTGTACCCGGATAAACTGAAAATGTCTATAGTAAAGCCAGTTTTTAAAAAGATGATAAACAGGAAATGGCTTGCTATAGGCCAATGGCACTTTTGTCAAACATCTCAAAAGTTTTCGAAAAATATATCTTTGAGCAACAGTATCAGTACTTAGAAAAATTTAACATCTTAACAGAAACTCAGAAAAGCTTCCGCAAAAATAAGTCAATTAATATGGAGATCTTCGATTTCTTTAAAAATTTAATCTCCCATGTTGATAAAAAAACACCTATTTGCGCTTTATATTTCGACATGACCCAGGCCTTCGACCATGTACATTTTGACATTTTACTTCATAAATTAGAGACTTAAGGGATAAGGGGAAACATTTTAAACTTAATGGAATCATATCTAAAAAACCGCAAACAGTATATTGAGATCACTAAAATTGATATTGTCTCAAGAAAGGAGCAAGTGTTCATGTCAAACAAACGCACAGTTAGATATGGTGTCTCGCAAGGCAGTGTACTGGGTCCCTTGCTCTTTATCATATATATTAATGACCTTCCAACAGTCACCAATTTTCAAATGTGCCTCTTTGCTGATGATAACACGATCGCAATTTATTGTAGAGACAAAAATAATTATGAGAAAGACATAAACGACACGATAGGGTCGGTTGTTACCTGGATGAATAATAACAAATTAAAAATTAACCTAGTCAAAACTAATATTATGTTCTTTAGCCAGCGCCTCACTCCACCTAAGCTTAACATCAACTATGAGGGTACAAACATTAGTAATGTAGAAATATCTAAATTCCTAGGTTTAATCGCAGACAAAAATCTTAATTGGAAAGAGCACACTGAACAACTCAGTAAAAAGTTGAGTTTATCGGCATACGCTCTCTATAAACTTGCACCCGTCATCAACAGAGAGGCTTTTATCACGGCGTATCATGGTATTGTAGGCTCCATTTTGAGATTCGGCATCATATTCTGGGGGAATTCAACTAACAAAGAATTTGTCTTTAAATCCCAGAAAAGATGCATAAGAGCTATGTTTGGCTTAAGACCAACAGACAGCTGTAAGACCTACTTTACTCAAATTTAAAATTTTAAGTGTCCCCTCGCTTTACATTTATGAGGCTGCTAAATTTGTAAAGACAAATCCACATTTATTTCAAACATTATCAGATGTCAATAACCGAAATCGGCGTGACAAAGACCGACTCTGTATAGTACAGTCCAGGACAACGTTAATGCACAAGAGCATATTTTGTACGGCACCTAAGCTGTACAATAAAATATCTAAGCAAATGAAAAACATGAATACCGCACTTTTTAAAAGAAATTTTAAATTATATCTTGTGAATAAATGCTACTACGACATAAATGAATATCTATCTGACAATACTTAATTAAATAGTTATTTTAAGTTCTCCATTGGACCGTAATTATGACATTCCTTTTCATGCCTAAATAGTAAGGTAGTTTTTAATAAATACATACTTATACAATATCACTGTGGATCAATTATGATTCTTTATTATTTGTTTGACAAGATACTCTTATTCATTCATTTTTTTTATTTTTTATTATTCACCTATTGTATTAATTCATCTAAATATATATTATTCTTTTTTGTTGATCCATATTTTAATACATTCATATGACATTGTTAACTTATAATTATTAATTGATGGTTATGATTATATTGCTCTTAATATCTTCTTATTTTGTCAATGTTAAGTGATTATTACTATGATTATATTTGCAATAATGCATGTTGATGAATAAACTAAAACTAAATACTACGCAATTTTGTATTATGTAACTATGTGGAATCCATACAAGATGGAAACAAGGTTTCTTTTATACTTTTAATATTTTGTTCACCACTGGTCAAACATATTTACTTAAAACATCTGACATTTATTGTATCTAATGTACTTTCACTCATGTTTTAACAAAATAAATTATCTCTTATCTCTCTCTCTCTTATCTCTTATCTTATCATAGATGTACCCCTTCATCCAACGGCAACGTTCATACAATACGTATAGAAAATCTTAAACTCATAGTAATTTTACGAAACGTTCCTTTTCGTATAATTAGTACCAGCTCAAAGCGCCACAAAGTTCAATCTTCATCCAAATTTGAACATTTATTTAAATATTCAACAGAAAGATAAGTACATCCAACAAAAATGAGCATTGACCAATTTAACTTAGAGATCATTCTGGGACTGCCGATAAGGATTATTTGCGTTTTAGATGGATTAATCTTGAGCCCATACTTTTTACTCCACTCACAGATTTGTGCTAAGTCCGAGTTTATATCAGAAAATACATCTGGTACCGATTCTAGTGGTGCCTGCGAGTAAATTTGTAAGTCGTCTGTGTAAAGGTGGTAGGACGAAATTAACTGTTGAGAGATAGAATTTATAAAAATTGCGAAAAGTAACGGAGATAAAACGCCACCCTGTGGAACACCGGCCGTCGTATTACACCAAGAAGAGTACGATTCCTCAACGCGTATACGCTGTCGCCGCCCATACAGCTAACTATGAAACCAGTCAATCACCGTTGGAGATATGTTAATAGAGCGAAGTATGCCAAGCAGGATGTGGAAATCCACGGTATTGAAAGCATTGCTAAAATCAAGTAGGGACAGAAGCGTGAGCTTTCCACTATCCATGCCCAGTCTTATCTCATCGGTAATATGTACCAGTGCGGTGGCAGTACTATGTCCAGGATGAAAACCAGATTGGAAGGGATTTAGGAGAGCGTTCTTAGTGAGGAATATGGAAAGTTGTTTATGTATCAGACGCTCAAGAACTTTGGACAGCAATGGCAGTATAGATATAGGACGGTAATCGGAGAAGGAAGATGCTTTCGGATTCTTTGGGAGAGGAATTATTTGCGCATCTTTCCAAGCTGAGGGAAAGATACCGGTAGCTATAGAATAATTTAGAATATGGCACATGATAGAAAGGATTTCATCAAGGATAGGAAGAATCATGTTTCGACTGATACAGTTACTACCAACAGCATTGGATGAGATTGCAATTATGCTCTTTTTTACATCACAACAAGTAAATTGCTCGAAAACAAAAGGAGAATAACTGGGATTTGAGATTTTTGAAAGATTTAGTAAGGTATTTGTTTTAGTGGTCCCATCAAAATTGGACGAAGCTGTGAAATGTACGTTTTGAGAATTTATATCTATGTCCTTAAGATGGACTTCATCGCGCGACTTGCCAACCAATTTTTTAAGAAATTTCCAGCCCTTAACCGGATCTCCGTTTTGAACAGAGTTATGGATATGCTGGCGTTGTGCTTTCCAACAAGGTGTGTGCCTTTGCAACAAGGTGTGTAACCTTGTTGCAAAGATTTCTTACATTAACATATTTCTCCAAGTTTATAGAAGTAGGTGGTTGCTTGTATCTCGCTTTGGCCGCAGCTTTTTTGGATAATAAGTTTTTAATATCTTGTGTCAGCCAAGGCGCTGGCAAGTGTTTCAACTTTATGGGGCGTATTGGAGCATGTTTATCATAGAACTGTATTATGTTCACTGTGAATATCTGTAATTTAGCGTCCACACAGTCTGAGATAAGCAAAGGGTCTCCTTTGCTTATCTCAGACTAATAATAAATTTTGCGGGCGTCTTCGCAGAGTAGCGAACGATCCATGTCACTAAAATTGCGTTGCATAATAACTCTCGGTTTTACTTTAGGGATACGTATGCTATAAGAAAGATAGAGCAAGTCATGATAGGAGAAAGCATCAGCAGAGCATTGGCCATGCCTGCAAACTAGACTAGGGGAAGAAACAAAAATCAGGTCGAGAAGAGAAGGAACAGAATTTGGGAAGTGATGCGTAGCACTAAGAGGAAGAAGAGTTAAATTTTTAGATTCTAGAACGCGTTTGAGAGAAGACGAGCGTATGTCTGGTTGTAAAATACAGGTATTAAAATCTCCCATTATTATTATGTTACTGTAAGAAGGGATTAAGGATTCAAGAAGTTGATCGAAAAATGAAAAGAAATTTATGCGTGAAGAAGGAGAGTAATAGACACCTAGAAGGACTTTAGAATGGTTTAGTTTTAATTCTAAAAAGAGATGCTCGCCGGCGTCCGATGGCGGCGGCTGTGCTGAGATGCTTATTACACGAAAAGGTATTTGTTCACGAAGATATATAGCAACACCGCCACCAGTACGATCCGCCTGATAATTCCTTACTAAATGGAAACCAGGTAGAGAGTAGGAAATAGATGGAAGGCATGGCTTAAGCCAGGACTCCGAAATAAGAATAACGTGTATGTTCTTACAGTCAAAAGTTGTCAGCATATCGGAGAAATGAGCTGGAATACTTTGAGCATCTATATGGACTACATTGAAGTTCTTTAGCACGTCAGAAAACCTGCAGAGTTTCAGTGAGAGAGGGCAAGCTAGTGAAACTGTCAATATGGCTAGAAGCGCTCATATATATCAAAGACAAAAAATAAAATAAAGCAAAAAAATAAATAAATAATAAATCACGATCTTCAAACTCACCCGCTATATATAAAACACTAAATGTACGACAGCATAAATAAAACAGAGAAATAAGTAAAAGTACAAACAAAAACAGAAGTTGAGACCAGGTGAATTAACATTTTACACCAAAAGGAACAGATAATAAATCACGATCTTCAAACTCACCCGCCATATATAAAACACTAAATGTACGACAGCATAAATAAAACAGAGAAATAAGTAAAAGTACAAACAAAAACAGAAGTTGAGACCAGGTGAATTAACATTTTACACAAAAAGGAACAGATAAATTATATTTTAACATAAACATCATCATCATCAGCCTTTACCTAATAGTCCACTGCTGGACTAGGCCTCTCCTTTGAAAGGAGGAATTGGCCTACTATACCACGCTGGCCAAGCGGGTTGGTATAGGGTTTGTATCAAGTTTTCCTTCTCTTGCAGTGTTGTTCTCTGCATAATATGCTCCCTCTGTCGGCTCTTACGACACCCATGGGATGATATGGGGTGGTGACAATTCGTATTCTTAATCCGTCACCACACGGACAACATAAACATAAAAGCCCCGTATTCAGAGAGTTTGTTGGAGTGGAAGGTTTGACAATGACAGATGTCAGAGTGAAAGCTTGATTAATGTTTTTAAAGTCTTAGACTATACTTATATATTATGTAAATAGACGCAGGAATCCCATCACTTAAAGTCTGGGACTGGGCTCCGGTGTGGGCCCCATTACCCGTCAAAATTTATTAGAACTTCATTTGAAACTTTGATACTTCGTTCATAGACATTTTGATTTATTCGTATAAAAATGTGACGCATAAACATAGTGATGTTATAACTTTATCGATACTTTTATTTTACAGACTAGCTTCGGCCCACGTATTCGCCGATGTGGGTGACAGTTGTTGCAAAAAAAAGGTAGCCTTTGCACTATTGTGATGTAGAAGCTATACTGCAATATTTCTTTGAAAAATAAGTATACTTGAATATAATTATATATCTCAAGAAAAGCGTTTTCATCGATCATCATAAACTTTCGTGTTTATAAAAGTTCAAATAAAACCATGTGCTGCTAACAACTAAGTTTAAAGCTTGTGTAATTAAATTCAAGACTTCACATGTAGGACGATACTATTAACTGTACTAAGTACTGAGTAGTCATTGACTACTTTTTTGCAGTGGCGACAGATTGCCAAAAAACGTAAAATTACCATGATGCTAATCGTGTGAGTTATTATCGTGATTATATAATCGTAGCCATGATAAACCTGTCGTCATGCAAATGACAAGTAGACTGCTGTGAACCCTTAAAATATTTGTTCTCAGTTCTCGAAAAAATGGTCGTACGTTGTTTTCCTGAGAAAGGTCTATCATTACAGACAGGTTTATTGTAGCCAATAAGCTTGATATTGTAGTGATCGACCGAGTAGATCGATTAGCATTGATAGACGTTTTACCACATCGCATGACAGCAATCTCGTAAAAGCAGAAAAAGAGAAGGAGATCAAATATTTGGTCCCAGCTCATGAGATTGTCGATATGTGGGATGTGAACTCGGCGATCATTGTTCCGATAGTTGTGTCAGTGAATGGACTAATCGCCAAGAGCCTTTACCAATATCTAAAGATGCTCGCACTAGGCAGCAGAAAAACTAATATTTTTAACAACAACACTTTTTAAGTTCGGTGACAGTTAGAAGTACGCACACAATTTTATTTTATTTCTTACTCACCATGCGGGCTCCCGGTTTAATTCTTTTAAATAATTTTATTTATCACTTATTTTAGACCTAGGCGTATCTAAAAGGGTGTAATTAATTTGACTTGTATTATTATATCATTTTGTAAAGATTTGAGTATTTTTTCTAACAAAGCCAATGACATTGTCAGAGACTTTTTCTATTTTATAAATAAGAATAATAAGAATAAGAATTAATTTATTTGTACACAATAACATAAATTTTACAGCAAGTGAGAACCTAAGAAATTAGATAAAATACATAAGAAATAAAGTAAGTAGATAGGTACATACAAAACAAGATCATTAACAAGCAAGAGAGTATGGCTTGGTTCAGTATAATATTGTGGCAAATAGGCCAACAGCTCAGTATTATGTTGCAAAATAAAAATTTGCAACCCTGCTTTTCAGCTGAGGCCTCTGAAGGGTTAGTGGGCTTACTACTTTTACAGTCAGATGGTACTTATTTATGCAATCAGATGGATGGATATAATTATATTAAGTAAGTAGGTATGTCAGTAATAAAATTTCAAAATAAAATAAAATAGGTCAACAGATATGATTAAAATAATATAGTTAAAATAGGCCTGTAAAGAGGGCAATTCATAAGTAATTGAAAATTCATAAGTACAAATGGATATAATAATATTAAGCAAGTATGTCAGTAAAAAAAGTAAGTAAGTAAAATTTCAAAATAAAATAGGTCAACGATTTGATTAAAATAACATAATTAAAATAGGCCTGTAAAGAGGGCAATGGGACAAAATTAATACATATTAACAAGCAAATAAAAAGGCTTATTTGGCATGTTATATAAAACGTTATTAGACATGTAATTAGCTAATTACCTCTTATGCCTTTTATGTATTGAGTTGTGCACATGTTGAAGTATATTGCAGCCAAGTGCTGTTTATTTGTTCATTTAAAAGCATTACTTTTAGTTTTAATTTAAAATTCTGTGCACCTTTTAAACTACGTATTGGTGGTGGCAGATTATTCCAGCACTTTGTTGCGCAATACCTAAAACTGCCTCGAAACGCCGCGCTGGTATGAGCAGGCACGCGTAAGGGACCCGAAAGTGCTCGTTTGGGAAATTTGCTATATTCACTAATCCAATCAATTTTATTGTATAAGTAGCTTGACATTTTATTTTTGATAACTCCAAACAGCAAGGTAGCCATATGATATTGTCTTCTGAAAGACATCTTGAGAATTTTGTGTAAGTTTAAAAAGGGTGTAACATGATGTCTAGGTGGTATACAGTAGCAAAAGCGAGCGCACGCGTTCTGCACACGTTGAATCTGACCTGCTGTCTTGGCTAAAAGTCTCGGCCCGTAGGCAGTATCCAAGTAATTAAATTTGGATAAAACTAGCGAGTCCACCAACTGTTCGCGTAGTGTGATGCTTAAATAGTCACGAACCCTGTATAACACTTTAAGACGATAAAAGCAGTTTCTGAATACGTCAGAAATGTGCTTCTCGAATTGTAACTCCTCGTCCATCATCAGACCGAGATTCCGTGCCATTTGTACGCGTTCAATGACTTCATTTTCTACACATATTTGCAGTTTATTGCTCGCAATAACCTTTCGCTGCTTAGTGGACCCCAGGATCGTAAACTTTGTTTTATTAGCATTAAGCACGAGTGAGTTACGCCTGGCCCATTCGAAAATACCCATCAAGTCCTGATTTATTTCTTCCACTGCTGCCTGAGTATTACCAGGGTGGAAAGTGTGGTACACCTGCACATCATCAGCGTATGTGTGGTACTTGCAGTGTTTTATGTAGTTAACCATATCTGCGCTATATAAAATGAATAAAAGAGGTCCGATTACTGAACTCTGGGGAACTCCTCTGGCAATATTCGAGAGACAGGATCGCGATGCCGTACCATCAGAATTACGTTGTTCAACATACTGTGAGCGGTTACTTAGATAGGAATCAAACCATTTTACATTAAATAAATGTGATTTTATTTCTAATCTACGTATTAGTTAACTCACTTATTACTGCAGCCTGCTCTCGATTTGTGATTTAATATTATAATTATGTAACCGAGCATACTGGGATCGTGCCTCCCTTCAATTTCAGAAGGCCTAATTTAGTTTGGAAGATTTTAGACAGACACATGACGATCGTGATAATTTGCTAAATAATAAGCATATATCTTCCGTGTGGTGACGGATTAAGAATACGGCATGTCACCACCCCATATCATCCCATGGGTGTCGTAAGAGCCGACAGAGGGAGCATATTATGCAGAGAACATCACTGCAAGAGAAGGAAAACTTGATACAAACCCTATACCAACCCGTTTGGCCAGCGTGGTATAGTAGGCCAATTCATCCTTTCAAAGGAGAGGCCTAGTCCAGCAGTGGGCTGTTAAAGGCTGATGATGATGATGAACTTCCAAAAGTCTGAAATACGTAACGTGTTTTTGTATTCGAAAACCATTACGAGGTAATGATCTCGTCATTGACCCTATCATTGCATATAGGTAGTGATTATTAGTGATATTATGTAGGTATATCAATTGCTTTATTCACCTTAAAAAGGTAATTTAAAAATATTTTTTTTATCGTTACTTATTTACTAGTGTTTAAATATAGATAGATAGATAGATAGAAAATTCTTGATTGTACACCATATAGAATACAAATGCTACATATAATGTTATACAATTTTACAAATGTACAATAGGCGGCCTTATCGCTATAAGCAATTTCTTCCAGGCAACCTTGAGATGGACTAGAAGAGATCAGATAAATAAAAACAGTGGTGTAGTCATAAAATGAAGTAAGGATCCATATATATATACATAAGTACATCAAAATAGTATATCACAAGTACATAAATAGATAAATACATGAATACATAAGTACATAAATACATAAATAAATATAGTATACATATAGCTATACAAAATACATAGATACATTGAACTAAATAGAATATAAAAATTCAGTTACATAGCCAAGTAATGCTGTTTTATGGCGCTTTTGAATATGCCAAGCGAGTTTGCTTGCCTAATTTCTATCGGCAACGCATTCCACAAGCGTACTGCTTGCACAGTAAAGGATTTGTCATAAAAAGTTGTGGAATGTGTTGGCATCTGCAGCCTCAGATCCTTAGACGACCTCAGAAACTTTGCATGTGTGTCATGAATGAACTTAAAACGTTCTTATACGAAGGGGTGTCCGGGTTGAATAGGATATTATTATTATTACAGTAATGTAAGAATGTGAGTATTCCTGCGAAGACGAATTGGGAGCCACTTGAGTTTGCTACGAAATTCTGATACATGATCATATTTACGTAATCCAAATATGAATCTGATACAAAAGTTTTGGAGACGCTCAAGTTTATCAAGTTGCTCCTCAGTGAGGTCAAGATAGCTGACATCAGCATAATCGAGTACTGGGAGAAGTAATGACTGTGCAAGCGCAATTTTAGTGGACGTTGGGAGAAAATTCCGCAGCCTACTCAACGAGCCTGCTGACGCGAATAGTTTTCGACTAGTCTCCTGCATTTGATACCTCCAGGATAAAGTTTTATCCATGCATAACCCCAAATTTTTCACGTGATCAGTAAAAGCTAATACGTTGCCGTCGAATTTAATCTCAGGCAGCATTGACCAATTTAATTTAGAGATCATTCTGGGACTGCCGATAAGGATTATTTGCGTTTTAGATGCATTAATCTTGAGCCCATACTTTTTACTCCACTCACAGATTTGTGCTAAGTCCGAGTTTATATCAGAAAATACATCTGCTACCGATTCTAGCGGTGCCTGCGAGTAAATTTGTAAGTCGTCTACATAAAGGTTAGACGAAATTAACTGTTGAGAGATAGAATTTATAAAAATTGGGAAAAGTAACGGAGATAAAACGCCACCCTGTGGAACACCGGCCGTCGTATTACACCAAGAAGAGTACGATTCCTCAACGCGTATACGCAGTCGTCGCCCATACAGATAACTATGAAACCAGTTAATCACCGTTGGAGATATGTTAATAGAGCGAAGTATGCCAAGCAGGATGTGGAAATCAACGGTGTTGAAAGCATTGCTAAAATCAAGTAGGGACAGAAGCGTGAGCTTTCCACTATCCATGCCCAGTCTTATCTCATCGGTAATATGTACCAGTGCGGTGGCAGTACTATGTCCAGGACGAAAACCAGATTGGAAGGGATTTAGGAGAGCGTTCTTAGTGAGGAATGTGGAAAGTTGTTTATGTATCAGACGCTCAAGAACTTTGGACAGGAATGGCAGTATAGATATAGGGCGGTAATCGGAGAAGGAAGATTTCGGATTCTTCGGGAGAGGAATTATTTGCGCATCTTTCCAAGCTGAGGGAAAGATACCGGTAGTTATAGAATAATTTAGAATATGGCACAGGATAGAAAGGATTTCATCAAGGATAGGAAGAATCATGTTTCGACTGATACAGTCACTACCAACGGCATTGGATGAGATTGCAATTATGCTCTTTTTAACATCACAACAAGTAAATTGCTCGAAAACAAACGGAGAATAACTGGGAGTTGGGATTTTTGAAAGATCTAGTAAGGTATTTGTTTTAGTGGTCCCATCAAAATTGGACGAAGCTGTGAAATGTACGTTTATAGAATTTATATCTATGTCTTTAAGATGGATTTCATCGCGCGACTTGCCAACTCCCAGTTTTTTAAGAAATTTCCAGACCTTAGCCGGATCTCCGTTTTGAACAGAGTTATGGATATGCTGGCGTTGTGCTTTCCTACACACCTTGTTGCAAAGATTTCTTACATTAACATATTTCTCCAAGTTTATAGAAGTAGGTCGTCGCTTGTATCTCGCTTTGGCCGCAGCTTTTTTAGATAATAAGTTTTTAATATCTTGTGTCAGCCAAGGCGCTGGCAAGTGTTTCAACTTTATAGGGCGTATTGGAGCATGTTTATCATAGAGCTGTATTATGTTCTCTGTAAATATCTGCAGTTTAGCGTCCACATAGTCTGAGATAAGCAAAGGAGACCAATCAATTTTGCGAGCGTCTTCGCAGAGCAGCGAAGGATCCATGTCACAAAATTGCGTTGCATAATAACTCTCGGTTTTACTTTAGGGGTACGTATTCTTTAAGAAATATAGAGCAAGTCATGATAAGAGAAAGCATCAGCAGAGCATTGGCCATGCCTGCAAACTAAACTAGGGGAAGAAACAAAGATCAAGTCGAGTAGAGAAGGAACAGAATTTGGGAAGTGACGCGTAGCACTTAGAGGAAAAAAAGTTAAATTATTAGATTCTAGAACGCGTTTGAGAGAAGACGAGCGTGTGTCTGGTTTTAAAATACTGGTATTAAAATCTCCCATTATTATGTGACTGTAAGAAGGGATTAAGGATTCAAGAAGTTGATCGAAAGATGAAAATAAATTTATGCGTGAAGAAGGAGAGTAATAGACACCTAGAAGGACCTTAGAATGGTTTAGTTCCACTTCTAAAAAGAGATGCTCGCCGGCGGAGAAGCTGTATTTATTCACATATTTTACTTTATTTAGGATTTATCAACATTCAATTGATATTCATTCTGAGTAATCCAACTCTAAGGATTTATTGCAAACATTATCGATATTTTATCGAAATTCATTTTGAGTAAGAATATCACTAGTCTAGTTAATATTTACGACAATTTCGAAGAATGTTCGAAGATTCGAAATGACATGTGTGTATTTATCTTTCTCTTACATGAGAAAAAAATCATAAGTCAGAGTGAAGTGCATATATTGGGTAAGGTTGCTATTTTAATGCGGTCTCTATTACTAGTCCAACCTCTCTTTTTAAAGTAAAGTAGTAGGTAGGTGTAGCTAACAGATAAACAGTTAATAAAATGATAATAGGAATAAAGAAGGTAGTAAAAGAGAAGAGTAAATCAATTTACCTAAGCCTTTAAGCATGAAAACAAAGAATTAGAACCTATTTCTTTGGTGCTGCTGCAGTCCGTCTCGTCTTTGCTGCTTACGTCTTCGAGGCAGGTTTCTCGGGGTCTGAACATTTGATGTTGTCGAGATCTCCCAAGCCAAGGATCCGGTTTCGTTGTCCATCAGCGCCCAGAATGTAGACGGAGCCCTCCCTGGTCCAACACTTAGCTACGCCAAACCTCTCCCGCGCTGCCATGAAGATTGTGTGACGTGAACGGGTCAGGAACTCTGACACTGTTATACCGGCTCCCTTAAGTTTGCTCTTTGCAAACCAGATGGTGTCTCGCAACGAAACACTATGGAGCTTGAAGAGTATGGGCCTGGGTTTCTAAGATATTCAATTAAATTGCTGAGTTTTTTGAGAGGACATTTTTAAAGAATATTTTTTCTATCGTTTAAACAAGTTTGTACTATAATAATGACTTGTAAAGTATAACTAATATGCCTAAAAGATTTTGGTTGCCTCTTCATCAAATCGGCAGTATAGGGGATCCTGGATGATGGGATCGTCATCATACTAGCGCTGTCTCTGTTACGGACCAAAGCCCCCGCCCTGGAGCCCAGGATCCGCTTTTATGCCTTCTCCACTTGGCACTGATCAGTGCTGGTTAGTCTATTGGCACCATTCTTTGATTAATTATTAAGCCAGGTTAGGTATTATCACACAGGTCACAGGTCTTCATGACAGCCGGCAACGACTGTTTAACGTGCTCTCCGAGGCACGGGGCAAGGATAATTAACGATTTAATACGCACTTAACTTCGAAAAGTCAGTGGTGCGCGCCGTGGATTCGAACCCAATACCCGCTACATAGCAGTCTGTTGGTATATCCACTCGTCTATCGCTGCCTCTAAAATGGAATAAAAATGGACCAAATATGTCCAGAAGTAACTCGGAGTCAGTCACTTTGGTGGTGCTTCTTTTCTGTGGGCCGGCATTTTTTTTTATGGAATTGCGGGCAAACGAGCAGACGGATCGCCTGATGTTAAGGGATTACCGCCGCTCATGGACACCCGCAACACCAGAGGAGTCACAAGTGCGTTGCCGGCCTTTTAAAAAGGAATACGCTCTTTTTTTGAAGGTTTGAAGGACGTATTGGTTCGGAAAAACCGCAGGCGATAGATCATTCCACAGTTTGCAGGTGCGAGGCAGAAAGTTTCTAGAAAAACGCACCGTTGTGGCTTGCCAACCATCTAAATGATGGGGATGGAAATTCTGTCGCGTAGAACGATGGCGGAAAGAGGCGGCAGGGATTAATCCGAACAACTCTTCGGAGCACTCCCCATAGTAGTAGCGATAAAAGATGCATAGTGAGGCTACATCTCTATGCAGCGCCAAGGGGTCTAACCGGTTGCAAATATTTTGGCAATCGACAATTCGAGCGGCTCTCCGTTGGATGCGGTCCAGAGGGAGAAGCTGGTACTGGGGTGCCCCTGCCCAAAGGTGAGAACAGTATTCCATATGTGGCTGGACCTGCGCCTTATAAAGCAGCAAGCGGTGGGCCGGAGTGAAATACCGTCTCGATCTATTGAGCACGCCAAGCTTCTTCGAGGCTAACTTAGCGTTAGCCTCTAAGTGACCGCGGAACTGGACTTCGCTCGATATGTCGATGCCAAGTATTCCAATACTGGCGGAGGCAGTTAAGGGAGTACTCTCAAAACGAGGATATACGACCAACGGCAGTTTTTTTGCGGTGAATACGCACACTTGTGTCTTTGTGGGGTTAAATTGGACCAAATCAAGTCTTCCCCAATCTGAGACCATCTCCAAGGAGGTCTCAATTTCAGACACAAGTTTATTTCGGCTCTCGATGACTTTTTCCCGAGAAATATTGGCTCGGCCGGTATATAAAGCATCGCCCGTGCTGTCATCTGCATAACAATGAATGCCACTGTCTAGCAACATATCATTGATATGCAGGAGGAACAGAGTAGGCGGTAGCACGCAGCCTTGAGGGACACCAGCATTTACAGGCAAGGCGTCAGAGCATTCACCGTCAACTACGACCATTATGCTTCTGTCTGTGCGAATGGGCGACCATTATGTCGCCCATTCGCATAATTTCTCGGGCAGCCCATAGGAAGGGAGATTCGAAAGAAGCGCTTTGTGCCAGACCCGATCGAAGGCCTTCGCTATGTCCAAACTGACCGCCAAAGCCTTCCCCTTTGTCTCGATCGCCTGTGCCCAACGATGTGTCAGGTATACTAGAAGATCACCAGCCGACCGACCCTTACGAAAGCCGTATTGCTGGTCACTAAGCAGCTGATTATCCTCTAGAAACCGAAGGAGCTGGCAGTTAATAATGAACTCCATTATCTTCGAGAAGAGGGAGGTTATAGCTATCGGTCTGTAGTTGGACGGGTTAGAGCAATCGCCTTTTTTAGGGATTGGGTGGACCAATGCTGTCTTCCACGATGTTGGGACTACGCCAAAAGAGTAAGACAGACGAAAAAGGCGTGTTAAAACTGGTGCCAACTCTGGAGCGCAGATCTTCAACACAATAGGAGGAATTCCATCAGGCCCACTCGACTTATGGATATCGAGGGACAGAAGTGCCATACGGACTGCGCGTTGGTGGAATCGAATATCCGGCATACAGCCCTTGAACAGCGGTATAGTAGGCGGTTCCTGTCCCCCGTCATCCAAGGTCGAGTTGGACGCAAAGAGTTTGCCCAGAAGATCGGCTCTCTCCTTTGCGTCGTGGGCCAAGGAGTCATTTCCCATGTATAGCGTTGGAAAGGATGACTTACAAAAGTTCCCTTCGATAGCTTTGGCAAGAGACCAGAATGCACGAGTTCCCGAAGGAAGGCGCTCAAGCCTCTCGCCAATTCTACCGATGTGCTTCGATTTCGCACTAGCTATGTCTCTTTTGAGGGACCTGGAGGAAAAGTTGTACTCCTTTTTTAATGCGCTGGTATTTTCATCCCTTGCCGCCACCGCATCAGCCCAGGCTTGGTAAGCTTCCTGCTTCCTGCGAGAAGCCTTTTTGGAAGATAAACCAAACCAAGGCCGAAATTTGCCACCAATGGGGACCACAGAGGTTGGAATGAAAAGTTCCATGCCCTGTAGCACCACATCAGCAACAGAACCATCGGCGACGCTGGGATCATCCGGCGAGAAGCATTCTTGTCCCCAAGGATAGGACGCAAGGAAGTTCCACATCCCATCCCAATCTGCTGACTTGTAGTGCCACACACGACGACTTCGTGCAGCCCGCGATCGCAGCGAGCACGTGAGAGGCACCACACTCCGTACAAGGCAATGGTCTGAGGAGCCAAGTGGGGCGCTTACGGATGCCTTGTAGCCGTCCGGATGAGAGGTCAGCAGAAGGTCCAGCAGTGAAGGATTCTGGCTTACAACGTCTGGGATTCGCGTGGGCGTGGTAACCAGTTGTGTCAGGCCATAAGCCAGGGCGAAGTCGTGAACGGATCTCCCCGCATGATCAGTTTTACTGGAACTGAGCCAGTCGGCGTGATGGGCGTTAAAATCACCAAGCAAGAAGATCTCTGCTGACGGAATCTGCTGCTGCACAAGGTCTGAAACCATTTGGATGTGCGCAATAAGTCGGTCAGTTTCGGTATCACCGCTATGAGACCTATAAAGGCAAGCATAGACGCGGGGGTGGTCGTCGCTATCTATACGTAGCCATAAGGTGGAGAGGTCCCTACCTTCAAGATTCCTAAGGCGACGAGAACTGATATCGCCTCTAACATACACGCACACTCCGGCCTTGGACAGAAAGGAGTGTTCAAGTCCATACCCAGGGTAAGAAAGGTAGGAAGTGTCTGCTGGAGGCGATATCTGCGTCTCAGTCAAGAAGAGCAAGGCCGGCTTTGTTGTCTCGAGGTGGACAGCATTAAGGTTGGTGTGTAATCCCCTGATATTGCAGAAGTCCACGGCCAATGTGGCAGGGGGTGCCAGGATATTTTTGCTCATTTTAAGGGAATAAAACAAATACGCAATGCGCTCTATAATTATAATGTCCTCCCGAACAATTTCGGCCACGGCGGCTTGTCTTTATATGGGATTTGCCAACTACGCGGGACATATAATAGTGCACAAGTGTGTGCGCATACATAAGTGCACTCTCTATTTCCTCACTCTCATAGTCCGATGGGACACCACAAGCGACACGACTGGAGAGAGATTGGGCGCAGGTCCAACGGCTTAACGTGCTTTCCGAGGCACAGGGGTGTGACACCACCAACTCTCTGACTCCGAACTTCTATTGGATAATGCCTAACAGAAAAACCCAATATTACTTTTTGTTCGACCTGGGAATCGAACCCGAGACCTGATAAACGCTAACACTACCGCAGGACCACAGAGGCAGTATCTTAAATACTTCTGCGCTCAATCACTTTCATGCGAGTGATAAGATGAAGACAACATAATAACATTATGCACCATTGTGGCTGGGCCATAACCGCGGGGTAACCCCGCGGTTATGGCCCAAATTGTTCTCGAATCCATTACTGTAATGTTTAAGTAAATTTGGATTTAAATGACTTACGTATTGTATATTGTACTTGCGCCATTAGCTTAAACACTTTTATAACACGGTATATCTCCAACCTTTCTCATAGTGAGAAGAGACCCGTGCCTAGCAGTGGTACAGTTTATATACAGGGCTGATGATGCTGATGATGATATCTCCAACTCCAAAACTCATGGTTCTATGCCTTTGCTTTGCGAACTGGGCACTAAACGTAAATATAGAATCACCACGTATTCTAAAGATATATCTTTGTGAATGAAAGTATGGTTAGATAGGTCTCTCTTTTATTTATCAAAACTGTCTCTTTAATAGCTTTGAATAGCTATGTCAAAAATATGAGCTTTAGCTTTTAGTTCTAAAAACCATTTCCAGAAAATCATCATTTTCTGACAACCTTTTTTTCCTACATATTTGCTTAATTTAGAATTTGATATCGTGAAGCGTCGAATTAATATGAATCAGTTTGTACGCGTGCCGATCTTTGGCCAAATCTAAACGAAATCCTGTCCAGCCAGCTTGAAACTCAGCCTGTGAGAGCCGCCACTGGCGCATTATTTTAATTTGAAACATTTACCCAAGCTCAACTCACAAACGTTCGATCACTTCCGAATAGCTCTTTCAGATAAATAACTTTTAAATAACGGTCCATCACGCTACAACACGCTATAACACTTAAGGGTTTTTCCACTTTATGTTGTTCAAAGGGATTTATAATCTCTGAAATCGTCGTAGTAGTTGTTCTTAAAAGCATTTTAAACATATAACATGCTAAGCATTAGTAATAACTTCAGTTTTATATTGAACAGAAGCTATCGCACTACATTTGCAACGAAGCTCTTTCACTTCGCGGTGATATAAAAGATTTTATATAAACCAAGTACGTTCAGAAAACGTTCGAACTTAAAATTCACTTTACGACTGAATCGAAAATCAAATTCACAATCTTTATCCACTTCTGTAGTACGTACGCATTAAAAAGACTTCCATAATCGGTTTTTTATCATCCAGCGGGATATCATTCTGCATTTAAGCAATAAAACCACAGCAACGCGGCCCGCGCCTTATGTCTACGAACCAGCCACGAAAATATAGATCTAAAAAAATTGATTGCAATTTATATGTTAAACATCGGCTTGAATGAGATATTTCGCATCTTGTACGTTCCATGCATGATATATGGACTTAAAGATGAGCGTTATTCAAAATTGGCTTCTTCTGGCTTTATGATGAATGTTCTATATTAAGAAAAAACATACAATGTATCCACTCTCGCCGACTTGGAAGTGCTTTTTAAGGGAAATGAGTTTGAATAATACTTTTGGTGTTGTACGCAGTACACGCAACTTGTCGCTATTAATATGTTCGCAAGATATTGGCACGTGTTTTCTCGCAAAGTGCTCACGTTGTTGTTGAAATTTCGATAAGCTAGATAAGTGAGACTCACTTGATGTTGTATACTAGTTTCCTTTAGGTATACATAAATTATGTCGATTCAAATATTATATCGACTCTTTCATTAATTTTATGTGCTTATTTTTTATGCCCCCGTGGTCCAGTGGATAGCGTATGCGACTGCTGGTCGGAGGTCCCGGGTTCGATTCCCGCACGGAGTCTGGTGATGTGTCCGGTAACGGCAATTGGCTCTCCCCCTATTACGTGGGACCTAAAAATGCATGGCGAAATGTGGGTGTAATATTTACACCTCTGTCTACCCCTTCGGGGATACAGGCGTGAGTCTATAAATAAAAAAAAATTAAAATTATTTTTGCCGTGTGGTTGACGGCATAGAATACAAGTGTCACCACCCCCTATCTTCCCGTGGGTGTCGTAAGAGGCGACTAAGGGATAACACGATGCAAATACCATCTTTGCGTAGAGACGGAAAACTCGACATCAAACCCTATACGACTGCCTCGTTGGTCTCGCGGCATAAATGTGCGCGTGGGATCGGGAGGTCCCGGGTTCGATTCCTGGGTCGGGCACTGTTAATGGGTATTTCTGTCACGAAATTCTCAGTAGCCGCACGGAGTCTGGAAATGTGCCCGGTACGGCAATAGGCTCGCCCCTTATTACGTGGGACTAAAGTATATCTGGCGAAAAGTGGGTGTAGAAATACACCTCTGCCTACCCTTTCGGGGATAAAAGGCGTGACGTTATGTATGTATGTGTATGTAAAATTATTTTTTTATTACCACCGTTTCGGACTTAGAACGAAAACTACTTATTTAACTTAGTTGTCTTTATAAGATTAATGCACATTAGATTTAAATCAAATTTTAATGTGTCTAATAGTAATAGAAGGCTATGAGTACTTAGGACCACTACTGGGACGGGACTACATCGAAAAAATCCATAACCACTTAAGACAGTAAGGCATACTGAACATAAAAATTGACCACATATATTGAGGCAATACTGTTATAACCTTAATTTAGCCTCGTCTTGAGGCGATCGGTTTTAATCCACATTTGCACGGCTTCTTCAGTTAAATTATGTACATGAGTAGTTTAGAATTCCATTAACCTCCCTATTAACTTCTCTCTTGATTTATATCTCTTTTAGAGTGCTCTTTGCTGTAAAATTTACTATATAGCTGTATGTGTAAATGAAATGGATTATAGTGAAATGAGTTGGAGCAAATAGTGATGTGACAAATAAACAGAGCCACACAGTTTGTCAATATTTTAAAATATTATTGTCTCTAAAAATACCGGAGAACGATAATACTGTTTGTTACTTACAAAGCTGCAAAGCTCAACCAAACTCTTTTTGTTTGATATTGTTACTAAGGGTATTTAGCTCCTCTATAAATTGTTCTATCACTGTAATTTAAACGAAATTGGCTGAACAACGCCTCTCTCACTCAAATCTTGAGTAAATAATGGCTATCGCCACTTCTAGAATGTAAGTAATATCGAAACTAAACTAAGTTTACTATTTCGAGGACTTCGACCTACTTGAGGTTTGAACTCAACCGAAATATTGATACAATTTATTCACGCGCTAAATATCCGTGATCCGTTAAGGAATATCTAGTTTGCACACAAATATATCCAATATAAATATGGATGTGGGTATGTTGGTAGAGAACACTATACTTTCGCCTTCAATTAAATCGTCGCTTCCCAGAATGATTATACGTTCCACCCAATTTCTCAGACGGCACTATGGCTTAAGCGATCAACGTGGCGACAAACACGTTCAATCATAGATAAATAAATTAAATGACGAGGAGACATTAATATAACAGCAATGTATGAAATGGAAAAATATATTGTTTATTTTAATAATTTCTCGCTGTGGTAAAACGAGGTTGAGAATTTTAAAATGAATACAGTACTGCATTAAATAATACGATCTCATTTTTATTTTAATAATTTTACTACATACGTGTTTCTACAAGTTTATTTTACACCACTTATGCAGTAGGGACTAAGCAAACCTCAATCACCACACCGCATGTACAATCATATATTGACAAGTGCAACTTCTAAACATAATTAGCTAGTACATGTGACGTGTCAGCTAATATGGTTATCCGTTTGAGAGTGGCAACCGGAGTTTTGAGTTACAGTGCAACTTTAGCCATAATTTTCAACTAGTGACGTACTCGCAGCTCACTAGGGATGTACTAACATCAGTTTCCAGTAAAGTTAACCACGTAAACATTTTAGCTTCCTCGTTTGATTAATATCGTATCCCGGATTAGGTGTTCATGTTTGAGAATGTTTGATACTTATCGATTTAGCTGGTATGCTTCAGTTGCAATTTGTGCAGCTTAGGATTATAGTTGGTTGTATGTTTGGTTGAACACGGTAATCTCAGGAACTGCTACTACTACGTTCCAATTTGAATAATTATTTTTGAGTTGAATAGCTCATTTATCGAGTCGGACTATATAAAATCATGCTATGAGCCTCGGGTGCGGCGCAGCAGCCCTTAACAATGTATATAGGAATTTAGACATAAACTCATATTGAAACATATTATGGTTTCAATATTTCAAGTCAATGGACTACCTTGGGCGAAAATAAGTGAGGAAGCAGATTATTGAACTTGGGAAGAAAGAAGAAATTATTGAACTAGGGAACCTTGTGGCATACATTTGCACTTTGTATCCGTAGTCTAATTATTTACTTTTCAATCGTTGTGATAATAATAATAATTTATTTCACTTTAAGGTTAACAATTTGATCACAATTTCTAAAAACAATTACAGTGTACATAGCAAATATATTGTATCGTTGACATCTGTACTAATGGGAAACATTGTATCACAGATGCCAGCGCCTTCCATTAATTGAACAAATAATGATGTTGTAGTTAGGAACTATAGATATAAAGATAACACTAAGGAAATAATTAAAATACTAAAATTGTAAAATCAAAGCATGCTAGAATGTTGTATTTTCTTGATAATGTCAACTATGAATTAGGTTTCAGGAGATCCTCCGTCTGCCGATAATCCAAACAAAACAGCCAGCTCTGCAGGGCCGATTTGCATTTGTTTTTTGTTAGTGGATGGATGAAGGTGTCTACATCCATCCACTAACAAAAAAGAAGAGTGTTCTTGTTGACGCAATTATATAGGCAACTAGCAATAGCTCCAGAACTTCGACCAGCGAGAGCAGATCTATGGCGCTCTATGTTACAAACACGGTCCTTTCTACGTTTGTCTACTGGTTTATAGGGGATAGAGGCATGCTTGCGCAATACAATTGCTGATGATTGATGTTCAACTTATGATGCATATGAGAATATTCTTTGGACTTCGTTCTGCTTAGTTAAAAATACACGAACTTGAATGAACAGGAGTGTGCTGAATCGTGTAATGTAGCCACTATTGTGCAGACTCTAGTCTTCTATTGCATGGCATTTAAAATGAGAGTAAGGGTGTAATTAAATAAACGATCTACTTGCCATGTGGACCTATGTATCAGTTATTTCAAGCTTGTTATTAATCGTCAATCTTTTCTGTGTTTTTATTATTATTATTTATTTATTTATCATTCACACGTTCATACAGGAATAGTGCAGTGTCCCACAAAACCGTGTCATCGGTTTGACTGTGGGATCAAGTCTTCATACAGTATTAGAACGTTTAAATAAATAAAATTACAATAATTACTTATAGCTAACTAAACTCTTAAGTTCTAGCACTTATCTAAGTAATATTGCTTAAGTCTACTTTTAAATATAGTTTTATTATTTTCGTTCCTTATGTCCTCTGGGAGATTATTTATACATAATAATTAAACACTCTTGGTACAGTATATTTGCCAGTTATTTCAGTCTTATTCTTTAAGCATCCTCGTCCGTATTATAACACAACAATCTTTTAATCTGATCTCAATTCTCGGTATAGCGTACTATTACTAAGGTTTTTAATATAATCTATGAAAGCATTTCATTACGAAGGTATGTGCGTGTCGGTTTTCATGAAAGTTGTCGTATGAGGACGTGACGTCGCAAACATGTCGGTCACATACAACACATGCATTCCTGTCGCCGTCTGTTTTGTTCAACAACAATTTACACCTCACTTTCTTTAATATAGCCGCTGCTTCATTTGAATAGATATGTTTGAGTCCTATTCATAATGTGAATTCAATATGCACAATATTATGATTTAATATTTTTTTTATTTCTCTTCTTATAATTGTGAGTGTAGTCTAATTTATATCAATTTCGTATCAAAGTGTTTGTTATTGAATTCCTTCGAAATGGCTTGACTGAATTTGTGCATTGGTAGGTCTGAGAATTGGTCATAAGCATTTCTTTTTAAGTTTTGGAAATTTCTTTTTATCTATAATATACATAGATGCATCTACGTCGCAGTCGCAGTCGATCTCACTGAAATCGCGGGAAGTGGACAGGACCGGGAGGCTGAAGAGCGGTCTAGGTGGAAAGTCATGGTGGACATGTCCATCAGTCTATGTCCAGCAGTAGACGTCTTTCGGCTGAGATGATGATGTACTATTTAGAAATATATTAGTATGTTCATCTGACGTAAGGTTGCCATAGTACAAGCTCTGCTTTGTTTTGGGGTCACATAACCGTGTGTGAGTCCCCCTAGAATGTTATATTATAATTGATATCACATTAAAATAATTGATTAAATACATACATACATACGCACGCCTGCTTTCCCGAAGGGGTAGGCAGAGGCATATTAAACGCCCACTTTTCGCCAGTGTTTTGATCCCACGTAATAGGTGGCGAGCCTATTGCCGCTTATCGGGATATTTTGTTTGCCAGAGCCTCATCCGTTGATCGGCAGGTGCACCACTTGCAGGTGAGGTTGGCTTGGGACCCTAAGTTCTTGGTGGGAACCCTATGCACCCTATGCACCTAATTGATTAAATAGTTGAATATAACGTGACAATGTCTAGTATAACGATAGTACCTAATAATTGTGTAAAGAATTACCACATACAGAAAGTAGTATAGAATTCAAGAAGTAGCTTTCAGGGTAAAGGCCGGAGGAGTACCTACCTTCGTCGCACTTGTTTATTGATGTAAAGTATTTATACTGTTGCTCAGAGTGCAGTGTGTGAGAAATCTGACGAGTAAAATCTCCTTTCCTTTCTTCCCACAGTATGGCTTTTTTGCTTTTGTTTTGCATCTGTTTTGAAATCATTCTTACCTAAGACTAGCAGCCCGCCCCGGCTTCGCACGGATAGATAATTGTTTTTTAAATATCCAATGAATATCCAATAATCGATCGCATCAAGAAAGTCTTGTCCCGACGGAATATCAGTGTGCGAGCGGTGAATTTATTTTCTCACGCGTTATTTTAATTTTGCTACATCTTTTAAGATATTTATTATAATTATATACTGTCGAAGACAATTTCTACACGCATTAAATACACAACATATCTAGCGTATTTAATTGGATAAGAAGTAATACTGCATTGCTTAAAATAGCTTCCATAATAACCCATTATATTTTTCTAATTTTTTATTGATAAAAATGGTTACTGTGGATTTTTCTTAGGAGATAGACCTATGCTATCGCGGACTTTTTTGTAGGTAATAATGAGTACTTTAATAATGTAGTAATTTATTTTTCCGTATCATTAATAGTTTTAGCAGCGCACGCCATGAAAGACATTTTCTGGAAAATTTTCTTACACCTTGGGTTACATTATTGATGTTTTTGTAGGGTTCCCTTTTATTTTCTAGAAATAAATATAGCTTAATATGTTACTCAAGGATAATATCGCATTACAATGGTGACAGAATTCTTAAAATCCGTCCAGTACCTTTTTATTCGTAACAAACATACAAAAATACAAAAATACAAATCTTTCCTCTTTATAATATTAGTAAAGAAAACGAATGCAAGAAATCAGTGTTTTTCTTGCATTCGTGCATTCGTTTTGAACGCTTACTCAATTAAAATTTATGGCTTCAGCTATGACATATTATTGTAGTTAAATCGCAAATAACTGTAAGTTTTTGCTCGTCTTCAAGAATACGTTGATAAAAATTTATGAGTAACCTAAGTGCTATATGAAACAATGGTATGTAATCCACTGCTAAATTAGATATTTACTTCTAAAGATCACAAAAATTTGGAATCATTAAAATAAAGTCTTCGAATCACTATCATCATGGTCTTAGCGTTAGAAAATTGCATCCAGGACTTATGCTTTAGAGCCCGGGATCTGCCTAGTAGTCTAATATGTATATATATATATATATAAAAAAGTCGTGTTAGTTACACTATTTATAACTTAAGAACGGCTGAACCGATTTGGCTGAAAATTGGTGGGGCGGTAGCTTAGAACCGGGAAAAACACATAGGATACAATTAGTTGCAAAACATTAACTGGGAGGGATTGTAGGGAGGGTCGAATTTTGTAGGAACAAATCTACCTATTGAAAAGAAGAACGCATGCGCTGTAAAATTGAGTGCTGCGCATGTGCTATCGTATATCTGTCAGTACTGTCTCATCATACATTGTCATAATTATTGTGCACTGGCATTACATCGCTCGGTTTTACGAGTATAAACTAATAATAAAATTATTGTAACTGCCTTGGCTAATCCCTACTAATATTAGGTATAATGCGAAAGTGTGTACAGAGATATATTGGATCATGGCTTTGACATTTGACTGTATGCAAGGGGATGTTGTTGAGTACCTTTCGGTAGTTAATGTCATGGATACTGTCCAAGTTATTTCGAACTCTACTTATAGAGTTTCTGAACTGTTTAGAATTATCAGGAGTGCTATCACACAACTTGAGACTGAAAGTTGGTGTTCCAGTCCTGTTCATCTAATAAATACTTCTTGCAGTTTTATTTATTATTAGTATAAACAGAATTTAAACAAAAATTATTAAAGTATCCGAACAATAAAGGAGATTAGTGTTACCCCGAATTTAACGTGAGCGAAGCCACGGGCAAAAGCTAGTTAGCTTATAAACTAGAGAATTCCAGTGTGTGCCAATAAGATATTACTTTTTGCATTGCAAATATGTATGAGAGGCAATAGCAGCACTGAATATATTTCTCAATAAAAAAATTTTTACAACTGTCTTCTATAAAGTATCTTTCAATAAATCGAGGCAAAGTAAGCTCGCTTGTATGTACAATATTTAAATCACACTCGTCGTCTTCGTACAAAAGTAAACTTCACAATTTGCCACGCATAGGTGGTTTTGCAAAAGAGAAGGTACAAGGGGCGACATGCGAGGAGGTGGAAGTCAAATGACATAATTCCTTCGCTTGTCTTGTCGTAAGCTACACGATAAATACGGCTAGTACAAAGTGAGACATTTAAACAACGAATTTTTTAATACAGTGCTTAGACGGAGATTTAAAAACTCGTGTTATCGGTAATGCATTACTTCAAGACTACATCATATTGCTTGGATTTATAAAGCCCCAAAACACTTCTAAAACACGTATCGTTTAGGCGTACAAAGGCCTTTTTTTATGTAACGCATAAATTACGTAGCTAAACTGGAGTCTAGCCTTCCGGATTTAGGAAGAAGATTAACTTTGAATAGTCTATTGTGTAATACCAGCTATTTAAATGAATCAGAATAATTGACTGCTAGATTTTAATAGATATTAATAATCTGGTGTCTTTGTGTCTTTTCACTACATTTGTAAAATACCTGCTTAGTTATTATTGTAAATAAAATTAAGCTCAACGCACTATATAAATCACATTTAAGGAAGGAGGAATAATTTGTATGCATGTCATTGTGAATGCTAGATACCTTTGTGTATTGCAACTGTATACGGAGTACCTTAACGATGATATACAGACGAGTACTGTGGCACTAAAGCGAGTGCCGACCCCGTGTAGCCGCGGCCTGGCACCGACTCCCCGCATGTCAGTATTTTCCCATTTATAGTTTTTCGCTCTGGCGCTTATAAAATGAGAGTTTAATAAACTTCATCGAGTTTTACAACCAACTCCCGGTTTTTTATCGTTTACTAGGTTCATATTTCAGGCCTCTACCGAGAACACACGCTTGTTAGTCAGGCCTCTACCGAGAACACACGCTTGTTAGTTTAAAGTAAAACCAGTGTTACCCAAACTTTTTGCACCATGTTCATCTGTGCGAGCTGTGGTTCAGAACACAACGATGGTACCGTATGTAGTGTTTGCAAGCAACACTATGACTACCAATGTTCTGGAGTTACCGAAGCTGGCTACCGAAGACTTGGCGACAGTCGGAAGAACTCATGGGCTTGCCCGAAATGTAAGTCTGGCCCATCTCTTTCTCCACTGGCAGTATCACCTCAGCCTACTCAACTAGATAAAATGCAGGAGCAACTTAACAGGATAACTTTGGATTTGGCACCCCTGGCGGTTCTTGTCGCTGATGTAAGGTCCATCAAGTCGGAGTTGTCAGGGCTTAAAGATTCTGTAGAGATGGCGCACAGTATTATAAGCAGCTTTACTGAAAAAATAAACACTCTTGAGTCCCGAGTGTCTAAGTTGGAAGATGCCGCGAGTCGGCTACCGGCTCTTCAGCAGAATTTTGAAAGTTTGAAGACGGAATTCAAAGAAAAGGATCAATGGGATAGGGCGAACAACGCTGAGATAAAGGGAATACCGCAAAAAAAGAACGAAAACCTATTTGAAGTCGCTCAGAAAATTGGAAAACTGTGCAACGTAGAAGTAAGGAAGGAGGATATTAACTATATTGCTCGCATACCAACTCGAGTCCCTAATGCCGATAAACCCATTATAATCGCATTCAACAGCCGCTATAAGAAGGAAGACTTCGTGGAGTTATCGCGTAAGAGTAAGCAATTGAATATATCTAACTTGGGCTTTTCCGCTTCAGCTACATTCTACGTGAACGACCACCTGACCCAGGCCAACAAGTTGCTTCTAAGCAAAGCAAGGGTTCTAGCGAGGGACAGCAATTTTAAATACGTTTGGGTAAAACATTGTAAAATCATGGATAGAAGATCAGATACGTCACCATCTTTTTTTATAAAATGCGAAAAAGATCTTCAAAAATCGTGAATCTTCAACAATATTATTGTTACTTTGCTTAAAGCTACAACTTATAAAACATGTAAACAGTTTGAGAACCATTGGCATGCATTTATTCGTTTGCATTAACTTGAGTCATACTAGAATAGTCGAACAACTTATATTAGTGGGTGTGGGTAGGTTGTGGCAGCGTACTCAATTAATAATCGCTTGCGCGCCTCTGCGCCGCTCCATACGGAACATTCTCGCTTGCTCCCGCGCACTCTTTGACCGCGTACAACACAAAAGTCTTTTACTAATGACCCTACATTTTAATATTTATTTTATATCTGTATTCGTTAGCTGTTTGGTAATGCTTGTTTTGCGCTTCGTATTTTTTGCTTATGTCGTAAATTATAAATTTGTTTTTGTACTGATTATGTTTCCGAATTTAGTGATGGAACATATCAAAAAGGAATGCTGTGGTAAGGTATTGAACTGTGTTTATAGTGCAGTGGACATTGTAATCTTCACAACTTGGATAGTTTCTTGTTTTTATAATGATAGTTTATATATTTGTTTTAGTGTTTACATCCGTCTAAATAATTTCGCTTAATATATATTATCAAAACACTCGAGGGCTACGATCTAAGACCCATATGTTTAAACGTAATGTTTATTTGAATACCTACGATATTATCTCAGTAACAGAAACTTGGTTGATGGATAGTATAAGTGATAGCGAATTATTTGGCAATGAGTACTCGGTTTGGCGCCGGGACAGGGATTATAACAGATTAGGGCAAGTAAAAGGGGGTGGCGTATTATTGGCTGTACGTCGGGAACTTTCGGCATTGGTTCGTTGTGATTGGTCATCTTCAGCGGAAGACTTATGGGTTACTTAAATTTTAAACAAAAGGGTAAACCGTCACATAAAATTCATTTCTGCACACTTTATCTCTAAAGAACGTCTAAGACATAGTTATGACACGCAATTGCGTAATTTTACAAATAATCTTTCTCAATTAATGAATACAAATCCAGACGATACATTTATAATAATGGGTGATTTTAATATGCCTAACGTTGAATGGTTGAGTGACGGGACTTATTTGTAACCCTCTGGGGTTGCAGGTGATTATCAAACATACTTTGTGGATGTTCTATCCCAATGTAATCTGAATCAGTTTAATACTCAACGTAATATATAAAAGGGACGAATTTTAGACTTAGTGCTAAGTAATATTGACATATCTGTTACCCACTGTAAATATCGTTTAGTTCAAGAAGATGAAATCAAATGAAATCATCACAAATCCCTTAATAAAAAATTATGTTTTGTTAGCGACGAACCTCTTAAGTCTAAACCTAGAACAAAATATTTATTTGATTCTGGAGACTATGACAAGATTAGGCGTTCTTTAAGTGAATACATGTCGGACGATATTTTAGTTAATAATACACTAAAGAATGCTGTTGATATTTTTATAAATGTCTTTATAACTTAATAGATAAGTATATCCCTAGCAAGATGATTTATCCGTCGAAGTTTCCGCCATGGTACAATACCAGTTTAAGGAAAATTTTGAAAGAAAAATATAAATACCTACAAAAATACCGAAATTATGGTAACTCATCAGATTACGAATGTTTTAGTTTACTTCGAGCTAGAGCTAAAATATTAGAGGACTAATGTTACAAAGAGTATATTTTGAATACGGAGGAATCAATAATAAAAAATCCAAAAATGTTTTGTTCATTTATAAAATCGAACAAAAAAGCATCCAATTTGCTTCCCTCCACTATGTTCAATGAGGATAAATCTTTTAGCAGTAGCGAGGAAATTTGTGATGCTTTCGCGACATACTTTAAATCCAATTTTCTCTCAAATTCGGACCAAAATACTGTTGCTGAAAATATTATAACCGTTGCTAGAACCTCGATAGCTATCAGTGAAATAGAAATAAATGCGGAGTCTGTGTTCAAGCTCCTTAGCTCACTAGATCTCACTAAGGGCGCGGGTCCTGACAACATACCGCCGGTATTTATAGTTAAATGTGCTACAGAATTAGTAAAACCACTTTCAATAATTTTTACGCGTTCTGTTAAGGATGGAATTGTACCTGACATATGGAAGACAGCATTTATTACACCGGTACATAAAAGTGGAAATAAAGAAAACATAAAAAATTACAGACCGATATCTAAATTATGTTTATTTGGTAAAATACCAGAACGCATAATTTTTGATCAATTATATAGCAGTCTTTCCGCGGTCTTCATTCCGGAACAGCACGGTTTTATCAAAAATAGGTCAACAACATCCAAACTGCTGTCCTTTATTGACTTTACTATTTCATGCATGGACAACGGTGGCCAAGTAGACTGTATCTTCACGGACTATACGAAATGTTTCGATCGAATTGACCATATAATGCTCGTACAAAAGATACTAAACGCAGGTGTTCATGGCAATCTGTACCGGTGGCTTACTTCGTATATTCATAACCGAACCCAAGCTGTTGCTTTAAATGGCATCGTATCTAAGTGGTATGTAGTCCCGTCAGGAGTTCCTCAAGGGTCCGTACTCGGAACCTTACTGTTTAGTATCTTCATAAAAGATATTGACATCTGCTTTAAACACTCGTCATTTTTGCTTTACGCTGACGATATGAAAATCTTTAAAAATATTAAGAGTGTCGAAGATAGTTCTTTACTACAACAGGACTTAAATAGGCTAGAAATTTACTGCCAGATGAACAGCTTAGACCTAAATGTTTCTAAATGTCACTTGATTACATTCACTCGCAAAGAATAAGAATAAGAAATTTTATTTGTTCATACATGTGTATGACATACAGAATTAGATAATACATGTATGCAAGATCTTAATTACTAAAAGTGGCTCATGATTTGTCTGTCATTTCTCATGACGTGCAAATATCTTATGTACAATTTTATTGACTTATAATTTCATTAATTACTTTAAAATGATATAAGTATATATTAAATAACAGTCACTAATATCAATTGTCTTAATTTTTTTTATAATTATTATCTATTTATTTATCATTATTTTCATTTTCCAATGTCACACATTACATTAAATTTTATTATTATTATGATTTGCATTACAGTTTTTGTACCTTCAATTAAAATAACATTTATAAGTTAGATATTATCGTGGTTCATATTTGTTTTCCGATACAGTCACAATGAGTCGTTTGAAAATTCCGTTATACAGTAGTAGGTTTTTTGCGCCAAAAATAATTTTATCGTGTGTTTAAGTTGTGGTATAGTTTTCTCTTTCCAACTTTTGGGCAATTTATTAAATATAATTCGTGCCATGCAAATAACACTCTTGCGCATAAGTGCAGTTTTTGATGCAGGCACACACAGTTTGCTATCATCACGTCTATTCCTTGGAAATTTGTCTGCCATACGAGGGAACAGATGAGGATATGTTTTTACGAACATTACCATTTCCAGTATATAAAGTGATGGCAACGTTAATATATGATATTTAATAAAATAATTTTTACAACTTTCGGTAGTTTTGATATTAAACATGGATCGCAAGCAGTACTTTTGTCGTTTAAAAATTATATCCCTATCTGTTGAGTTTCCCCAGAAAATAACACCATATCTAATGATAGACTCAACTAAACCCTAATATGCCGTTAAAAGCGCTTCTACATATATTTAGGGAATGCGATAATTTATATAACGCATATGCACCACTGCTTATTCTTTTCGCTAGAGCCTCAATATGAGCTTTCCAATTTAATTTATTGTCAATTGTTAAACCTACAAATTTTGTTGTGTTAGCTGTCTGTATTATACTGTTATTATATTCAATGTCAATATTAGAAAATAATGATGTTCGTTGGCTAAAATGCATAATCAAAGTCTTATTAATATTAATTTTTAAATTATTATTATTCAGCCACGTTATCGCTTCAATTAATGTATTTTTTATGTCAGTTTTATATGTCTCCTTACTCTCTCATGGTATAGTAATCGTACTGTCATCTGCAAACAATGTCATGTGATGTTTTATGGATTTTGGGAAGTCATTAATATAGAGTGTAAACATAGGTGGTCCTATTACACTGCCTTGAGGAACTCCATAAGGGACAGTACGCTCGCATGATGTGAAAATCTCTTCACGCTTGGAGCTCGTATTTATTCTGCTGATTTGCGTTACTTGCTTTCTGTCATGAAGGTAAGATTGAATTAGATTAAGTACGTTGCCCCTTATGCCATATGCGTGTCATGTCGCAGAAAATGGCACAGACTGGTGTATTTTTATCCACGTTTGACAGAACTGTATGCAGAAAGTCGTAAATAGCTAAGTTAATTGATTTTTTCTCTCTAAATCCTTTCTGTTCATCACAGAGTATATGATTTTTGTCCAAATATGTATTAAGTTCTCTGTAAATATATTTTTAGAATTTTTTTGCAATTATTGGTATTAGCAATATTGGCCTGTAAGATTCTGTTTGCTCCCTATCCTGTTTCTTAAATAGATATTTAACTATTGATTTTTTAGTGCATTCGGAAATATACCTTCACTGATACTTAAATTAATAATGTAGCTTAGGGGGCTACAGATTTGCTTAGCTACACTCTTTACAATTTTAGTACATATACTGTCATATCCTACACTGTTAGTATTTTTTAAGGATGTAATAATTTTAAATATATCAATTGGTAGACTTGGGGCCATGAACATTGAGTCTTTTCTGGCTAAAATGTGTTTAGTAACTGTGGTTCCCGAGCTAGTCATAGGTTCAATTTTATCTATAAAGTAATCGTTAAATATATTTGCAGTACATTTGGGATATACAATATCTAATTTGGTCTATTGTGTTCTTTGGTAAGTTTAGTTTTGTTTCGTTTACTATTTCCCAAGTAGTCTTAGATCTATTTTTTGATGTTTTTATTTTATGTATATTCTGCGCGCGTTGAGTTAAATAAATAATTCTTTTAAGCAATTTTGAATAACTTTTAAATTTATTTTTATTTATTTCGGTAGGTTTGTCTATATTGCCATAACAATTGACGTTTTCTTTTGCTACATATTGTTATACCATGGGAGACCCAATTAGGTCTTTTTTTTCTCTTTTGCAGAGATCAAAGTTTCAGGAAAGCACTGTGTGTATAGGAAAGAAAACATTTCTATGAAGGCATTATAGGCAATGTTAGGGTCCTTAGCTTCATACACTTCAGCAAAAGATAGGCTACAGAGGTAGGATTTGAATTTATCGATGTTTTCTTTACTATAGTCCCGTCTAGTGGTTCGCCAATGATTTGTAATGTTTGCAGTGCTAATCGGGCAATTGAGTAGTTGTGCTGTATGGTCAGACAAAGCCAGTTCCAAAACTATAGCTTTACGGCACCTATTAAAATTACTTACCTACAAAAGTAACATAATAGCTCATAGGTACACATTAAAAAATATTCAGCTAAAGCGGGTGGATTATATACGAGATCTAGGTGTTATACACGACTCTAAACTTACATATGAGAAACATGTACACACCATAGAATGAAAAGCCACCAAAGCCATGGGGTGCTTAAAGAGGTCTTGCTCTCAATTTCCGAACATCAAAATTATTAAAATATTGTATTGTTCTTATGTTCGTAGCTTTCTCGAATACTGTTCACAAGTATGGAATCCGCTGTACAATACCTATATTTCTAGAATAGAATCAGTACAAAGAAACTTTACCAGATACCTTCAGTATAAGTGTAATACAGAAGATCCAAATTATGAATCGAGGTGCAAAAGATTTCATCTATTAACACTCAAAGAGAGAAGGAATAAAGCCGATATTTGTTTTTTTGTTAAAGTGGCTCAATCATCCATTGATTCACCACATCTCCCCTCTAAAGTGCAATTGCGAGATTATCTCAATGTGCCACATTGCAGCACAAATTATAGACAACATTCATTTCTCATAAGATCCGCTAACTACTACAATGGGTTGATCGACTTCTTGGAATTTGATTTGTTTACGACTAAACCAGCCGTCTTTAAGAAAGTAATGAGCTCACATTGGTTCAATAACTGTACGACTTAAACATTATAAAGTCGCTCTAAACCATGGATCGATATTCTAAAGTCGCGGGATACAGGATTTATTCCTTGAGCGGGAATTGTTTTTGAAAAGAGTTGTCCTTTTAAAAATAAAGTAACCAAAATTTGATTTTGGTGTCATACTGCCTACATTATCTTTCAATTTGTTTATACGCAAATTCAGATCTTCAGGGCTTCATTCTCATCATCATCGTCTTAGCGTTATCCCGGTTGCATCCAGGACTTTCGTCTTGGAGTCCAGTGTCCGCTTTCTAGTCTAACCAGATTTGACTGAGTATTAGCTTTTCCACAGAGCGACTGCCGTCTGACCTGCGCAACCCAAAGGTATGGATAGCCATATTCCATGGTTTAGACCAGTACCAGTTTATTTGAGGGTACTGACTCCCCGTAACGACAAACACTCCCCTCAACAGTGGTATCCTTCATGATTCTATTACCTATAAATTCTATTAAAATATCGTCGGCTTTCGCCACTTTCCGTGTCAAAGGGTATGCCGCCTTTTTAAAGTAGTGCAATTTTACCGTCAAGCGAGCCGTCGTACTCAAAGGGATCGCTCTAGTGTTGTTTACAATCAACAGATAACATCGATTTATTTAATTTTAACATGACATGTAACAGACTGATAACGATAGCCTAATGGCGATACCAACGGACTGCCATGCAGAGTGTATCGGGTTCGAATCCACGGTGCGCATCAATAATAATACATAATTAGTTAATAAGACTTTTCGAAGTTACGTGCGTAATAAATTGTTAATAAACGCTTGCCACGTGTCTCGGAAGAGGACGTCGGATAAACAGTCATGAAAATCCTTGACAGTCGTTACGGGGAGTCAGTACCCTCAAATAAACTGATACTGGTCTAAACCATTGAATGGTTTTATTTAACAACAATACATAAAACCATGCAATTACACAAAGCTAACATTTTAGGGGTTTACCTACCGATATTGTATCAGGTAAACAATAACATAAAATATCGATAAAAATATTACTCCAGTGAATATTATCATCGGTTACATCTCTAATTATTTATTTGATTTACGAACAATTTGCCTACTTGACCACTCAGTAGTCAGTCTTTCGCGAGCATTTCTTTTCTCTCTCTTATCTCCTCTATCTCTTTAAATTGTGAAATAGTAAATTCTGTAGGTATGTCGTATTCAAACCCTGAATATTTTAACATGTTGATGTGTTTAGGTAGGAGTGAATGTAATTATGCAGGAGCTCGTAGGGAATACGAGGAACGGTATGTTAGACCACGGGGTCTACCCGTGCCGTTGGAACGCGCGTTTCGACGGCTTCAATGCGGTGCTCGCATCGTTGCAGCTTTTCAAAGTGCTAGGAGTGTTAAGCCCTGGAGTGTTAAGTAGTGTGTGTTCAGCGATGGTGCAAAGGTGCCGTAAGTGTCTGGACGTGAGCGGAGGACGTGCGGAGAATGGCCGTAGCATCTTACAGCAAGTTGATATTTTTATCAATTTAAGGTAGGCACCTACTTACGCAATTAAAAAGTTGTTATAAACATAGGTTAGTGTACCGTCGCGTCATAGCCATAGCTACGTTAGTACTATTTATTCTGTGCCATAGCGCGACTTGGCTTGCCGATCGTAATAGGTCGTTGGATGCGGGCGCATCCAACCGCTTCCCGCGATCTTAACAAGATTGTCAGTCCAAGATTTAGTAATATCGTAAATAATCATTATATTTTATTATAAAGTATCAATCATTTTAAAGAATAAGATGGCATGAGAGACTAGTTTCGCCTCTTGCGCGGTTTGTACGTAGTAGTAAACTCGCAGTAGCGCCATCTACTGCCACTGACATTAAACGCCGCGGGTTTGACCTTGCCGTGTCTCAAAACTCTCATAACTCAAGCGGCGTCGCCGTGCCACAAGTAAAAGACAAAAGTCCACCAATGTTATTCCTTAATGAAACATCTGTACTGTACTAAAGATAAAGTAGGTAACAAATAAGTAATCAAACATAATTATGTCCACAGGCGACTATTTTTAAAGTAAAAACAGCTGCTGTCGTGTGGTAGGTAGTTATGTTGACAGAGACTGATCCAAAAAGCTAAGACGGTTTAGATAGATAGATTATTGTCAGAATCTGTAATCATCATCATTATTTCAGCCAAAGGACGTCCACTGCTGGGCATACCAACCGCTTCCCGCGATCTTAACAAGATTGTCGGTCCAAGATTTAGTAATATCGTAAATAATCATTATTTTTTATGATAAAATATCAATAATTTGAAAGAATAAGATGGCATGAGAGACTAGTTTCGGCTCTTGCGCGGTTTGTGCGTAGTAGTAAACTCGCAGTAGCGCCATCTACTGCCATGGGTTTGACCTTACCGTGTCTCTATGACAGCTGACGCCACGCGACGCGAGGTGTTGTTACCTCCTTTTAGAATTCGACATTTTAGTTGACGTAGTGTTTATTTTTTTACATTTTTTTTATTAAATCCCTTTCAGGTTGTTAACGTACTATTGTATGAAACCGAAGCAAAGCAAAAAAACTTTTTTTTTCCCAAAAAGAAAAAAAAATGTGGTTAGGGTCATTCTATATCACCAGCAGATCATGTGGTTCAAAGGAATTACACGATTTTTAAATCACCTGTATATTTAACTGATAGCTATATACAGGGTGTAAAAAGACACTTAACGAAAACTGAAATCCCATGTTGTACCAATCACTACGAACATTTTTTACTTCGGCACCATACCTGGAAAATTACTGGTTCAGGAGATATTGAGGCTCAAAGTTAGTATGGAATGTTTCTAATTAGGTACAAAATCGATGCATTTACCCCACCAATAAGTTCTTTAGATGCCCTATGACCCTATGGATAAGTAGGTATTTCGAGCATTGCACGCGCGCGCTTTTAATTGCGATTTAAAAAATGTGAAAACTTAAAAAAAAAATCGTTTCCCAGGTATTATTTTTGGTTAATATGACTTGGCATGATGTCCACAACGAGTAGACTTCGGCTTGGTGATGGGTCTTGTGACATCCTGTATACAGGATGTAAAAAGACCCTTAACGAAAACTGACATCCTTAATTGTACCAATCACTACGAACATTTTTTACTTCAGCACCATACCTGGGAAACTACTGGTTCAGGAGATATTGAGGCTTAAAGTTAGTATGGAATTTTTCTAATTAGGAACAACATTGACGCATTTACCCTGCCAATATGTTCTTTAGATGCCCTATGACCCCATGGATAAGTAGGTATTTCGAGCATTTCACGCGCGCGCTTTTAATTGCGGCTTAAAAATGTAAAAACTTAAAAAAAAAGTTTCTCAGTTATTCTTTTTGGTTAGTATGACTTAGCATGATGTCCACAACGAGTAGACTTTGGCTTGGTGATGGGTCTTGTGACACCCTGTATATATACTACGCGATAAGTAAAATATAATTTCCAGAGCTGTTTTCTTCAAAACTTTGATTCTCGAACTTTCACTACAACAAAAACTATAGAACTTTAACTTTAAACAATAAGTTTTCGTTGCAAATGCCAAATAGAATTTAATAATAAGATTTTCCACAATAGCAATGTTGGACCGAAGGAGCTGAAGATATTTTAAGCTTTGACATATTACACGCAGTCTGTGTTCATTAGCAATTTCAAAGTAGTGGACGATTAACACAGACACAAAGTAGTTTTGCTTCTGTAGTGTTTTATGTAATTTAATTGTGGCACCGAAAATTATATTTGAGTATTTAAAATAAAATAACTTGTCGTCACGTTGATCGCATATACCATAGCCTGAGAAATTGGGTGGAACGTATAATCATTCTGGGAGGCGACGATTTAATTAAAGGCGAGAGTATCGTGTTCTCTACCAACATACCCACATCCATATTTATATTGGATATATTTGTGAGCAAACTAGATATTCCTTAACGGATCACGGATATTCAGCGCGTGAATAAATTGTATCAATATTTCGGTTGAGTTCAAAGCTCAAGTAGGTCCAAGTCCTTGAAATAGTAAACTTAGTTTAGTTTCGATATAACTTACATTTTAGAAGTGGCGATAGCCATTATTTATTCATGATTTGAGTGAGAGAGGCGTTGTTCAGCCAACGTCGTTTCAATTACAGTGATAGAACAATTTATAGAGGAGCTAAATACCCTTAGTAACAATATCAAACAAAAAGAGTTTGGTTGAGCTTTGCAGCTTTGTCAGTAAAAAACAGGCACAATTATCGTTCTTTGGTATTTTTAGAGACAATAATATTTTAAAATATTGACAAACTGTGTGGCTCTGATTATTTCTTACACGCGTGTATTCAAACAAAGGGAATGAAATGAAAGTGATAGTGCTGAAAGTTTCAACAACTCATTGACTAATTTGTGACAGTGGTATCCACAGACAACCTACTATACAGACTTCACGTTACGTAACTATATAGTCCATTAAACTGTTTTTTTCTTTCAGCGTGCATTATTGTTGGAGGACGCAATTTTCTTTTTTGATGTCAAGCCATTAGAACCATTTGTACCACTCATTTGAAGATGACGGCCGCGGGACAAGAGGCACCACTTTACAAATTTGTGTCATATTTTTGGTTTAGTTTAATATTAATTACGAGAATTATTTTGTTAACACTCAAATGATTTTTGGGCTATACGTCAGCGCGCATCTCACTTCACTAACTACCCACTCTTTTTGATTATAATAAAGAGGGACGAGTCGAAGTGAAAGGCGCGATGCCACAGGCAGTCTTGTAACAACTCTCGGACGTAACGGACGTAACTAAGTAGCTAGCAGGAATTTTTGTAACATTTTGTAATTGTGCAAAAGTATTGTTTTATAAAAGTGTACCTGTGATAATTGAAATAAACGTAGAGTGGTGTATACTGGATTTGTTTTTGTTTTTCAAATCTCAGAAGTGGTATGGACGTATCCAATGAAGTGTGCCCACAAGGTACAAGAGAAGGCAAAGCTAAGCCTTCAACTACAACCGTGGTGAGCGTATTTTGTCTGATTTTTTATTTTGTGCTGCAAATGTTATTTAGTGATGATACTTGCAAAACATTCTTGGTTAGCAGAATACTGCTGCTATACGTTTAGTAACCTTTGGAATGTCACAATGGCTGTGGTGGTGATGTCACCATTGCATCGTACCGAGTGTTCTGGGTTCGATTACTACATTAGACACTAAGTTGTGGTTAAAACAAGAGTTTTACTGTAAACCGTTTGACCTTTACGGTGTCGTGTTTCCCATGATGTGATCTCCCGAACAAGCTTCTTTTAATATTTAAAGTAAGAAATAAAGAAAAATAAAATTGTAAGTTGTACCTACTGAATGATTAAATTACGCCCATTGCTGTATTTTCTGTTAGCATATGGTTGTCTGATTACGACTGTGACCTACTATAGCGTAGATATCGTATGGAAGTTTCGGGTTCGATACCCGGGTTTAAAAGAAAGCGATTGTTTTTATTGATTTCTAGTTCTAGAGGATATGTTTTCCTCTAGGGCTGAGGCGGATATGTTTTCCACTGTGCTAGTATGATTCCAGTTCTAGTGAATATGTTTTCCACTAAGAGCGGATATGTTTTCCACTAGGACTGAGGCGGATATGTTTTCCGCTATGCTAGTATGATTCCAGTTCTAGTGGATATGTTTTCCACTAGGACTGAGGTGGATATGTTTTCCGCTATGCTAGTGCGATTCTAGTTCAAGTGGATATGTTTTTCTCACGTGGATGATTTTTCTTTATCACGTTTCAGTATTACAAGCAAAGGCATTTGATGATGAAGCCGGCACGCCGCCCTTGCCTAAGAATGTAAGGAAACGAGTCGGGGAGACTCAACGGCGCAGGAGAAGACTTCGGCGTCGTCTTCCAGTAAAGATGAAGGCAATCCTCGCAAGCCGCGAAAGTACCGTATTCCAGTTCTAGTGGATATGTTTTCCACTTAGAGCGGATATGTTTTCCGCTATGCTAGTAAGATTCCAGTTCTAGTGGATATGTTTTCCACTTAGAGCGAATATGTTTTCCGCTATGCTAAAAAGATTCAAGTTCTATTGGATATGTTTTCCACTAAGAGCGGATATGTTTTCCGCTATGTTAGTAAGATTCCAGTTCTAGTGAATATGTATTCCACTAGGGCTGAGGCGGATATGTTTTCCGCTATGCTAGTATGATTCCAGTTCTAGTGGATATGTTTTCCACTAGGACTGAGGCGAATATGGTGTCCGCTATGCTAGTATGATTCCAGTTCTAGTGGATATGTTTTCCACTAGGACTAAGGCGGATATGTTTTTCGCTATGCTAGTATGATTCCAGTTATAGTGGATATGTTTTCCACTAGGACTGAGGCGGATATGGTTTCCGCTATGCTAGTATGATTCCAGTTCTAGTGGATATGTTTTCCACTAGGTCTGAGGCGGATATGTTTTCCGCTGTGCTAGTTCGATTCCAGTTCTAGTGGATATGTTTTCCACTAAGAGCGGATATGTTTTCCGCTATGCTAGTAAGATTCCAGTTCTAGTCGATATGTTTTCCACTAAGAGCGGATATGTTTTCCGCTATGCTAGTATGATTTCAGTTCTAGTGGATGTGTTTTCCATTAAGACTGAGGCGGATATGTTTTCCGCTATGCTAGTGCGATTCTAGTTCAAGTGGATGTGTTTTTCTCATGTGGATGATCTTTCTTTATCACGTTTCAGTATTACAAGCAAAGGCATTTGATGATGCAGCCGGCACGCCGCCCTTGCCTAAGAATGTAAGGAAACGAGTCGGGGAGACTCAACGGCGTAGGAGAAGTACATTGACTTCGGCGTCGTCTTCCAGTAAAGATGAAGCCATTCTTCGCAAGCCGCGAAAGTATTGTATTCAATGTATAATTATGTTGATTTGTTGCTCAATATGGGACTTATTTGAGTTGCCATATATTTTATAATCAATGTACAGATGTCATCGTAGTCCGTGCTTTGAATAATTGTTTTTATTATATTCAGAACAATACTTGGTATTGTCGGATTCATAAATAAAGATTGCTCACTATTATTAATCAATGTCAAAGTAGTAATGATATCAATTTTTGTTAGATGTCAATGAATTTAGTGTAGAATTAGATCATCATCCTCTTAGCGTTATCCCAGTTGCAATCTGGGGTCCGCTTTCTAGTCTAACCGGATTTGGCTGAATATTAGCTTTTCCACAGAGCGACTGCCTGTCTGACCTCCGCAACCCGAAGGGATAGCGATGTTCCATGGTTTAGACTAGTGTCAGTTTATTTAGAAGGTACTGACGACCTGTAACGACTGTCAAAGATCTTCATGACAACCGGGACCGACGGCTTAACGTGCTCTCCGAGGCACGGGACAAGCGATAATTAACCATTCAATACGCACATAACTCCGAAAAGTCATTGGTGCGCGCCGTGGATTCGAACCCGATATCCTCTGCATGGCAGTCTGTTGGTATATCCACTCGGCTATCGCCGCCTATCTTAGTGTAGAATTAGATATTTTATTTTATTTTACACATTTTAGGGAAACTTACAGCTAGAATACACAGTAGAATATACAATAACAGAAATACGGCCAGTTACAAGTTTCCACAGATGGAATATGTTTACAAAGAAAAAGAAACTGGGTAGACAGCATTATCTAAGCTTCTCAGCATTAATCAAAGTAATTATTACTTAAAGATTTTTTAAATTTAAGAGTGCTAGTGTTTAAAATTTCGAAGTCAGCATTCCGACTTGCGTCATTGTATAAACGAGCAGCCGTAGCCAGGTATGAATTCTGTCTATAGGTTGTCTTAACATCAGGGATGTGTAACAGTCTAACATTGCGCAAGAATGCAGATGGGACTTGCAAGCCTATTTTATTCACCAGCTCAGGAGTATCAACTGTGCCGTTCATAATATTGAATAGGAATTTCAGATCCGCAATGTTCCTCCTAAGAAACAATGGAAGAATGTGGAATTTCTTGCTCTTGGTAAGTAGGTTTGTAACACTTTGAGCGATATTGAATGTACCTCATGAATTTTTTCTGTATGCTCTCAAGGCGGTCTACGTAAATGTTATAGGCAGGGTTCCAGATTTGAGAAGCATATTCCTAGTGACTACGAACGAGTGAACAATATAGAATTTTCATAGTTTTAATATTATTAAATTCTGCAGACACTCTCATTATGAAGCCTAATGCTTTAGAGGCCTTGCATACTATGTTATGAATGTGTGTATCAAAAAGAAGTTTTGAATCGAATGTAACGCCCAAGTCCTTTATTTCATTGACCCTGTTTACTACCGTGTCAAAGAGTTTGTAGTTGGTGTGAAGTGGGACGGGCTTACGCGTGAATGAGCAAACGTAACACTTGGAGACGTTCAGATCTAATTTGTTTAGTGTACAGTAATTTTGAAATCTATCCAGGTCATCCTGCAACAATGCAGCGTCGTCTAGGTTTGATACTTTTTTCATTACCTTCATATCATCTGCATATAATAAGATTTTCGAGTGTATAAAGCAAGGATTGATATAATTTATAAAGATGTTGAACAAAAGAGGCCCTAACAATGATCCCTGGGGAACTCCGGAGGAGATAATAGTTGCTCTAGACGAGTAGCCATTCAGTACCACTGTTTGACACCGATTTTCCACGCACGACGCGAACCATCTGTAGAGATTACCTCTAATGCCCATGGAGTACAACTTGTGCATAAAGGTTGCATGGTCGATCCGGTCAAAACATTTTTGGTAATCTGTGTATATAACATCCACTTGAGACTGCTGAAACATATTATGTGATAAAAAATCGCTACAGAGAACGAGATTTGACGTTGTAGATCGTCCTCTTAAGAAGCCGTGCTGATGTTAAATAAAACTTAGTTTCAATGCAGAATAAGTTTGCTTATAAACAATTTTTTCCAGGATCTTTGCAAATACACATAACTTTGATATCGGTCTGTAATTTTCGACAGATGTTTTAGGTCCCTTTTGGTATATGGGTGTTACATACGCCGATTTCCAGACGGTGGGTACTACGCCCGCAGTGAATGTTTTTTAAATAATAAAGTGAGTGGAATGGCAAGACTTCTAGCGCATTTTGCTATAAACACCGGGGAAATGCCATCTGGGCCAGCTGACTTGTTCAGATTAACGTGTTGTAGAAGCGAGACTACTTCTTCATCGCGAACGTCAATGTCACTTATGTGTAAAGCATCGATACCTACCTTCGTACAGATACCTGTACCAGTTAATGACGGGAAGCTAGCGCAAGGATTAGAATTGACAAGGAAATTTGAATTAAAAAATCGCAGAACATATTACATATTTCTTCACCATTACCTGATGACCGCTGCCCAAATTGTAATACAGACGGGTATGCTATGGATTTTTTCCGCGATTTAATGTAACTCCAGAATGATCGCGGGTTGTTTCCTATGTCAGATTCTATTTTCCTTATGTAGTCATTGTACATAACCCTTTCCATGTCTTTTCCCCTTTCCCGCAATAGGCTGAAGGCCTGGTAATCTGCAAGGTTACCATACTTTTTGTATTTCTTGTGATGCTTGGCTTTTTCACTGATTAGTTTTATAAGTGATTTTCTGTACCAGAGCGGATACTTAGTTTGTGGGAGGACCTTTTTTGTTGGAATATGATTTGTAAATTGCATCTGTATTACTTCGTAAAAATATGACACCGCGTCCTCTAATGACCTGTTGCTCAATTCGAAGTGCCAGTCAATGTCGTTAAGGTTGTTATTTATTATGTTAAAATCAGCTAAATGGTATTGCAATTTTATGTAAGGGCGATTAGACAGAGAGGCTAGTTCGATGAAATTCACGGTGACAAACAAAGCTTTGTGGTGTGAGTCCTCAGACACCAGTGGATCAGTACTACAAGTGACATTAACCTCGTCATTGCATAGCACTAGATCCAAAATCCTATTATTATTGTTTGCACAGTTATTATATTGCAAAAGACCGCAGGTGTTAAGGTTGTCTATAAATTTTAATTGAATGTCGCCAGAGAGATTACTAGCGTACAAGGAACCACCTCCATCTGCCATTTGCCATGTTATATTTGATTGATTAAAATCTCCTTAAATGATGTATTTATCTAACGGATGTCCATACACATTATCTAATAATTTGCTACTAAAATTATCTAATTGAACTGTTAATGAATCACCACGGTTTTGGTTGCAGATATAAACAACACAGATATGCAAATTAAATGATGATTTAGGTCGTTTGCGGTGCAATTTTAATGTTACCCACAAGTCCTCCGCGGGCGAACACCACTCACTTCGCGAATCAGCCACTAAATCTTTCTTTACGGCAATTAAAACTCCCCCGCCCATTGCTTGACCTGTACGCACGTAATCCCGGTCCCGTCTCCACACCAGATACCTTGCATTAAACAATTCACTGTCCATTAGACTGTCGATTAACCATGTTTCGGTTAGACATATCACATCAAAGCTATTGATACACACATTCCTATAAAAACACTTGTTTGCGTTCGTAGTCCCCTAACATTCTGGTAGTAAATACTAATCGGTACCATAATAAATCATTAAAGCATAATACTTTGTATAGAACAGATAATAAGGTACATTCGTCAAAACAAGTAATAAATTTAATAGACAAAATGCGACTTTGTTAGTACAGTGATTAAGCGCAATACACGGAAAGCAAAACATATTGTAAAAAATAAAAGTTGGAGTATAATTATGAACATTTGAGAAAGACTGCAAGCAGAATTGAGATCTATGACTATAGAAATTGTGTACAAAATGGCTTGAGCAAAGTAATTCAAAGGGGCCGGTATCAGGCGGTAGGTGAACAAATGTCCCGCGGTAGAAAGAATTGTTACCTGCGGTTCTCAAAATAAATGGTGTAGTGTGTTTAACTGACAAGTCAGAAAGCTGAATCGACATTCTTAACCTAAAAACTTGTGTAGATCTTGTTCGGACTTGATGCAGTGTATCGGTGAAGTCGAGTTTTTTCGCAATAAAATCTTGCAGCCTTTAACCCATACGTGATCGAATCCGCGCTCCCTAGCCAGGGTTTTCGTTCTATTCAGTAACAACTTATTTTCCAAAGTTAGGTAGTCGTTGACATAGATCTTCATGTCGCCTGGTAGCTTCAGGTCACTGGGTTTGTCATTTTTTAAGTAACTGCTGTGTAATGAGCATATAATGTTTGTATTGCGACTATCGTTCCTCATGGGGACTTGTACTATATAGTTGATTTGCTCTTTAGGAATGATACAGTTGATGGCTTCCCCGATCTAGGCGACAATTGTGAAGAGGTTTTCAGAGCTAGTTGTAGGTACTGCTTTTATCTCGATATTATTAATCCGGGATCTTTGTTCACTCTCGCGGTACAAATTCTCGACTTTAGTAACTCGCTGCTGTAGCAATGTTACCTCTTCTTTTGATTTTTGCAGCGATGTTATCTCTTGCTCCAGGGTTGACACTCTTTCTGTTAGAGACTCCACCGAGTTATGCACAAATTCTATTGAAGTTTTCATGTCAGACAAGTCATTTCTCAGGGCTTTCAATTGCTCCAGTTTGGTCTGAATGGCTTTCACACTGTCCACCAAGGCCGGAAGAGCCTCCATCTGTGTGGTCAACTACTTGAGTTGGTCTAAGATCGACTCGGTGGCCAAAGAAGCGGTGCCTATGCGAGGGCTGGCTGCAGCTAGTGACTTGCAATTGCTGCATTTCCACGTAGCTCTTCGATCGCCAAGTTTTCTCCAACCTGCTTCCATTATACCAGCACAGGGGAAATCAAACTGCCCCGTTCATAGTAAACATGTGACATCGTCTCTAAACTCAGCCTCACAACGTTTGCAATAAAACATTTTTAAAATGTGTGTAACTGTGATAGTAAAAGTTTGAGAAACGCTTTGCTTGTTCACCGAGCGACAGAGCGATTGCGCGCGCGTTCGGTTTACTGTCTACCGACGTACTTATTATATGTCAGAGTTAATTGGATTCACTGGGTTAATAAAATTATTATTTAAAAATAAAGTTATATGTGGCTGGTCTGAAACTGTACTTCCTTTGACATTAATTCGAGCAATATTTTCATGGTAAAATTGCCTTTGGAGGCATTGATTTTTATGTTAAATTGATAATGCGTTTGAGCGTTAGAGAATACTTATGTTGATTTATTTTTTCTTGTTAATTTTGCGTAAAGTGTATTTTATTATAGTATTTTAAATCTTAAGTAAGTTTTAATTGTTTGTTTATACATAATACTTTGCAAGAATGTTGTGTATGTCTGTAATAGATATACATATTATAAAATAGTATTTACAGTGCCTTATTCTTAACGCATTTTAGTATGTATATTGTTGATGTAGCTTTAAGTAAATAAAAAAATAAATACTGTAAATTTGGTTTGATAGGATTCGTTTCCTGTTTTGCGATATGTCCATAACAGTTCTCATCATTTTTATATTGAATATCAGATTTATTCCATTAAAACAAACATAGTTATGTCTATTAACAATTTTATAATGATTAATCTTGATTTCCAATATGTGTCGTTCTTTTCTTTTTTCACTTGTACTTAAACGACCGAATGTCATATTTCTTAAATATGTTATTCACGATTCTAGTAAGTTAACCATTGTCTTATACCTATGTATGTTAGTAACTAGAATGTTGTAAATACGTGCGCCAGGAGGCAGCACGTTGTCGGATGGCCGAATGTCATATTTTAATATTAATTACGAGAATTATTTTATAAACACTCAAATGATTTATGGGCTATACGTCAGCGCGCACATCACTTCACTAACTACCCACTCTTTTTGATTATAATAAAGAGGGACGAGTCGAATTGAAAGGCGCGATGCCACAGGCAGTCTTATAACAACTCTCGGACGTAACTGACGTAACTAAGTAGCTAGCAAGAATTATTGTAACATTTTGTAGTTGTGCAAAAGTATTGCTTTATAAAAGTGTACCTGTGATAATTGAAATAAACGCAGAGTGGTGTATACTGGATTTAGTGCTTTTCTTCAAATTTGGATTAGGCTTTACATTTATAGTACTTCCTGGATATCTAAAAAATAAATTTGCGTCCTCTGACAAATGCAACCCCAAATACAACTTTTCAATGGTAAACTAGTAGGTGCTTCAAATAAATTAAAAGTCTTTCACATAAATGCAGTTTTCCCTATGTAGTTTCGAATATAGTTATTATGCTATTCACGTAAAGTCAAAACTGGCACATCAAACTAATATAAAGTTGCTTGTTTGGTTACAATAATGTACCTGCATAATAATTTGCAACCCACATACCGTAAGTTTACATCAGGCTTCTTATTATGCTGATTTCGTTAGCTTCAATCATTTGACCGTGTATTTACCAAAATATCAGCAGGTCATTATGCCATTAATAGGTTTTACAGTGAACGACTATTGCGATGCTTACAGAGAAATTAACAAACTTTTTAATTTTATACTTTATAAATAGCCTTCATTTGAGGAACAAGAAAAGTCGCGACCTTTTTTATCTATACTTTTTATATATCGCAATGGAGTTCCTCTTCGTGAACCGGGTAAAATATTATACAAATGCCCTTGAAATTTGAAATAGATAAAACCTCCGTTTAGAATCGGGTCCGACCTTTTTTTATAGATAACAGGATGAGTATGGGTATCCAAGGCTTTTTCGTAACTACCTACCTACCGTAATTTGCCAATCGAATGAGCTGACGGCTCCTGATAAAACTTGTCGACAGCTCCTACGTTTTACGCGTTGTTTTATAAAAACTTTTTATGAAGAGTAAAGATATATTGTATTTTGAATGTGTTTTATACTGAGCTAATATTGGGTTTCATTGTTGTTGGGAAATAAACTCGCGAGAACAACAATGAAAAGTGCCGTGCTTGTTTTTAAAATGACCTGCATTGCTGATCTTTTCCAAGTCATCAAATTACAGAATTCCAATTATTTTAATTGTGGGTGCCGATAGTAAAACATAAAGATGTATGAAATTGGCGGTATTTTCGTCTAAAAGGCAATTCATCAATCTACTTAGAGGCCAAAACGTTTTTAGCGTGATCTCTTACATCTCAAAAATACAATTCGTTGTAAAAAAAGGTTCGTAATGCAGAAAGAGGTTAGGAAATTGAAAATTGTGCCGCGAAATATAACCCCATTACTAGGGAATTGAGCTACGTGAGAATGTTTTAGAATTTCGTCTCCCCGTTCGCTTGCGCCAGTTCCGAGTTAACTCCGAGTAACTTTACCTGCGTCCTATCTGTTTTTAAGCGATAAGGAAGATTGTCCTTGTTCACACATGAACATGCCATTTCAGCGATATAATCCTACGTGAGTTCCTATACGCATTATACGCTAGGTACAAGTTAGGATAGGTTTAGGTTACATATAGGTATAAGGATTAGGATAACTAGCATAGGATATTATAGGTGATAGGCTACGACTCTAGGATAGTGTAGGTTAACAAGTTAGATTAGTCCCTTAGCATATAAACACTCTCGGTACAGTTGGGTTAGTAGCGTAGGGCTGCTATCCCGCGGTTCATGTGGTCCTTCGAGCCGAATAATTGGTCAACGATGCAATTAAATGAAAATTGCACCGTTGACCAATTATTAAAAAATCAAATTAACACTAAATGTCCTATAAATATCACTACACTAAAAGGCAAATAATATATTTTGGAAATAACTATGCACTGGTTGTCTATGTCAAAAACCAATAAGCGAGAAGAGATAATTATTCGAGACGTAGCAGTAATAAAAATCGCCGACAACTGCATAATAAAATCCATTAACAACAGACTCGCTGCTAAGAGAGCGTAATCGATTCAGGTAGCGGAGTCTTTTTCAAAACAATTAAATTTTAGTACAGACACATATGTATCAGATAGAAATAAGAAACTGAATGTATCTAAGGAAGATGTAATAGAAAGATCCAGTGATTTTTACCAGCACTTCATAAATAAAGAATCGAAACTAGAAATAGAGCTTAACGACAACATATGGAAAACCATCCAGTCTCACACATACATAGTGAGCTGTGTGTCATCAACAATATTGATGATAATTATAATTATATTCGTCTGTTATGGTCCAAGGATAGTCACATGTACAAAAACAAGAATAAATCAGCGAAGAAAACACCCCAAATCAGCAAGATCGGATCCACCACTCCCGCAACGTGCACCACATCAAGACAGCAAACAACCATCCACGCACACTGCATGGAATACCGTCTACAGCTAGCCGAACCATCTGCCGAAGCCTCCCAGGGAGCAGCCGCTGAACCAGGACGCAGCCAAGGATGACTCCATAGAATAATACCAACTGGAGTTGCCTGTTCCTCGGAGAGGCCAGAACGTTCACACATGAACATGCCATTTCAGCGATATAATTCTACGTGAGTTTTTACCGCAACAATCATTGTTCGTGATTTCTATTAAATTAAGAGAAAATCACGTACTCACCTAAGGTACATACCGCTGAGATGGCACCATTCACACGCAGCACACAACAAAGTTTAGTATATAAGATCATGTAGAATAAGAAATAAACTAGTCACAAGTTTAATCCGACTTTGACTCGATACCCTTCCCATATCTCTGACGGTGGCCAAGACACCTTTAGCCATCAGTACTGATCAGCTCGGTGAGTCTGTCGAGTTAGCCGTCAAAAAAACATCTCCACCATACCTAATTCCTACCCACAGTCCGTCTGTCATCATAGGTCTCCGGTGGCAGATATCCCGCACCTATCTATATAAGTATATTATATTAATACGTATGGTAGGGTAGGGTCTAGGGATTTGTAGGGACAAATAGGATAAGGTTCTTAGGCGCGTACGAATCGTAGGTCTGTATCACAGCATACCACAGTAGTACCACGATAGTACGTGCCATAGGTTAAGGGCCTAGTAGTAGGTGCGTATAAGTGCTGGTCTGTATCACATAATACTACAGAGCACCAAGCCTATACGCATTATACGCTAGGTACAAGTTAGGATAGGTTTAGGATACATATAGGTATAAGGATTAGGATAACTAGCATAGGATATTATAGGTGATAGGCTACGACTCTAGGATAGTGTAGGTTAACAAGTTAGATTAGTCCCTTAGCATATAAACACTCTCTGTACAGTTGGGTTAGTAGCGTAGGGCTGCTATCCCGCTGTTCAGTCCTTAAATCGTCTCTGTGTACGCTCGACATCATAAATTAGTTTATCGAAATGTTATGTAACCAATAAACGTCGGCATTTATTTTATACTGATACTTATAAGTTCATTAAAGATGTGTCTCGTTAGTTAAATAGCGTGAGTTAAGGCGTTACTGTACATAAATTCGATGAAAGTGGAATTAACTATTCATACTACTTACCCCTATGACTGCTTTTCGATAAAATAACGTTTTCTCAAAACCTTGAAGAAAGTTTTCTTTCTTATTTAAAAAGGCGTAATACCGTTTCATCACCGCTTTAAGTATATCCTCAATACAATATTCTTATAAGTTCAATATCATCTCCGTTTTAAAAATAATTTCGGTATAAGGTAAATTTTAAAAAGCAAAATTAAATGTTGCCAGCGCTGGATTGTTATGAATAAATTTATCTAATGGAACGAGATTCGATTAAGTAGGTATCTATTACCATCCGCATGCGCAATTAAGTGCGTCACGTTCTAATGCCATTAAACTGTAAATTCACGGTAAATTTATATTAGTGTGCGTGCGTATATAGATTGATCGGTGTTTATATAGGTATGCTAATGTATTCGGATTAACGTAATTAAGTTTTGGTACCTATTGTTCCGCTTCGAGATTGGTAGACTTTTTAATCAACTTTAATTGATGGAGGTTCACAATTCAGTGGAAGTACCTAATCTGTTTAGGTTTCAGATACATTGGTGAATAGGTATCACTTAGAATGCATGAATAAATGTTTTACTATTTGCCTTAGTACTTTCTCAGAAAATAGATGCAGAAATAATAGACGATGCCCGCAGCTAGGCTCACAATTTTTTTTTTTACTGGGCTTGTTTCGTCCTTGGGAGTTTGGGGAAATCCCTTCTTAGTGCATCCCTATCGGTCCCCAAGGAACATACATGCCGAACTTCAACTTTCTGCGCCTAATGGTTTCGGCTGTGCAGTCTGTCTATCTGTCAATGACGCAAGCATTTTATAGATACAGATTAGACTACCGAAACAATGGCTTACTTGCTCTATCGAGATATCTGTCAATCTCTGTAAGCGTAACCATTGTCTGTTGACGACACGATAGCATTATCCGTGATGTTTGCAAGCATGATCGATGCTCGTCCACCCTCAAGCCAACTGCACTCTTGCATAAGAGTGTGTCATGCAGTAAATTCAACGTTTATACAGCCGTGTACATGTAATTTAAGTATTTCGAGCTGTTTGGTTAACCTCGTATTATTTAGAAATTGGCCAATATACTTAATTATTATATGTGGGGACGAAAGATTGTTCCACAGACCAATCAAGATGAGTAAGGCAAATTGTAATTGTAACTTATCGTAGGTATAAGTAATAAAACGTAAATAAGGCAGACTCATCGAATAATACAATACATGTGACCAATATAATTGAAGGTAGGATATTCTGAAAATATACCGAATTGCTCTACAAATATCAGGTTTTTGTATCTATATAAGTTTTATTTGGTTAGTTTTCTGGTTAGGCCACGTTTTATGGTTTTGTACTCCATATGTGTCATTATTGACCAAATAAACTGGGTTTTGAAATTTTTAATAAGAATAATGATTAAAGTTATGTTTAAGGGGCCTTATAATACCTATATTGCTTGCGAGGTATTATAAGGCTTTTAAATTGACAGAAAAGTGTCGCCTACACTTTTTTGTCAATTTAAAAGCCTTATTGCTTCGCTGTTAACCATTTAAGGAAATCTGGACACAAAGCAATTATAAACGGTTAATAATGTTTTCTATATTTGTATTGTATAATATTTAAGAGTATAAAAAAGATCTGTAATTAAACTATAAATAAATGTTTCTTTGAAATTTATTTTAGTAACCAAAGACAACCAAGCGGGCATTGATTGTTATCGAGCGGATATGTTGAATTTTATTTCTGAGGTAACTAATTGGTTACTTACTTACATTACTAATGACTAGAATTGTTGGTATTTTTAACCAAGTTTGTCTTTCTCTAATACTGAAAAAGACACAGATAAAAATAATTCTTAAAAAAAAAACATAAAAACAAATAAAAATAAAATTATAGACATATAACCAGGGAACACCCGGACTCACAACAACCATTTGTGGATCACACAAAGTGTTGGCTCGTGAGTCGTGAGGCAATTGAAACACACAATATAGTGCCTATAAAAATGTATGCCTATGTAACATAACAGCATAGCAGTACAGAATTCGTGTTCCAAATATTTATACCCTAAATGCCTGTGCTCGGTCAATCAGCATGAATGAACACAGTGCACATTGCACCTTGTTATATTTGCTACGTCACTGAAAAAATAAACCGCAAAACAAGTATTTCAGGTCAATAATGTATCTGACAAAAATAGAGCTATAAGTAAATGCTGATTGAATTGACTTTTTAAAATTTTCTTAAATTTTCGTCATTTTTACGATTGCCAGACAATTTTTTGTAGTCCTAATAAAGTTACCTGGTTCACATTTCTATTTCAAGCTACATTCCATTTTCTATTTAGAATCTGGTCAACTGCAAGAAATTTCGATACAAGTATTTAAATTACCAATACATAGAGGCCACAGAAATACAAAATTGATTCTAATATTTTTGATTGAGGCTCACACGATTCTATGAACAAGGCATTACTGAAATTTTTACGTGAATTCACTTGCCATCAAACCAAACCAAAACAAAGGTACGCAATATTAATTTCACATCTAAATCTGAAAGAGACTGATGATGGAAATCGATCCGCTGTCATACTCTACCCGGAGTAAAAAAAATTAATGGTTCCGGCCGGTTAATCTCATAATATTATAAAATATAATTAGAGCATTAACTTTTAGAATTGTACAGGCTGATTGATATTATAAGATAACGTCATGATTATTTTTATAAGAATCGATTAAAAGATTTTAATGTAGGATTGAGAAATTCAACGCGAATGAACTTTGTTTTACCTGCAATTGGTTAGTTGGGAATAAACAAGGATATACCATAAATATTTTTCATTTGCATTACATTGCCCTTCATAAAATTTTCAATATCACATCGTTTTCTTGCCCAATGCCCAGTTCCAATTTATTTGTGGTCGGTGCAGTATATCCTTCGCAACCCGTCACTGCTGCCTGTTATCCGTTCATTTACCCCTTTCACTTTCATATCTATCCTCACACAATCCATCCATATTTTCTTTGGCCTTCCTCAATCTTTGGTCCTTTAAAATAATAAAATGTTCAATATATATACCTAATTATTAATTTATGAGTAGACCTCACCACGTTGTATTTTATTATTAATTGCTTTATTAATATTATATAACGTGTGAACAAATAAATAAATAATATATAGTATATACTGAAGATGGCTATGTGACTTATACCTGAATATATTAAAATACAGCACATTTCTTTAACCTGTATTTTTTAAATACGTCGAAACATTGTTTTTATCAAATGATAAAAAATATATTTAATACATGATATTTTTTTAACATGATTATTTGGCTGCACTTTAGTTACGCTTTCTTATATTTGCTATCGTCTTGTTCACGCCGTTTCCTATTTGTGAGTTATTTATTATTTATATAAACTTTATATACAATACATTTATGTAGGTACAATGGTGGATTTAATGCTAAAAGCATTTTCTCCCAGTCAACCATATGGTGATGCAGAGATTGTCATGGTAGGTGTACAAAATAGTTAATAAAGGAGGAGGATATGCAAATATACATAATCATAAAGAAATAAAATATAACATAATCATATTATATTATACCTCATATATATAAATAGGTTACATGCATACTCAATATATAAATATTATTAAATATATATACAAATTATATAAATATTGCTATGATTGCCGAGTACCTGATGACTGGACCACAGCGGTGGTTGTGCCTCTTTATAAGGGAAAAGGCTCGCAACAAGACTGCAAGAACTATAGAGGCATTAGCCTTCTCAGCATTGTTGGCAAATTGTATGCGAAGGTACTGATTGAAAGAGTTATGGAAGTAACTGACAAGAAAATATGGGATGTACAAGCAGGATTCCGAAAGGGTATGGGGTGCACGGATCAAGTCTTTTCCTTGCGGTGCGTAGCCGAAAAATTCTTGGCCAAAGGTCAAAAGGTCTATTGCGCATTCGTGGATTTGAAAAAGGCTTACAATAAAGTGGTGAGGAATGAAATGTGGTCGGTACTGTCGATGTATGGGGTGAACAGCAGCCTCATACGAGCTCTGAAATCCCTTTATGAAGATTCTAGAGCTTGTGAGAGGATAAATGGGTCGTACACGGATTGGTTTACCATCGAGACAGGTGTTAGACAGGGATGTGTAGCGTCGCCGTGGCTGTTCAACCTCTTCATGGACAGTTGTTTGCAAGATTTGAAAAATATATAGTGACTGTGGATTAAGGATGAATGAGTTACTTGTCAAATGCCTCCTTTATGCTAATGATCAGGTTATACTTGCGTCTTCAGCGGAGGAGTTGCAGGAGATGGTATCAATCATGCATGGTGCGTTAGAGAGGAAAGGAATGAAAGTAAATGTAAGTAAAACGAAAGTTATGGTTTTTGAAAAGGAGGAATGCGTTACGGCTTGTAATGTTATGATCGATGGACAGCGAGTGGTGCAAGTGAATGAGTTTATATATTTAGGTACGCTGTTTACAAGAGATGGTAAGAATGTAGAAGATATTGAAAGAAGTGTTAATGCAGGTAATAGAGTGAATGGAGCTCTGAAGGGGTTTATGAATAGTCAAAACGTGTCCAAAAAGGCACGTTTGGCTGTGCACAGAGGGCTGTTAGTACCTACTCTTATGTATGGTAGTGATAGTTGGGTATGGCAGAAGAATCATGAAAGTAGAATAAATGCTGTAGAAATGAGAGCACTAAGAAGTATGTGTGGTGTCTCTCTGACTGACAGAGTAAAGAATTGTGTGATAAGAAAGTGTTGTGGGGTAAAAGAAGATGTAGTGACAAGCATCAAGAAAGGTATGCTAAGATGGTTTGGACACGTGGAGAGGATGGATGACGAAAGACTGACCAAGCAGATATATAAGGCAAGTGTGGAAGGGACAGGACGAAGGGGAAGACCTAGGCGGACGTTCTCTGACCAGATTGGAGACATCCTAAAAACAGGACAGGTTAGAAGCACCCTGAACAGAAGAGCATGCATGAGGAATCTGATGGGAGTGAATGAAGCAAGAGAGATATGTCAAGATCGTTGCAAATGGCGCTCCGTAGTTTCTGCCTACCCCTCCGGGAAACAGGCGTGAGTCTATGTATGTATGCTATGATTGAGATAATTGTGCCAATAATAAGCAATTTGAATGTCCAACGTTATGTCATTTATTAGAATTTATGTACCAAATGCTAATCTAAATCTTACTCCAGGCTAATCTTGTTCAATATGCTTGACATTATATTAAATGAAGTACAAATAACGAAAGCATTATTTTTTTATTTTCCTCTTTGTATAATTAATTGTACTAGATGCACTGAGTAGGTAGATAAATATATACATATTTAGAAAGTTTAAATACTCGTCAATTCATGTCAAAATGTACAAAATCGTAACAGTGTAATTGAAACTTGTCTTTTCATAAAATTACCTATTGTCCATAACGCTGCCCTGTAATATCGTTTTGATGGTGCGCCGAAACAGATCGCCCTAATGAGAAAAGTTGGATAGCCGTGAGCCTCAGAAACAATGCCAACACCCAACAATTTCCTGACACTGGACAATCAATTCAAAAGCTTTTTACAGCTACCTCCTTCACTTTTCTCGGTTCCTTACTCGAGTTTCAGCTACTTGCTTGTTTTCGACGTTTAAGCTTAAAAACAGAATATAAATTAATGCGCTTTGATTGTTCTGTTCAAAGCGATATCAACCCCGTTCATAAACTGTCTCACTATGAGACTTCTTTTATAATTAAAGATGTGAGAGAAAAGGCAACTGAATTTTAGAAGACTTTAGAATAAATTATTATATTCATTCAGAATTAATGTCTAGTGATAATGTTTTCGTTTTTATTAGTAATTATTATTTTCGTTCTGAGTGTGTCAGAACGAAAATAATAATTACTTGAGGAAAAACGTTAACGGCATTAATTCCCTCACTAGATAACTAAAGTTAGTCAGGCTTTTACGAAAGTAGAATGTAAGAACGAGCAAGAAGAAGTTTAGCAGTTCGTACTGGACACGTAAAACTCATCAATATTTTGTTTTAAACTAAATTCATCGTAGTTATATTATATTATGCTTATGTGGCTTTTTTTTCAAGTTTTATCAAAGCGATCAAGGTAAATGTGGTCTAATTTAAAATTATTAGTGCATTTGCCAGATGGTTATGGCAATAAAAATAACGAGACAAGGTATATAACGTCTTATTTATTTTGGGTACAATATGGCGTATATACTATGATAATGGGTGCTTGTTACAGTCTTAACTTATCGGTGAACAGTGTGCTTAATCTACCTAAGTGAAAATATACAGTCGACACGTGCAGGTATGTAGTCGCTACATGTACACCCCCTTTAAAAAAAATATATAAACAATAATTCTTAAAAACACTTTGTGTCGTGAAAAATAATCGTGCGCCATGATATTATAATAAACATCGTAGTGACCTTAAACTAGCTGACTAAGTTATGTGTGGAATTTGCTGATGGTTGCGATAACGCGCATCCTGAGTCGATGTGTATATTTGTCATGCATGTGCCATGATCTACGTTATGCATTACACTAGTTTTGGTTGTTATTTGCGAGATTCCTCATTGTCTTGTCTAGCATTTTGAGTATTCCATAGAAGAGGAAGATACCCAGTTTAATGATAATTTGCCCCATTGCGATGTTCCTCATCCACCATAATTCTTCCAAGATGAAACTTTTGAGCTGGTCGGCTTCATTTTGGTTGAGGCATCTTTCGGCGTTGCACTCTATTTGGTCTTTGGAGCTTTGGTTGCCCATTGTTCTTCGAGGGTCTTAACGACAAATGTTGGTGTCTACTGTGATACCGCGGTTATTTAAATCGACTAATTGCTTGCATCAGCGAATACCGAAACATACTTTTGGTTTAACCGTCCGCCCTGACTTGGTTATGTACGTGCTTGAATCACTGTGGCTGTATTCTGCATTTGGTACGTTAAAAGGCTTGTTGTTGATAACAAATGCTGGTTTTAATCTGTCTATTGATATTACTGTTTCCTTTTCTTTGATCTTAATGATATATGCCTTATCCATCCTTCTTATCACTGGGAATGGCCCTTCGTAGGTTGGTGAAAGACTTTTTTATTCGGTCACATCTAACAAATCCGTGTGAAAATTCCTTGAGCTCGGAGTGTATAAAAACAGTTTTATGATGACTCTTGCGTTTCGGTACTGATGTCATCTAAGTGATATCCTTTTGAATTTTCTTAACAAAAGCCTCGTAAGTAGAATACTGAAAAGATGATTTGAAAAATTCTCCTGGAAGGCAAGCAATGCATGTTTTAAACCAGTTATTGATGTCTTTGTTCATACTGGGCCATATATATCTTTGAGTATCATTTTTTTGCTAGTTCTTTTGCCTGGATGACTCAGGCCATGAATGACGTCAAAAACTTGTCTTCGAAATTTTTCTGGTAAATAAAGACGATTATTTCCTGTCGAAATGTTGCAGTTGATCCTTATTGTTGAACCTGGGAACATTATGCTTTTAAATTTCAAACTCTTATTGTCACGTAGTCTTATAAATGTTTCATCGTTAGATTGGCGTCTTGCTAAATCAGGGTAGTTAACTGGACATGGCACGTCAATTTGTTCGATACGTGCTAATGCATCCGCAGCGATACTACCACGTCCGTTTATATGTTGACGTTTGGTAACGGTTTTTGGGAAAATGTGTAGGTCAGAGGTCGATAGTCTGTAAAATAGTGAATTCTCTTCGTTCAATGAACCTTTGAAAGTGCTTGACGGCCATATATATTCCAAGTAGTTCTCTATCGAATGTTGAGTATTTTTGTTGCGCTTCACTTAACTTTTTTGAGAAAAACCCTATGGTTCCCACTTAGGTCCGGCTTTTTGTTGTTGATTCGCGCCGACACATGTCGAACTGGCATCTGTCTTAAGTGCAAGTGGGGCGGTGCGCGAAGGCTGTATTGTTAATATTGCATTTGTGATGATTTCCTTGCATTTCTCGAAAGCTTTTTCAGCCTCTGTTTTCCAAGGAATGAGGAGAGTTGTCGTTCTTTTTCGAGTCGCGTTAAGTCAATTACTTCTATAAAAATTAATCATGCCTAAGAATCTCCTTAATTCTTTAATTGTTTTTGGTTTGGGAAATTCTGTAATTGCTTTGTAATTCTCTTCCGTTGGGCGTATTCCCTGGCTCGTTATATGATAACCAAGGAAGTCTATTTCACTCTTGAGAAATTCGCACTTTTCGAGATTAATAGTTATCCCATTCTACCGTAGGCGTTTGAAAACTGTATCTAAGTGCTCGTAATGTAGATTCTCGTTTTCTGACGCAATTAAACAGTCGTCGATAAACATGAAGACGAAGTCCAAATCTCTGGATAGCGAGTCCATGAATCGTTGGAATGTTTGTGCTGCTTTCTGTAGGCCAAAAGGTATTTTAAATATTCAAAAATGCCGAAAGAAGTAATAATAGCTGTTTTTTCCACATCTACAACTGGTATGTAATAGTAGGCTTTTCGGATATCAATTTTGCTGAGTACGTATTTATTTTCTAATATATAAGTGAAATCCGTTAATCGTGGAAGTGGATATTTATCAGGTACCGTGACGTTGTTGAGCATTCGGTAATCTCCACATGGTCTCCATTCACCATTCTTTTTCTTAATCCTGTGCAAAGGGCTTGCCCACGGACTGTCCGATGGGCGACAAATTCCTTGCTCTATCATAGTTTTAAATTCTCTTTTGGCAATATGATATTTATCCGGTGGTAATGGTATATGGTGGAATATGGTGTTCAATCTTGTGTTTTGGAAAAGTCTTCGTGTTTTTTTTAAGAGTTGAATAATGTGCGGATGCATCCTGGCGTTGATCGTACGAATTGTATGTTGAGTCGATTTTATCAGGGTTGCAGGCGTTGTCAGCTCAGTTACCCTGTCAATTAGTTTCCGACCTGCTTTTTCGACCAATAGTTTAAAATATTCCAAAAAATCTGCTCCAATAATCGGTTGCGTCACATCGGTGCTGACGAAATTCCATGTGAAATTTCTCCGTAGTCCCAAGTTTAAAGTAAGTGTTTTTTCACCGTAAGTCTTTATTTTCGTACCATTAGCGGCGTAGAGTGTGTATTGTTCCTTTTGTATAAATGAATGTCGCTGTGGCTTGTAAATAACAAAAAAAACTGAAATATTTGCTCCCGCATCAATAAAAAATCTAATACCACTTTTTCGGTCAGTAATATTGAGGCGGTTGGACGGGTGAATAGCACAGAGATCCGCCGTAGTCTGTGCTTTAATTAGTTTCCCTGATCCCTTGAGATAAAATTTTGTTTCCTATCACAAGTACATTTTCTTGCATAATTTCCGAATAACCCCACAACACTCTCTTAGAGAGTGTTGTGGGGTTATTCGGAATTCGTTATTCGGTTATTCGGAGATATATATAAGGCAAGTGCGGAAGGGACAGGACGAAGGGGAAGACCTAGGCGGACGTTCTCTGACCAGATTGGACACATCCTAAAAACAGGACAGGTTAGAAGCACCCTGAACAGAAGAGCATGCATGAGGAATCTGATGGGAGTGAATGAAGCAAGAGAGATACGTAAAGATCGATGCAAATGGCGCTCCGTAGTCTCTGCCTACCCCTCCGGGAAACAGGCGTGAGTCTATGTATGTATGTATGTAATTTCTGAATTTGTTGTGATAGAAACAAGAGTGTTTTCTTTCTCGACTGCTCGCTCTTGTACTTGGTCTTAACGAAAAATGCTGACGGTTGAAATAACTCGGATCGCGTCGATATGTTCTGCGATCTTGCTGAATTTCGCTTAGTTCTAATTGCATTTTGCTAATTGTGCTAAAACGCATGTCATTGCGCTTTCGTCTGTTTTGCTTCCGTTCATTGCTGACACCTCGGTAATTTTTGAATTTGTTATGATTTTGTCGGCGATCTGGCTCATCTTGTTGATGGACATCGACAAGATGTCTTCCGTGACCGCTAGAATTGTGGTAACTGACGGCGGTAAAAGTTTCATCTACAGAAACTTGATAGTTTCGTCACCAATTTTGCCTCTTCCGAGTACTTGCATCGTGCGTAAAAGTTGCGAAGGTTTTTGTTCACCCAGGTCCATTTCCGCCAATATTTTTTTTAAATTCTGATTCTTCGTAGCAACTTATTAGACGTTCCTTGATGGTTTTATATTTTTCTGTGGTGGACGGTGAGGTAATGAGGTCACTAACTTGTAGTATTTCTTACTTCGATAGTTTTGCTATAACTGTAAAATATTTGTAATCATCTCCTTGTTTCAAATTGTGTAAACCATAATCTGGGTTGATCTCTCCAAAACTCCGGAATGCGGAAGAAAATGGAGGTGCCGGCTGCGATTCCAGTGTTTCTTGTTGGACGCAGTTTGATTTGCAAGTAGGAGAACTCATTTTGCTGGTATCTTCTGTTGCGAGGTCAACTATAGAGCAATGGTCGCGTCAAAGTCGAGTGAAATTGAGTGAAGTCGAGGGTCACTAATTTGCCAGATGGTTATGGCAATAATAATAACGAGACAAGGTGTTAAAACGTCTGATTTATTTTGGGTACAATATGGCTTATATACTATAATAATGCGTGCCTATTACAATCTTAACTTATCGGTGACCAGTGTGCTTAATCTACCTACGTGAAAATATACAGTCGATACGTGTAGGTATGTAGTCGCTACAGTGCACAACAGTATCACCAGCATTGTCATTTTCATGATTCGATAACGTTGCCAGAAGGCTATGCATATCGCACCCTGTGTACTTCTTGGTTCTGACAGGAGTTAATAGTGTTGGCTTGTTTCGTACTTTGTATATGTCGAATTCAGTAATTAGTATGAACGTGAACCGAATCGAAATACGCCATTTACTGCCGCAAGCTGGCATATTGTAACAAGTGGTGTTTTGGTGCACTTCCAAAGTCTTGATGTTAACCATGGCGATTGGAGCATTCAATGTTCGATCGTCCTGGAAGAAACACGATACGAAACACGACTTGATTCGTAGTTAGGTTGAGTGAAAGCAAAGTAACATTATTCAGAAAATAATTTGTAGTATGAAAAGTATATATCAAAATTAACTCAGTGTACCAATAATAGCAAATATTTTTTTATTGGATCAGATCCATCTACTTGTCTGCATTCCTTGAAAACTAAAGAATGGCTTCGACTCCCGCTACATCCGACTTAAGTATCATGTTCAACTATTCGGAATTACTAATTAATCTTATTAACCGGGAACTGTTTAAAACAGACGTGTATTGATAATGTTTCTTAGTTATGGCAGGCCCCCGTCACTGGCTCAAATTCACACGATAAATACCTACCATTTCCTGTACCGCTATCGGTACAAACGACAGAGGGCCGCCGCACGCCCGGCAGCGTGTACGCCCGGCAGCGTGTACGCACGCCACGTTTCCCGCGCTTTCTTATAGAAATGCCGAAACCCCGAATTTATTGTGCATTGAATGGGTGTTAAAGGCACAAAACAAATGAAAACTTGTTGTTTTTTCATTGCCGAAGGACAAACAATGGTTTATGTAGTAAGTAATGGTATAAGATTTGATATAAGTGGGTACTTATATAAAATTTCATCTACAAATTGACACAGTTTATTTTATTTAGAGCAAAGGTTTCTTACCTTTGCTCTAAATAAAATAAACTGTGTGAGGAAAACAAATACTAGGTATGTAAATGTTCGTAAATTGATAAGTTTAGGTTACTGCTAGAAATAAATATAAATGTGTAAATATCTACTTAATGTCATAATTTTATGTAAGTACTTACTGTATTGTCTGGTATTGTACCCGATAAAAGGAAATATGCAATAGGCCCCTACTACGTACGATTATTATACATTTTATTTCTTTTTATAACATATTACATACTTATTGTTAATTTTATTAAATATGTTAACAATATGTATTTACTAACTGACTCGTGTGTATATAGGTGTTTAGCAAATAAAATATGGTTATTTCGCAACACGTTTTATTAGCAAAATCATCATAAGAACAACCCTAGCGCCTTCGTTCGATGACGCGCTTGTACGTACAGTCACACAATCTGCAACTCTTTGCGTGAGTACTTAGGGTACATTTCTCTTCACTGCAAACAACGGCTATTATTATTAAGATTATGTAGGTTATTTTAGCGTAGGTATTTTCGATTTTGTAAGGAGTGATGTATCTGTTACGATGTAACTATTTAGTAATCTGTGGTTATGGTAAATAACCTACACAGGCATAAATTGCTAGTCGCTTAGTAACAATTAATGGAATCGCTTTGTGGAAACAACGTGTGTAATGTATAAAGGCATGACGTAGTACGTTAGAGATCATATTGATCAAACAGGATATTGTATTGTAAAAGGAACTTAATCAATAGATTGTCAAGACTTTAATCAACATAGCGCTGTTCTGGTTGCATCCAAGCCAAGTCTTTGTGATTGGGCTCCGGTTACTAGTCGAGCCAGATTTGATGGAATACTAGTTTTTCTACAAAATGATAGCCGTCTGACCTCCACAATCCAAAGGGATAGCAATAGTCCTTGCCTTAGTTTAGTGTCGCACATATCTTCGAAAAGTCAGTGGTGCCATTGGATGGATTTGAACCCGGCATCCTCTGTATGGCAGTCTGTTGGTATTTCCACTGGGCTTTCGATGCCTTGAATGTCATATACATTAATAAACTTAAGCAAACGGCCAATACACCGGTCGCTGCGTATTACAGAGGCTCTAGATACGAGTCTGTAAAGGAGGCAGTCTACAATCTGTACGTCGTACTAGAAAAAAAGATTTGAAAGAAGGTAGATGGCTGGTTGTTTTGTCCTTAACCAAAAAAATGTAAGAAGCATTATATCGAATAGAAAAACCAAGTAGCTTACATACTGAACTACTTAAAAATATTTTTTTTATTATAAGACAATCTTGAACTAAAGCGCAATATGTTCTAAATCAAAGTTACAGTAAACATACAGTACAGGTTATATATAATAATTAATAATCTACACCAAAAGTATGTATAAAATTTAATATCATTGTAAGAGCTATAACTGTTTTATAAAGCAGCATAGAACATGAAAAATAAATGCGTCAGAGAAGTGCTCCTATATTCAGCAGAATGAGTAATACAGTATAACTAAATGTGCTGGTTTGTAAGGCGCCTTTGCAAAGTAATCTACCTTAGGAACGCCTTGAGAGCGATGTGAAATATATTGATGTTAAATAAAATGTCAATGTATTTTGTGGAATTTTAAATTAAGAATGACAGTGTCAGTCTGTATGGTGACTGATTGAGAATACAAAGTGTCACTACCCTATTAGCGATGCTAAGATTCTAACTAGCGACTCTAGCGGCGAATTAGGAAGCTTTCAAAACAACTTTACTTCGAGGTTATAGTGGTAATTGTATTGAGCTGTCAAAAGTGTCGTACCCGGACAACTTCCAAATTCGCCGCTAGAGGCGCGCGGATAACCTTTGCATCGCCAATTGCATCCCATGACAACCATGGAATGAAATGGGGTAGTGACACTTATTAAGAGACGACAAAGGAAAATACACAATGCAAAAGAGACGAAAACTGGACATCAAACCATATACCCAACCGGTCAGCGTGATAAAGTAGGCCGAATCCTTCTATTGACTTAATGCTATTGTGGAACAAGTTAGGAATTACCTTCATTCCAATTATCAGAGGCCCATAGCCACTAGTGAACTGCGAAAGACTGTATGATGATGATGATGATATTAGTAATGACTATGATAATAAACTATCTCGTTGGTCTCGCGGCATAAATGTGCGCGTGGGATTGGGAGGTCGCGGGTTCGATCCCCGGGTCAGGCAAAGTGTTATTGGGTTTTTCCGTTAGGAAATTCTCAGTAGCAGCACGGAGTCTGGTAATGTGCCCGGTAACAGCAATAAGTTCCATCCCATTCTTGAGTCGGGGCGACTCAAGAATCAATCTTCACCATTATTGTTCCATGACGACGCGAGACCTCATACAGCACGAGAAACCGTCTTGACCCTTCAGGAACTGCAGTTAGAAACCATTCGCCATCCTCCGTATTTGTCAGATCTTGTTCCAACGGACTACCATTTTTTTCGTGATTTGGACGATTATCTACGTGACAAGAAGTTTTCTTCCCAGGAGGCATTACAAAATGCTTTCACATAGTTGTGCAGTCTAGATCCTCAGAGTTCTATCGCAAAGGCATAAATGACTTCCTATTAGATGGCAGCAATGTGTAGATAATAATGGTAACTATTTTGATTAAATAAATATGTTAAAAAATAAAAAAAAAACAATTTTGATTTTCAGTACAAATCGGTAATTTTATACTTAAACCCCTAATATTAATAGTAAAGATCATCGTTAATAATCTCTTACAATAGGTAATTATTCACGTACCTGCATAAAATCATAATTACTCTAATCAATTTTTAAATTTATAACAGATTACACTCCATTTTCGCTCCCCAAGGAGAATATTATAGGGGAGTTGGTTTTCTTGTTTACAAAAGACCATACAGAGCGGCGTGTTTGCCTTTGTTTCCTTAATTACATTATTACGTTCATACCGCACCTGTCGCCGTCAAACGCCCCTGACAAATTTTCACATTATAAGCTCAGAAACTTATATAAAAGAACAATTAGGAACTTCCCATCTCAACTACTGGCTATAATTTTGTGTAAATGGAATTTCACACGACGGTGTAAATCCAAATGAGGTTATGAATAATAAGAGCTAAGAAACTTAATTAAGATGCGAGAAAAGAATCACGCAGGCTGTGACGTTTTAAATCTTGTTAAATCAGGACCGGCGGTAATGAGCTCTCAAGAAACACATCTGCGTTTTAGAATAATGTCATTAGTGTGCCTAAAGATAAGAGTGGTGGTTCGTGCTAGAGGTTTTGGCATCAATTGGCGGCTTTAATTAATTTATTCAATTATTAGGTGAAGTTTTGTTCGTGTCGGTAGCGCAATGTTGATATTATTATGTAGTATCTAGTATTGTAGGTAAGTACAGTTTTCATGATGATAGAAATAGCTGTAAAGAGTAAGTCACTGTAGATTTGGTTAAATACCTAGGTTTATGTATGGTACTCGGGTTTACTGCAGACACAAATTGAGACTACGATGTATATCGCTGACATGTTTTAATTTTTATATAAACATTATGACAAGACACCCAATCACTCCCTCTCATGACCTCTCATTAGAACTCATTTCTCTTACTCATGCAGAGGCAGCATGCAACGGCTTGAAATTGTTTTATGACAATATGTCCTAAAAGTGCTAAGAGATCAGAGTGGTAAATTATCAAGCCCCCCACTACCACATAAACAGGTCGTTTTCGGGAATGTTTCTCGCAGATAGCTTTCAATAAAACAATTGAAGATGGACGGCATGAAAGTACGTTTTTTTCGTAATGATATAAAATTATTTTACGTTTATTATATTCGTAATCTAACCGAAATATAATTATATCAAATATCTATACGCACATATACATATCTCTGGAAAATTTGGAAAGGCGAGATCAAACGCAACTCAGAAAAAATAGGAAATTAAAAAGAAGGTCGGCGCGTCGCGCTATTTCGTCGCCCTGCCACGCCTTGCAAGACAATACAAAATATTTATCAAATATTACAGAGATTATAACAAGAAGTTGTTATAAGTACCAGCATACCAACAACAACTAGAGACTACGCCCCACTATGCCTCCGCCGCCACCTGCCATGCGCAAATCAATATGACATTATAATATTATTATGACATTATTTTTCAATATTTTCTTACAATCATGTCTATTTATATTTTATTATTTTGTAAATACTTTATTGTAAATATATAGTTGTACATAGTCATTAAGTGAATAGTACGATGCAAGCAGACAGTGATGGCAATGGTGAGGTAGAAGGGGGCGCAAGTCAACCTACCACATCACTGAGTGAATTAGTACGCTGCCCCTACTGTGACCAGGCCCGCTTCTTTAAAGGTAAGCGGGGTTTGAAAGTACATCTTGGCAAAATGCATAAATCCCAAGATGTACTTTCTGACCCCTTAACTTCATCATATTCAATTTCTACACAAGACTGTGTCCAAATTCCCTTTTGGCAACATCTTTCGAATTTAAAAAATTCTGTTCCGGTTCTGAAAAGAGTTCCCCGTGGCGCAAGGCCATCAGTCGCCAAAAAATTGGCTGACTGCATAGGTCTAGTCGTGCGGGAGAACTCAAAAACGGCCTGGGAACGACTATTAACATTCCCTTATAGGATTTTACATATTGAAAAAGATCAGGCCTCAAAAAAGACACTTACTGCCCAAATTAAACACAACTGTTCTGTTCCGGTCCATACTTTCGACACCAAATTTACTTTTAATACAAAAAGAACGAGTTATCAATATGTAGAATCCAAACTAAAGCAGGGTGATATAAGGGGTGCGTCGAGACTCTTATTCAGCACTGATGTGGTGGCGCCTTGCTCTCCAAACACGCTTGCGGGTTTGAAGAGCAAGCATCCAGCGCCGATGGATGGCCTCTCTTTTTCTGATGCCCCGGATATGGATTCGGAACATCTGATTACTACAGCCAAGGACGTGTTCGCAGCAGTTTGCTCCTTCCGGACTGGGTCGGCTCGTAGCCTCGACGCTCTAACACCACAACATCTCAAAGATCTTTTGTGTTCGAGCGCCGGGGAGGCTGGCGATGCACTCCTGAGGGAGCTGACTGCTCTCATGAATTTGATGCTCTCCGGCAATGTGAACGGTGCCATCACTGACATATTGTACGGAGCAAATTTATGCGCTCTTAACAAGAAGGATGGTGGCATTCGTCCCATTGCCGTAGGTTGCACATATAGGCGTATGACAGCCAAGATATGTTGTAGATATTATAGCAACGATTTATCTGCTAAATTCCAACCCCTCCAATTAGGCTTTGGCTCAAAGGGGGGTTGTGAGGCTGCCATACATGCCCTGGCCACGTACCTTGGTTCTGGTAATGGAGAGGTCATCCTTAAGTTTGACATAAAGAATGCCTTCAACGCAGTGAATGTGGACACCTTGTTGTCAGAGGCAAAATTAGAAACACCCAAAATTTTTAAATTTCTTTCGCAATGCTACAGATATCCCTCAAAATTATTATACAAGGACAACCTATTGGAATCCGCAGTTGGATGTCAACAAGGTGACCCACTTGGACCAGTCATTTTTAGCTTAGAATTCACCCAATTATTCGGCAGCTAAATTCAAAATTCAATTTATGATTTTTGGACGACGGAACCCTTGGCGGAGACGCTGACATAGTACTGCAAGATTTGACAATTCTAAAAGACAAATTTAAATCGATTGGTTTGGAGCTAAATTCAAGTAAGTGTGAGCTATTTCTAAATAAAATTGACGATGAAAAAAAGTCTTTGGTATTATCAAAATTTAATTGTTTGGCACCACACATTAAAATTTGTGACAAGAATTCTCTTCGCCTCCTTGGGTCTCCTATATTTGAAGAAGCCTACGAATCATTCGTAGATGAAAAGATTCAAAATTTTAGTGAAATTTCAGATCGCCTGCTAAAAATTAATATTAATTCGGCCTTTACAATTATTCGATATTGCCTTTTCGTTCCCAAATTTACGCATGCCTTGAGATCTTCACCGCTTTGGAAAAATATGAAATGTTTAGAAAAAATGGACCAAATTATTAAAAATACACTTAAAGAAATATTAAATGTGGATTTGAACGACCGAGCCTGGCTGCAAGCGTCTCTTCCTGTACGTCTGGGTGGGCTCGGCGTTCGCAAAATTTCTGATGTTAGTTTACCGGCGTTCCTGTCCTCGGTGCACAGCACGGAAGACTTAACCAGGCAAATATTAGCACCAACACTGGTTAATTCGGAAGTGCTGTGTAAAACCGATGCCGTGAACGCCTGGAAAATGGCTTGTCCAAGTTCTGCTTTGCCTACCAACCCATTCTTCCAAAGGCAGTGGGACGTGCTGCTTTGCAACACTGTGAGAGAAAATCTTATTTTATCATCTACAAGTGTTGCTGAGCGTGCTCGCTTGCTGGCTGTGGGAGAGTGGGAGTCTGGTCTTTGGCTTGAAGCGCTCCCGTCGTCCAATGTGGGCACAATGTTGGACGACACGACATTTCGCCTTGCCACTAGCCTCCGTTTAGGTACTCCGTGTGTTTCTCCGCATCGTTGTCATTGTGGAGAAGCAGTCGATAGCCTCGGACACCATGGACAATCTTGCGGCAGAAGCGCGGGCCGGATGCCTCGTCACGCCTATCTTAATGACATCATCCGTCGCACTCTTGTCACCTCTGGAGTACCAGCCGTACTTGAACCCAGTGGTTTGGTACGCGACGATGGGAAGAGGCCCGACGGTATGTCATTGTTGCCTTGGAAGTTGGGTAGGCCTTTGGTATGGGACGCAACGTGCGTAGATACCCTAGCGCCATCACATCTTCCAAGTACAGCCAGCTGTGCCGGCGCTGCTGCTGCAAGCGCAGAATCCCTCAAGCGGCGAAAATACGGTAATTTAATAGGTAATTACGTATTTGAGCCGTTTGGGGTGGAGACGTTTGGTCCATGGGGTCCGAGCGCTCGTACGTTGTACAGAGAAATCGCCAAACGACTAATCGACGCTTCACGTGACCAAAAGGCAGGACTGTATTTTGGCCAGCGTATCAGAATTGCCATCCAGCGTGGCAATGCTGCCAGCCTTCTGGGCACGTTACCAATAGACAGCGATGCGGAGGAATTCTGCGACGCCTAAACCTGTCTTGTAAATATGTACTTTGTATTTTACCCTCCCCTTTTTTGTACATATTTATTTTTTATGTATGTAAATCAATGCCATTGTATAATAAATTTAAGAATCCATTAGAGTATAAATACGAATAAAATAAAGCAATGTTGAAGATTATAACATACATCTGTTTTATTTTGCAGAGTGTTTCTTCTTTGGTATCTTTTAATTTACATCGAAATCTATATAGGTACATTTAAATAAAATTGGAGTGTCTGTTTGTAATACTAAAATAACCTCTTTTTCTGACTGTCTGTCTGTCTGTTTGTTTTCGTTAATCTCTGGAACGGCTGGACCGATTTTGACGTGACCTTCACTGGCGGATAGCTGATGTACCGAGGAGTAACTTAGGCTATAAATTAAACGGGTACGTGAAGTAGTTCCCTCAGGACGCGGGTAAAACCGCGGGAAACAGCTAGTAAGTAAATAAATCCAAAAAGATTTTCTGGCCAATTTTTAGTTAAGAATGCACTATTAATCATTAAAGAGCTTTAAAGTCAGTCCTGTCCATACAATCAACTCATACACATCATAAAAGTAAATTTTCATCTGAACCGTAATGCAAAATATGATTAGAAGAAGAACACGTCAAACGAAAGTACAAAAAAAGTCAAATTAATTACACAAAAACTTCTTTACAAAATAAACATCCTTTACGTAACAGAAACTTTCCACATCCCCGATTTATTAATCACGATTTATTATTTATTATTAATGATGCTGATGAAGTCCGCATGCAATTAAAATTGAATATTGCCGATACAATTTTATTCCATAGCTGCGTCAAACTAATTAAGTTCTGTTATCTGTATCAAAATACAATTTTGTAACAAATTCTCTGATTGATATCACTCGTCATATTCAAATATGGTGAAAAATAAATTTGTATGTAAATCAGTGCGGTTTGTGGTGAAATAATGTCCGATTACTTGCCATCATTAGTGGGATAATGCATGCTCCAATGATTGCTAAAATACGTTCATGCTTGCCAACTTTAAAAATGACTACTAGAATTGTTCGTTCAGTCTCTCTCCCTGTTCGTTCGATTTTAATGGATATTTTCAAGCATGGTAATAGTAGATGGTATGGGCACTGTTATATCTAACACGAAAATAGAACTAACTAGGTAACCACTTTATTTACATAAGGTAAGTATATAGCTTTATGCCTTTTTTTGGCAAAACTATAGATGGGCTATATTATTAACCCGTAAGGATTTTGGCACAATTTAACATATTATACAAATAAACTATACTCAATATTGTAAGGTCACACAATTTCTTTACGAAGATTATTTTGTGCGCTTTTTACAAATTCAAAAAGCCGAGGCCATTCTGAATCGCTAAGTACTTCGAAGAGATTGGTATACATTTCTTTTGTATGACTGTGTTGTGTCTATATAGCAAAACATATCCTATTCCGGCTACCACAATAACAAAGCCGATAAAGCCTATAAGACTCAAATTCAAAGGATACTTTTTCGATTCATGGAAGAGTAAAGATGCCAAATATAGATTTGAGTTGTCAATTCTTGCCTCAGAGGCCGTCCCTTGTCAAAGCAAGCCTGTCCTGTCGCAGCCGTACATTTTTTCTGACTCACTGGATTACCAACAAATACATAAGCATTATTCGATGTGCACATGCTCGACTTTTATGATTAAATATATGTTTACTTGCAGAATTTCGCTAGCTGATTATAGGATTCAACCTATATTAAGATAAAACAAAATATGCTAGTTAGGACAATATATTAATATATTTTTATGATTTATATGATGGTTGATAGGTAGATAGTTTTAAAGGTGTATATATTAGTAAATATTACGGCTTTATAAAGCAAAGGGGTGTAGTTATAACAACTTAAAATTGTAAGTAAAATTGAGAGTGTCTACAATAAATTTAAGATATATTATAAATATAATGAATAACACACTCATGATCATGCTAGCGTTATACTGGTAGCGTCCAAAGTCAGTGAGTCATTTTCTAGTCTAACCATATTTAACTGAATATTTGCATATCTACAGAGCAACAGCCATTTAATCTACACGATATAGAAGGGATACATGCAGCGGTAGCCGAGTGGATATACCAACAGACTGCCATCCAGAGGGTATCAGGTTCGAATCCACGGCGCGCACCAATGACTTTTCGGAGTTATGTGCGTATTGAATTGTTAATTTATCGCTTGTCCCGTGCCTCGGAGAGCACGTTAAGCCGTCGGTCCCGGTTGTCATGAAGATCTTTGACAGTCGTTACAGGGCGTCAGTACCTTCTAAACAAACTGACACTAGTCTAAACCATGGAATATCGCTATCCCTTCGGGTTGCGGAGGTCAGACAGGCAGTCGCTCCGTGGAAAAGCTAATATTCAGCCAAATCCGGTAAGACTAGAAAAGCGGAACCCAGACTGAAACTGGGATAACGCTATGAGAAAGAAGATATAGAAGGGATACATGATGAATAGGCATTTTAGTCCATGATGTACTTTCGCTTAAACGGTCATGCACGAGACCTGACCAAAAAGCTTATGGTGTTCATGACAGTGCAGTTTAAGGAGAGACAAAGTCTTTGTCCTTGTCACTGAAATTAAATGTTATGGTTGTTGCTATGCCAGTATAAATAACGATCACACTAGTCTAATAAAGCTATTGACGTACACACGAGCACAGTTGTTAGGCGAATTCCACTTGATGTTCACAAATATTAATCTCAATACACACATAAATATAATGGATGTTATTTATCGAACCAAACACTGTTCATACGAATTAATTGCTCGTTCCATTCAACAACAACACGTGAAAATCAATTTTGTCTCTCATGTTCATTATAATTTTATAAAACATTTCTTATCTTTTCATATTTCATGAATATTGAATGGGATGCTTCAAAAATAAAAAGTATATTAGACCATTAAATGTTTAAATATAGCTACGTTTTGTTGGGCACCAGCTTAATCCATGGTCTCGATGACGTATCGACTGCACTGGACAATGTTGCATGACGATAATAATTGGAATATAATCAAACTTAACGGGAAAAACTAAATGAGATTATGTCTTGATTAGTAAAAATAAGTACTGTAATGCAAAACTAGTCTAGAAAGGGTCGTCTTCAGACCTGTTAGATCATCGCAGAGCAAAAACTACTGGAACATGGGAGTGGATTCATTTTATAACGTGGCCACCTAGGCACCTTCTAAAGGCAAAGGATTTTAAATATAGCCCTAAGAAGCTATAATAAAGGTTAAAAGTTAGTAAAAAAATTGGGGTGTTGCTGCCAAAACTAATATGGAAACATTACAAATCGCTCAAAATAAACTAATTAAAACACTGTTTAATTACGACTATGATACACCAACATGCAAAATATATAAAGAAACAAAAATAATTAATATATCACAAACATATACCTATAATAACTGTATATTAATCAGGAAAATTATATGTAAAGATATTCACACGCAAGTAAGTTTTACTAAAAATAGACTCACGCCTGTTTCCCGGAGGGGTAGGCAGAGACTACGGAACGCCATTTGCAACGATCCTGACATATCTCTCTTGCTTCATTCACTCTCATCAGATTCCTCATGCATGCTCTTCTGTTCAGGGTGCTTCTAACCTGTCCTGGTATAAGGATGTCTCCAATCTGGTCAGAGAACGTCCGCCTAGGTCTTTCCCTTCGTCCTGTCCCTTCCACACTTGCCTTATATATCTGCTTGGTCAGTCTTCCGTCATCCATCCTCTCCACGTGCCCAAACCATCTTAGCATACCATTCTCGATGATTGTCACTACATCTTCTTTTACCCCACAACACTCTCTTATCACACAATTCTTTACTCTGTCAGTCAAAAAAACACCACACATACTTCTCAGTGCTCTCATTTCTACAGCATTTATTCTACTTTCATGATTCTTCTGCCATACCCAATTATCACTACCATACATAAGAGTAGGTACTAACACCCCTCTATGGACAGCCAAACGTGCCTTTTTGGACACGTTTTGGCTATTCATAAACGCCTTCAGAGCTCCATTCACTCTATTACCTGCATTAACTCTTCTTTCAACTCATCTCCTGCAACTCCTACGCTGAAGACGTAAGTATAACCCGATCATCAGCATAAAGGAGGCATTTGACAAGTAACTCATTCATCCTTAATCCACAGTCACTATATATATTTTTCAAATCTTGCAAACAACTGTCCATGAAGAGGTTGAACAGCCACGGCGACGCTACACATCCCTGTCTAACACCTGTCTCGATGGTAAACCAATCCGTGTACGACCCATTTATCCTCTCACAAGCTCTAGAATCTTCATAAAGGGATTTCAGAGCTCGTATTAGGCTGCTGTTCACCCCATACATCGACAGTACCGACCACATTTCATGCCTCACCACTTCATCGTAAGCCTTTTCCAAGTCCACGAATGCGCAATAGACCTTTTGACCTTTGGCCAAGAATTTTTCGGCTATGCACCGCAAGGAAAAGACTTGATCCGTGCACCCCATACCCTTTCGGAATCCTGCTTGTACATCCCATATTTTCATGTCGGTTACTTCCATTACTCTTTCAATCAGTACCTTCGCATACAATTTGCCAACAATGCTGAGAAGGCTAAAGCCTCTATAGTTTTTGCAGTCTTGTTGCGAGCCTTTTCCCTTATAAAGAGGCACAACCACCGCTGTGGCCCAGTCATGAGGTACTCGGCCTGTACTCCACAAGTTAAATAAGCGCTGCAGCTGACCAACTATGATGCCCTGTCCAGACTTCAGCATTTCAACTGTAATCCTATCATATTCTGCAGCCTTACCTAATTTCATACTTCCCAACGATTTATATTCATACTTCACAATCTCATCCACACCAATATCGCTTTCATCATTGCTATTATTACCATTCATTTTGTCGATCGATGTCTCTATCGCCGTTCTTTCATATAGACCTTCAAAATACTCCTTCCATCTCTTCAGCACGCATGATTCACCATTCAGTAACTTTCCATTCTTGTCTCTGATTGACGTGTATTCTGAGGATTGAGTTACTGCACGAACGGATTTCCAGAATAACTTTATGTTTCTCCGGAAATCTTCAGATAGTCTGCTATCAAACTCATCTTTCTTTTCCTCTTTTTTTCTTTTAACTATTTCTTTCACAATTCTTTTTGACCTAACAAACTCCTTTCTTGCTTCATCTATGTCATCACTCGTTGCTTTTCCCATTCTTTCATTTGCTCTGGCAGCCAACCAATCTAACCAAGCTTTCTTCTTCTCTGACACTGCTGATTGTACATCCTTGTCCCACCATGTATTCTTAGCCTTTCGTATTTTCCTTTTCTTGATCACACCACATACTTCAGACGCTACACATAAAAAATATCAGGTACAAAAAATTTGACTAAGAAGAGCAAATGTCATTTTATTAAATAATATTACAATTAAATAATGTTACGAGCTGGGGTTCAGTGATAAATTATATACACTATGCCAGAAAACTGCACTTTATTTACTAACACAAACACACACCTATTTTTACAACACTAATAAACACACTTATTTCACACTTAATTCTCAGCACTAATAAAACACACTTACTTCGAACACTTTTCCACTTCACTAAACACTTCCGAATTACTTCCTTCGCTTCTTGTTTATCACTCCGATATTCAATTGTAACTGTCCGGTCCGTTCGCTCGCGCTCTATTTATACTGGCCGGATGACATCACTAGCGCATTCTAGATGTTTCCACAAAACTGTCGAAATAATTGCGAACAGTCGATTCTCGATACAGCAACGCCATCTTGTATAGAGTAGATGAATTACCTTTAAACCACCGATACATTCAATCTCTTCTAGTACCCCCATTCACCGATAGATGGCGTAACACTGCCCTCCTCTTAAACGTGTTCGTCTCGAACATCGTTGGACCCATAGTAACGAGCCAACCGGTCCACATGAACTATCTTCGGTGCACCTCGCGACCCCTTCTGGATTCGATAGGTGACGTCGTTCATCCTGGTAATTATGCGATATGGCCCGTCCCACCTGGCTTGTAACTTAGGCGATTTACCTTTGCTTCGTACTGGGTTATAAAGCCACACCAATAATCCCTCATCGAAGCCTTTGTTGTTCGCCTTTCGATCGTAGCGAGTCTTCATCTTTTCAGACATCTGTTGTCCTGACTCCCTGATGTGCTCGTATACGTCGTTCATCGTGTTGCGTAGCTCGGTCGCGTAATCCGTTATATTACGTGGAGATTCTGGTGGAATACCGGTGATTAAGTCAGCTGGTAAACGTAGTTCTCTACCGAAATTGGCAAAAACTGGTGTTACTCCTGTAGTTTCAAGGACCGCACTACTATATGACAGAAGAAATGGTTGGATGTGCTTGTCCCAATCTCTTTGTTTGCTCTCCACGACCTTCGCCAGGTACCTTTCCAGTGATTGGTTAAATCGTTCAACCATGCCATCTGATTGCGGGTGATAAGCCGTGGTCCTGGTTTTATGTGCACCCATCACGCGACAAGTCTCCTTGAACACCTAAGATTCGAAGTTCCGGCCTTGATCGCTGTGGATTTCCAAGGGCACCCCGAACCGACAGAAGACTTCATGCACCAGCTTATCGGCCACTGTGGTAGCTTCTTGATTTGGGATTGCAAACACTTTAGGCCACTTTGTGAAGTAATCCATCACAACCAAGAAGTATTTGTTTCCGTCCTGGCTCTCAGGAAACGGCCCAGCGACATCCAACGCTATGCGCTCCCATGGGGCTCCCACATTGTACACCTTTAATGCACCTCTGCTACGAGTATGTGGCCCCTTCACAGCCGCACAACTTGTGCATTTGCGGCACCAATCCTCAACGTCATCCCGACAGTGGAGCCAATAAAACCGCTCCCGGATCTTAGTAAGGGTCTTCTTAACTCCTATGTGACCTCCCAAAGCACCATTGTGAAAGAGCTGCAAGACTTCCGGCATCTTAGTTTTGGGCACTACCATTTGCTAATGGCACTGGTTACCGCGAGCGTTTTCCCATTTGTGGCACAGAACTCCATCCTCCAGAAGCTTTCCCACTGTGCCCAATAACTCTTGGTGATGGGGCTCATTGCTGCGATATCACTCCATTTGGGCCTAGGCGCATCTGATTTCTTCCATTCAAGAATCGGCTGTACATCCTTGTCATCTTGCTGAGCACTCTGCAAAGCTTCTCTCCATTCGTCGCTTAGATCCGTCTTTAACATCCTCACTAGCGCTGCCTGCTTTGCTTCCTGTCGGCTACAGTGCTTGCACTGGTTGGGACACGGCCTACGCGATAGGGCATCTGCGCTGCGATGTTGTATTACAAAATCAAACTCTTGCAGTAGTTTAATCCATCTGGCTACTTGTCCTTCTGGGTCCTTAAATTGAAGTAGCCATTTTAGCGCAGCGTGGTCGGTTTGCAGGTGGAATTTACGCCCCAACAAATATTTGTTGAAATGCTGCAATGTCTTTATTACAGCCAAGAGTTCCCGCCGGGTGACGCAGTAAATTCTTTCGGGTTCGGATAAAGCCTTGCTGAAGTATGCTATAACAACTTCTTTGTCACCCTTCCTCTGTGACAGCACGCCGCCGATTCCGGTGTTACTGGCATCTGTGTCGACTATGAAGTCATGCTCATTGTCAGGGTAGCCTAGAATAGGTGCAGTACACAAATGTTCCTTGAGCTTCTGGAATGCAACGTCACAGCTCTAATTCCAACAGAACTGCACTCTGTCTACGGTGAGCTTATGAAGAGGTCGAGCAATGTCAGCAAAGTTCTTCACAAACCGTCGATAGTAGGAGCATAATCCGAGGAATGCTCTGATCTGCGTTTTGTTCTCTGGAACTGGCCATTCCTTCACGGCAATGATCTTATCCGGGTCAGTTTGAATACCGTTCTCCGAGACCACATGTCCTAGAAAGTTCACTTGCCGTCTGAATAACGCGCATTTCTTCGGACTCAGCTTCAAATTAGCTCCTCGTATCTTTGACAGCACTTGCTCCAAGTTTCGAAGGTGATCCTGGAAGGTGCGCCCCACGATGATGATGTCATCCAAGTAGACCAGGCAGGCGTCTCCAATCAGTCCCATAAGCACTTGCTCCATCAGTCTCTCAAAAGTAGCCGGAGCGTTGCACAATCCAAAGGGCATGACGTTAAATTGCCACAATCCTTTGCCTGTGGAGAATACCGTCTTCTCTTTGTCTCGAGGATCTATTTCCACCTGCCAGTAGCCACTTTGTAGATCTAATGTAGAAAACCACTTCATCCCCGTCAGCGTATCCAGTGTGTCATCGATCCTTGGCAGTAGGTAGAAGTCCTTCTTCGTCATGTCATTTAATCGGCGGTAGTCTACACAGAAGCGCATGCTGCCATCCTTCTTCTTAACTAACACCACTGGAGAGCACCACGGGCTGGACGAAGGCTCGATTACGCCTTCTTTCACCATACCGTCGATCATAGCTTCCACTTCACGTTCCCGTGCCACTGGCACACGTCTTGGTCGCTGGCGAATCAGTGCTTCACTTCCCGTGTTTATTTTGTGCTTGACTAGTGCTGTCTTCCCTATGTCGGCATCACTGGTCGAGAAAATATCGGCGAACCGGTTTAACATCTTCTTAGCCTTGGTCTTCTCTTCTTCTGACAGGGTACTTTGGCAGTCCTCCAAAAGTGAAGACACGTCGAATTGTGCACCCTGAACCTTGGCACTGATAGGTTGCTCTTGACATCTACGCATCCAAGCCGCTCCTTCATAGGTGCCCAATTCCGTCCCTTTTTTCGACAGCGACACTTTCTTGTCACTTGCATTCAGTGCGCGTACTGATGAAGCTTTGGTACCCCTTACCAAGGGTCGTGCAATCTTCCACGAGGCCTCTTTCTCTAGGCCTTCGATTAGTACGCAGCGGTTCCCTTGACCAGAATTCCCTGGTAGACAAACTGGTACAACCATTTCCGACCGCGGGTGAAGAATGACATTCTTCAGGCAGTACACTTTTCCAGATGTTGCACCTTCCATGAAGACTTCTTCCGAGCCACACTTCAACACTCTCTGGTTAACATCGATCTCACAGCGATATTTCCGCATGAAGTCTAGGCCTAAGATGCAGTCGTCCACTATATCGGCCACGATGACTTTGTGACGGTAAACTTTGTTGCCTAGCTTCAGATCCACCTCCGATTCACCTCGGACGGTTATGTGCTGACCGGTAGCCGTTCTCAGATTCACACATTCATTGTTCCTGAAGCAGCCCCAGAGAACCCGTCTTGCCAGATGGAAACCGACGAATGTCCGAGAAGCAACCGTGTCCAATGTCAGCTTGCATGGTGTTCTGTTAATTTCGCCTTCGATGATCAGGCTATTCCCGTCGCATGATTGCGAGATCGAGATACTTGGGGCTCTTCCATTACCAGCCAGCACCCGCCCCGCAGTCCTGGCTTCTACTCGTTTCCCTGCTCTCGCTACCTGGCAGGCACATCAAGCGACCCCTTTGGTGGAGACAAGGTGTCACCAGGCTGCCTACGCTTTGGGCAGCTCAAGCGGATATGGCCTCTTTCTCCGCAGTTGTAGCACCGAGGTGACGACACAACTTCTCTGATGCAGTAACCTCGGTCGTAGCGTCGCACTGCTTCCACCTCCAGAGCGTAGGCTAAGGCGTCCTTGAGGTCCTTGAAGTGCCCAAGCCTCACTGCTGCCCTTACCTCCAGGTCCCGGATCCCATCCGTAAACGCCTGTACGAGGTTCCCGTCAATAAGCGCTGGTGACGACTGGTATGCCTTCCTGACCAGCTTTTCCACCTCTAGAGCCCACTGCTGCAGAAATTCTCCGGTGCGTTGTGTCCTGTCCTTCAGCTGAGAACAATAAACGTGTTCGAGGTGCGCGTCACCGTATCTCGCCTCCAGCGCCTCCAGAAGCTTCTCGTAGGTGACGTCTTGCCCGAGTGCCTCCAACACTGTCAAGGCCCGGTCGCGAAGGCCCAAGGTTAGGGCGGTTAAGGCCTGTTCTTTGGTCCACCCATTCGATCGCATCACAGCCTCGAACTGGATCTTGTATGCCGACCATGATGACGAGCCATCAAATGGTGGAACCTTAAATCCACGAGGTGAGGGCGCTACAGCCGCTGGTGTCACTTCGAGCCCACGCAACTTCTTCTCCACTTCAGCAACACAGGTCTCCTGGTGGTCGTGTACACGCTTCTCTATAAAGGCGACGCGAGTCTCAAGCTTGTCGTGTACGAGCATCTCTACGTCGCTGATACGGGCCTCGTGCTGCTGAAGTTCCTCCTTGACCGCCTTCAAGTCCTTCCCTACAGCGGCGCTGAGGTCCTTTATAAGCACCACCTGCTCTTCTAGGCGGCGCGCGTGCTCCTCCTTGTCACGCTGGATCTGCGTGCTCCTCTTGACGGCGAGCCTGCTCCTCCATGTCGCGCTGAAGCTGTTCCTGCAGGCGGCGCGCATGCTCCTCTTGACGGCGAGCCTGCTCCTCCTGACGGCGCGCGTGCTCCTCTTGATGGCGAGCCTGCTCCTCCTTGTCACGCTGAAGCTGTTCCTCCAGGCAGCGCGCGTGCTCCTCTTGACGGCGAGCCTGCTCCTCCTGACGTCGGGCCTGCTCCTGCATGAACGCCATCAGAGCCGCGATGTCGGGCACCGGCACGGAGTGTGAGGCGCTTGCAGGCTCCACTGCAGCCGCGGAGTCGCCTGGTCTACCAGACGATGGAGTAGGAACGTCTACGAAGCGTCTCTGGTCCAGGTCTTGCTTGCGCTGGTTCCTGGTGCGCACTCCTTCAGTTTCTTCTTTCGGCATAACCGGCATAATTTATCCCTTTCTTCTGACACCAATTTGCTACCAGCTGGGGTTCAGTGATAAATTATATACACTATGCCAGAAAAATTGCACTTTACTAACACAAACACACACTTATTTTTACAACACTAATAAACACACTTATTTCACACTTAATTCCCAGCACTAATAAAACACACTTACTTCGAACACTTTTCCACTTCACTAAACACTTCCGAATTACTTCCTTCGCTTCTTGTTTATCGCTCCGATATTCAATTGTAACTATCCAGTCCGTTCGATCGCGTTCTATTTATACTGGCCGGATAACATTCCTAGCGCATTCTAGATGTTTCCACAAAACTGTCGAAATAATCGCGAACAGTCGATACTCGATACAGCAACGCCATCTAGTACAGAGTAGATGAATTACCTTTTAACCACGGATACAATCAATCTCTTCTAGTAGTTCACCGATAGATGGCGTAACAATAATAATAACATTTTATTAAATAATATTATTGTCTGCTTCAAAGATAGGTACGAAAAATCATTTTCTCGAAAACCAAGGGAATTTTTTCTACTATTAAAAAGTTCAGTGTTCAGTTGAAAACAGTGCAACCGCGGTTGGGGCCGGAAGTTAGTCAATTTGTAGAAAAACTTACTGTTTCACCCGTACTGTCGGTCAAACAGTAATTTAGCGAGAATAAACATTTAACTACTTTAGTAAACACTTCTCAGTTAACTACTAGGCACTGTATTGTGACATCAGAAAATATGCAGCAGACTATTAGGTGCGATAATTTAATAATTCAAAGTATACATATAGACATTTTTTTTTAAACAGTCTAAGATTTTTGTTTTGCTTGGCTAGATTTAACGATATTTGCTACGGGAAAAGATAGTAGATTAATTAAACAAACAACCACCAAGTTTCACAATAAACAACGCAATAAAATGTTAACATAATATAAAAAGTCAAAAAATAAAAGTAGATGTACAATTTTATATAACACCACAATTAGTATGGAGAGTGGCCTCAAAGAGATCGGACGCAATCCATTGATAAGTAAGGATAGCGAGAGCCCACAGATACGATCACCTTAATGAAGTCGAGGTTAAGCAAAATAAAATTAGACGTGAAGCCGCGTCTTAACCCGAACACCGCAGTAATATTTCAACACAAAGTATCAACGACAAAACATTTTTATTGTATCTAGTTATAATAGCAGACATTAAGTGGATGTAGTGCTTTCATTAAAAAGTAATATATTATAAGGCGAGCGTCCTCTTTTAAGCCGAGGTCCCCAACTATTGTAGACCAAATATTACTATTCATGTAGACTAAATTATTTAACTATTTAAGATGCTATACCGCGCTGCCAATTGCGAATCCAGACAAAATGTGTAGTACGTATATATTTCTGTTATTTGTATTAACAGTTCGTCGGTTCGGGCCGGAATCGTACCTTCACACGAAACATCAAACAAATGACAATTTTTCAAAGGGAATATTCATTAACATAGATAAGAAATTTCACGTTAATTAATTGTCGACGTTGTTTTGAGAAATGAGGGTTACGCCTGACCACTTCATTCTCGTTTGACAAGATTAATGGCCTAGTGCCACGCGACTACTAATGTAGCAAAACAATAATTGAATTAAGACATTTTGAATCATATTTGACGTAAGATTATTTAAAGCCAAATGGTACTAAAGATATTGCAACAGAATTAAAATTTATATAAATAGGTTGCGCCAAACTTTATACGCAGTTTAAAATCGTCGAGAATGCGCTCTTGTGTATGTTGTGCTACGTATCGTAACGTGTAACGCGATGCGTATAAATTGTTAAACCAATTTTTGCGACAACATAGGAAAAGTTAGGCATCGCTGCTGTTTGATATTTTCGTAAAATATCAAAAGTTAAAATAAATTTATAGAAAGATTGTATAGAAAGTATATATATACCGCGCAGTATCTCGTATCTATTTGCAAACCAAGTGCAAAGTTTGTTGGCTAATAACAAATAATAATGATAAAATATATTGTCCGCAGTAGTCCCAGGTGCAGCTATAAAACATAAACGAACTAAATACGCAAAGTTGACTGCTAACCACAAGAATCCGAGTTCTTATATACTCCATAAGTTACATAAGGTGTTACAATATGACAATATAAGATACATTATGGACCCTGTAGGGCACGGCAACATATAATAATGTAGAAGAGAGGAGGATGCAATTTTTCTACTTTATTATAAAAAAAAATCTATTTAAATTTATTATTGCACTGTTTTATCAATTACTTTTAGAATATTAATTCTGCCTTTTTACTATCAATATATTATTATATTATTATTACTCATAAATATATAAGTATTGCGTATGTATATAATTGAGTACTTATTATATATGTAGTAGATATAATATTATATGTGTAATATAACTTTTTGTTAGGTACCTATGCATTTAATAAAATATATACGTAGTTACATTAAATTATTTATTCTTAGTTATTATATTTATAATTAGTCTTTTTGTGATTATTTAAATATCTATTTTAATTACTCATATATTTATATTGCATATATGTGTACTTATTATACATACAGGAGATATAATATGATATGTGTGATATCACTTTCTATTATGTATTTATTAAAATATTTATGTAGTTGCATAAAAATATTTATCAGACTTTTTGTGATTATTTATATACGTATCTGTTTTAATTTGTGTACCTAAAAATTATCTTAGGTCCGTATCTTCAAAGAATTCTTTTATATTATAAAAGGCTTTATTTATGAGTATTTTATTTTAGTTTATTAGTAAATGTTATATTTCTAGGTTCTTCTTTTAGGGCTTCTGGAAGTTTATTATAAATTTTGATTGACATAACATATGGGCTATTGGAATGGAGAGTCATGTTAGAAGTAGGTAACATTAATCGGTTTTTGTGTCTTAATGATCTATTTGCATGCCTGTCTCCATGTTTAGTAAAGAAGGTAATATTGTTTCTAACGAATTTACATATTTCCAGAATATAGATGCATGGTAAAGTAAGTATTTTGTGGTTTATAAAGTACGATTTGCAGCTATCGGTTTGGTCTATGTTAGTTAGAATGCGGATGAGTTTTTTTTTGAGAATTAAAGGAGAGGGTGTATCAGTGCTATGACCCCACAAAATAATTCCGTAGCTAAGCCAAGAATATGCGTAGGCTTAATATGTAATTAATGATGTATGAAAGTCAGTAGTGTTCTTAATTCCGCGGAGAGCAAAAGCAAATCTAGATATTTTTGATCGAATGTTTCTTATGTGAGTTTTCCAATTGAGGTTAGTGTCTATAGATATTCCTAATAAAGTGAAATCTTTGCCTTGTTCTATTTTTATACCGTTAGTTGAAAAGTCTATTTCTAGAGGAGTCTTTTGGTATGGATAGAATGCCATAATTTTCGTTTTGCCGTAGTTAATTTCAAGATTATGTTCGTTCATCCATTCTGCAATTTTATCAAAGATATTTTGGAGACGCTCATTTAGCCCATTCGCGTTTTTGCATGATGTAAGCAGTGATATGTCATCCGCGAATAATACACACGGTTCCTTTGTGATTTTCGGGAGATCGTTGATGTAGATTAAAAAAAGTAAGCAACCGATTACACTGTCTTGTGGTATTGACGCGCTTATGATTTTTTTGTCAGATCTAATGTTAACAATTTGTTTAAGGTTGTGGTTATAATTTTCTATTTCTACATATTGTTCTCTATTTCTTAGATATGATTCAAACCAATTGTGCGCTTGTCCTCGTATTCCTATTTTATAAAATTTTTCCAGTGGAATATTGCATTGAACTCTGTCATATGCTTTCGTCATATCTAGGAGTATTCCAACTGCATATTGTTTGTTATTTATTATATTTATAGTTTCCTGTATGTATTTATAGACAGGAAGGGTTGTTGAACGATGTTTACGGAATCCGTTTTGGCTCTCATCAAAAATTTTGTATTTTTCGCAGAAACGGTTCTTTCGAAGATTTTTGAAACTGTTGGTAGTAGGGCTATGGGTCGGTAATTGCTTGGATCTGTTTTTGAGTTCTTTTTGTGTATTGGTTTGATTATAGCTTTCTTTAGTAGATATGGAAACTCGCCTTCTTCAAAGGACTGATTTAATAATATACAAAAAGGTAATGCAAGTTCGTCAGCATACTGTCTAATAAGGGATGGTGGAAGTGCGTCTATAACGAAGCTTTGTTTATATTTAAGATTTTTTATTGTATTATGCGTTTCGCGATAATTTACCGGTTCAAGAAAGAAAGTGTTTATGGTGGTGATGGATACGGGTAATTCTTTCAGTTTTTTGTCTGGTATTAGTTTACTCGTCTCGCCAACCGATGCAAAAAATGAATTAAATTCGTTAGCTATTTGATTAGGGTCTGAGGTTAGAGTATTATTTATTTGAAGTTTAATATTATGGTGCTCTCGAGTAGCTTTTTTATTAGTACGTTCATGTATTATATTTCACATGGTTTTAGTTTTATTTTGCGACATTTTTAGTTTATTTATGTAATGCAACTTTTTAGCTTTATTTACTGTAAGTTTTAAGATTTTTTTCATATTTTCTATAATATTTCTTGATAATAGGATTGTTTGATTTTATACTTAAGATTTTTAAAAGTCTTTTAGTTTTGCATGAAAGCTTTATTCCTTTGGTTAACCAGTATTTTTTACAACTTGTTTTTATTTTTATTTTACGCATTGATATGCTTTTATTTAGTATACTAAATAATTTGTCATTAAAGGCTTTGTAGTTTTGGTTTATATTATTAGTTTTAGTTATTATATTATCCCAATTTACTGTAGTTAGTTCTCCTTTAAATTAATTTATGTTATTAGTATTATACAGTCGCTTATTCACGTGCCAATTTATTAGTTTTTGTTGTTGTGGTATGTTAAAATTTATTATAGTGCTGCAATGGTCTGAGGAACCTAATTCCTTTACTGTTGTGTGTAGATTTTTTATGTAAAAGTTAGTGAATATCAAATCTAGGCAGGTAAATGATGTTTGTGTGATGTGGGTAGGATATTTTATATGTTGTGTTAATTTATATTCAGACAGAAGGTCAAGGAAGGTATTGGTTTTTATGCTATTTTGTAGTATATCTATATTAAAATCTCCTCCGAGTATTATTTTATATTTGGAGTATTTTTTATTTAAATAAGTTAATATTTTTATGAGTTGCTGGTAAAAGATTTCTTCTTCTCTCCTATTCCAATACATTGTTATTATTAATATATTTTCTCTTGGTAGTTCAGTCGCACAAGTTTCTAATATATATTCTATTGACATTTCTGATATTTCGTTTATTTCTACATACTCTAAGTCTTCATTAAGGAGGATGCAAACGCCAACTCCACGTCGGCTTTGTCGGCAAAAGGATGCTGCAATTTTGTATCTGTTAAAATGTATCATATTTAATTTATCGGTAGTTAACCATGTTTATGTTAGACATATTGCTTGATAGTTCATATTTTCTTCAAGAAATGCTTCCATTGTGTGTTGTTTATTATATAAACTTTGAATATTTTGGAATAGTATACTAAATGGTGAATCTGTTCCGAAATGTATGGTTTTCTGTGTTGATTAGAGGTGTACTCGTTTCATTGGCGTCGCTTTTCCTGCTATTAATATAAGTAATTTCTTTATTTCTGAGTTAGCTAGTTATGTATGTGTCCAAATTATCTTGTTTATTTATTCATCTTCCTTCTATAATTAGTTTATTGTTTCTGATCACTGCGTGAAGACCTTGTTTTCGAGCACTAAGCATTTTTTCTATCATTATTTTCATCTCTTTCTGTTCTTTTTCATTCAGAAATACTGATATTCTTAGTCCAATTCCATAGAGACGGCGATTATTATTAATTAAGTATTTCACCATTTTTTTACTTATAAGTTCTATTACTATGGGCTGGGTTCTATTGTGGTTTGGTTTGCCAATTCTATAGGTATCCTCTATATATCCTAACAAGTCTATTTGTAAAGTTTCTCGGATTCAGGAAGCTCATATTCAGGTTCTCTTTGGATTTCCTTGAAGCCGTATAGTACGAATTTGTTGGTGTTACGTTCAGTAGAAGAAGGTTTACTCACTAGTTTTTTTATTTCGCTCTGTAGAGATTCCGTTCCTTTGTTCTATCTGTTCGTTAAGTGCTTCTATTTCCGCTTTTCTCTGATCGTTTTGCTTAAACAGGATATTATTTTCGAGATTTATGTCTACTTTAAACTTCGAAATTGCTTTATTAATTTCCAATTGAATCATATTTTGTATTTCCATTATTATAGACTAACTATTTTCTTTTAGTTTTAGGGTAATCAAATCGCTCAAACTGTCTAATGTTAACTCTTTTCCAAAACATGTTTCTGTATTTGTGTCCATAGTGTCTCCTAATATGCTTACGTCTTCTGAATTTAATGTGTCATTCAAGTATTGACTCTGACTTGGCTTATTTCTAAATGTTATATTTGTTTCTGGTGTTGTAGTATTGTTATTAGCTAAGAAATGCGGTCTTATAGGCGTATTGGATTAGTTTGTCTTGGGTCTTTTGCATTGGCATTCTGGACATTCCCACTTTAGTTTGGGATCTTTTGTTAAGTTCCTATAATGCCTTTCCGTCACATTAGCGCATTCTAAATCGTAATATTCCTTTCAGGTGAGACATGCAAGAAACTGGCTGTTCTTGATTGTTTGTTTACAACCTGGGCCCTGTTTAATAAAGCTGACAATTCGACAAATATGTCAAAAAAGACAAATTTGTAGATTGTTGCGCTAAAGCTGTTTAATAAAAGTGACAAATATGTCAAAAATAGACAAGTGAAATCTTGTCATATTTGTCATGTAAAAATGCGTTTAATAAAACTCGACTTATTATGTCAGAAAACCACGGTCAACATATTTTTGACAATTGTCGGATTCGGAGTCGTGACAATTATGTCAACTTTTGACATATTTGCAAATATTAGATTTCGTGACAGAGGGTAAAGCTCCTGTCAGAATTGTCGGACAATTCTACAAATATGTCAATATGTCATGACAATTTTCTGTTTAGTAAAGCAGATTTGACAAGTTTTTCACGACATATTGTCACCTGTCACCTGTCGCTTAAAAAGTTTTATTTAACAGAAAAATGTCAGGTTGTCGCGACAATCCGACATATTTGTGAATTTTCCACCATGATAATTTTGTCGCTTGCAAATTTTATTAAACAGACAAATTGTCAAATTGTCACTTTTTGACATATGTCGGACTTGTCGCATTGTCAGCTTTATTAAACAGGGCCCTGTACAATTGCTCATCCTGTTTTGTTTACATGGTGGAGCCATCTAGTGGTTCAATGAGGAACTAGTTGGTTCCTAACAAAGTGCTCAATATTTAAGTGACAGGTGGTGTATGCAGTAGTTCTCCAGTATTTTGATAGGTGTCACTACATATATGTTCAAATTATGTTTATTGGTAAAGCAGTTTTTCTGTAAGTGTATTTTAGGTTATTTTCAATAATAAAATATTTTTGAAGCTTTTCGGGACTGTTGTCTTACTACATCCACTTTATTGTATGGTGTTTTTACATATTCTATAGTTTTCTTACGACATTTTGCCGGTTATCTTCTTTGTAAACACAAATGGTTTTTGACCGTTACGTATTTTTTCCTGTTTTTATTGTTTGTATCGCACTTATATCACATCACTTATTAACTTACGTTCAAACAGGTCAGTTATTTCACTGAATCAACTATATTTCACTGAATTGCAAGCTTTTTACTATTTTTATTAGTCAAAAATCATCGGAGCAATTCAAAAAACTTCTTCGCGCGTCGACGCTAGCGCCCTTTTAAAATAATGTAGGCAGTAACATCAAGTACTGTTAACGTAGTTAAAAGCCTTTGTTTTGTTAATTACTGAGCTCGGGGCCAGTTCGCACCTGCTTTCACCGCAGCAGAATAAACGGTAGGACTAAATTTCCTCTGTTTAAATTAAATGATACTCCTGACCAATAGTTACTTGCGATCGCACCGAATGGAATTTCAAATTAACTCTCTTTCCGGATATTTTACGAGAAACTTTTGAAAAATCTAAACTCTAGAGTTTATTAACGTTTTGGTCACAAAGTTACAACTACGAAGTTGAAGAGCTTCTTAAAAGTACACGATTGGCTGCCACAACTTTGGGATAGTATGATGGAGCATCGATGGATATACTGACACTATATTCTTACTAAGAAGTATATGACGTACTTGTTAATAAAAGTTTGTTAGTAGGATTTGAGGGAGTTGATACGTGAAGTAAAATAGTGATGTTTATAAAAATAGGTATGGCATTATTTTAGGTATCCCGTTCATAAACACGGTAATATAGCACATGTTATAAGTACGTTGACTTTTACTTTTTCATGTCACAATTTATTTTTTATATACGTTTAACAATTATATCTAAAATCTATAGGTAGGCGTGGGTTTCTATACAATATATTTCATATTTTTTACGTGTTCGGCGCATTGTGCGCCTAAGGTTTGATATAAATGGAGGTTATATCGTGAGGAGAAAGGGAGTAAACAAAGTAAGGTAAAATCTTAATATATAAAATCCTTGCGTTACTTACTGACTGACAGACACGCTACAGCCAAAACCATTAGGCGCAGGAAGCTGAAATTTGGCATGTGTGTTCCTTGGGAACCATAAGGGTGCACTAAGAGGGGATTTCCCGAAATTTCCACGGGATCGGCAAAAACGGGTAAATTAAAAAAAAATTGCAGGCGTAGCTGCTGGCGTCCTCTAGTCATTAATATTATTATCCTGGGACAACTAATACACGACTTAAATAGTCGTGTATTCGTTGTCCTAGGATCTCAGACTAAGCAGGGCATATAATTACGGTTGTATTTTAGTTTAGTAAAACTAAGAAAAGCAGTAGGACCAGTGTAGTAGCTCATTACCAGATTACTATAACTATAGTAATCTCGTAATTATTGTACTAGCTCATAGTTATAAGAGTTTTACTTTTCATATTTGCTGCAACACCCTGATGGTTACGCTCATAATAACTTTTAGATTATAGCATTATAGGTTGGTTGTAGTACCTACGTACCACAAACTGTATCTATCGGCATTCTCCTCGGATCTTGCCCATTGTCATAACGAGCGGTTAGGGTACAATGCGGCCGTAATATCCGTGGATGCAGGCCCAATTGATGATCACTGAAGCTTACATGGATGGCTATACATGTTCATTGCATCATATTGTAACTGTTTGTAACGCCTTGCTCGACCAGTAGCGTGGAAATAAGATACCGTCGATAGGTGAGGATACTTTGAACACGGGTCATATAACTTTATTGAAATTGATGGGAACACTCAATCTAATTTAGTAATAATTAGACTTCAACCGCGGTTCAATACACATCTTTACCTTCCTCAGGAATCACACAATCTTAAATTATCTTACCAATGTACAAACCGTGCAAAAATATTTAATGTTCTTTTTGAGTTTCTTGCATTTATACAGACGGACATGATGAATAGGGATGTAAGTTTTTAATATGTATATATGTCAACACTGTATTTTAGATAAATTGTCTCCTGTAATAATATCTTTCGAAATAAATTATTTACTGAAAATATTTAAAACGCATACATATACACGTGTGCGCATAATATGTGTGTTATAATACTGTACCCTTGTACTGTACGTAGTAGTAGTGTGTAGTCTGAAAGCGACCTGTACATATGAATAAGAAGAAGTTTAGAGTAACTATAAACGGTTGTACTCACGTATTATTTTTGGTCGGAGTAGCCCGACTAGTTTCGGACCGTCCGCGTCGGCGTTGGGCGCTCCACTGAAGCGGGCCCACCGCGCAACTTGTCGTTGCGAGCGTGTAGAGGACGTATTCACCGTGATGTGTACAAATAAAAAAGTGTACGATTTACATCTACAGTTATCGCGGTTTTTAGATAGCAAAGCATGGGAGATCTTAGATGCCATGACTCAAAGTCGTACAAAGACCATGGGTTTTGAAATCCAAAAAAAGGCACAGCAAGAAATTGACAAAGTTATCCGGTGGAAATCTCAACTACTCACTTCATACGGAAAATCACACACAACAAACCGTTACTGTCGTCAACCTCTCATTGAAACAGTTGACGTCTGATGCTATTAGTGTGTTATCCCGAGGGTTAAATTACGCTCCTACACCACACAGAATACCAATTGAGGACATTGTCGCCAACATTGAGAACACTATAGTGCATAATAGGATACCACACAGTGATGCGGAGTGCCTACGACAAGATGTGTCGACATTGTTACGCAAATCAGCACCACCAAAGGCCAATGTTACGCGTGATGAATTAACGGCCATACAACATTTGCGCAACGATACGGATCTACTGGTGCTGCCTGCCGACAAAGGCAATGCTACTGTAGGTAGTTGTCGACACCGTAGCGTATGACAATAAAATAACACAAGTTAGTGAGTGATTTCATCACATATAAGAAAGTTGGCTATAACCCGACCACCTTACTACTACTAACAAACTGACTAAAATACTGCAAAGCCTCCAAAACCCGGAACTGGCAACACAGCTCAGACCGCACAACCCCACTCCACCGAAAATATACGGGTTGCTTAAAATACACAAACCCGGTTGGCCACTACGACCCATTGTCAGCCAGAAAGACGCGCCGACATACAAACTGTCGCGACATCTGGCAACAGTAATTCAACCCTTCAACGGTAAGACGAGCAGCTTCATCAGGGACTCGAAACATTTCGTCGACTTGCTGTCAGGAGTAAAGCTCAAGGACACAGAGATTATGGTTAGCTTCGATGTTACATCCTTGTTTACTAATGTACCAGTGGAAGAGAGCATACATATTATTTGCACCCTATTGCAAGGCACTGAAGTACCCACTGCATACATTGACGCTATAAAATTCTGTCTCGAAAGCGGCTATTTTCAATGGAGACGAGCATACTACTTGCAGCTGGATGGAGTGGCTTTGGGGTCCCCTCTCGCACCGATGGTGGCCAATGTTTTCATGGAGTGGTACGAAGAGCGAGCGCTTAACACACCCTTGAAACCACGATACTGGTGGCGATACGTGGACGACATCTTTGCTATCGTCAACTGGGACTCTCTGCTGGATCTCACAACTCACCTCTACTCCATACACTCAAAAATACAATGCACGGTTGAAGAAGAAAAGGATGGAGCACTACCGTTTCTAGACGTGTTGATCATACGTGACCTGGATGGTCATCTATCACACACCATATATCGGAAGCCAACACACACGGTTAGATATCTACACACCAGCTTTCATCATCACCCATCCCAACTGTCTTCGGTGCCAAGGTCACTGATTAATCGGACTCTCAATATCTGCGATCCACAGTACGTGGATACTGAATTGAGTCACCTACGACGAGTGCTAGAGAGCAACGGTTATCGGTGGCGACAATGTATGCGAGTTGCTAGTACGAACAGCCGCCGTCGTCCAGCTGGAGCGGAACGGACCCCCGCATTCCTACCGTATATTCGGGGGATAACCGACAAGATTGGACACCTGTTACGCCGAAGGTATAGCATCAGGACAATCTTCCGCCCACCTAGGCAGCTAAGACACCTACTGCACTCCCCAAAAGACCGAGATCCACTGGATGTTCCCGGCGTTTACACGATCCCGTGTGACTGTGGCCTGAGCTACGTAGGCGAGACTCGTCGCAACATTACGACACGGGTAAGGGAACATATCAGAAGCGTCAAGAGCATGGACAGCAACAGGTCGGCGGTCGCCGAACATGCCTCTGAAACGGACACGGCTCACTACATACGTTTCGACAAGGCCACCGTACTAGCGAGGGAGAAATACTTCATACCGTGGAAAGTACGGGAGGCCATCGAGATCAGCCGTCGTCCCAATTTAAACCGAGATAGTGGCTGGGGACTGTCACCTGCCTGGAGACCGGCCTTAAAACTGACCACACATCTGGATACCCTGAACCTAGAATGCGACACAGTCAACACGGTGTGTACACATCCAACGTCCTTCACGGTGCAGAGGGACACGTTGCAAAATGACGGTCACACAGGGACACCGGACACGTCAGCAACGCAACCAAATTCATCGCAGGCGCCGGTGAATACGTCCTCTACACGCTCGCAACGACAAGCTGCGCGGTGGGCCCGCTTCAATGGAGCGCCCGACGCCGACGCGGATGGTCGCGCTTGCTCATGATAAAGGACCTCTGTATGGTCCGAAACTAGTCGGGCTACTCCGACCAAAAATAATACGTGAGTACAACCGTTTATAGTTACTCTAATTATGACAAATCACGACAGTTTTTACTCTAAAGAAGAAGTTTAGTTGTATTATGAGGCTGTTACATTTGAGGCAAGGCGTGGATTAGATGAGCCAGAATTGAAACTTGTACTGTGTTTGTATGCATTGTCAAAATTTTAATACTTGTAAGTACAATATTGAGTTTTATCTCTAAAAATATATTATGTAAAAAGGAAAGAGAATACATATCTTCCACTAGATATTACACGCTTAAGAATGCGCACTGATAAATGTAACTGAATGAAATTCTTTGCTCTTGTGAATCAGAATTTATCTCATAAAAGTTCTGAATTATTATAAGGTAGAATTTGTGTTGCAGATTGTGTGAGGCCACTCTAATCAGAAGTAATATCCTGTGAACATGGCCGTAGTATCTAAATAAATATTCTAATTATCTCAGCGTTACTGTGTTTCATGATCATCATCAGCCTGCTATAGTTTACAGCTGTTTATAAGCCTCTCTTATGGTTACCCACTGAGCTTAAACTTCGGCTCTTCCTGGCCAGCCACTGCCAACCAATTTGCGTAATTCTGAATTTTAGTGAATATATTTATTTGGCCAATTAAAACTAAAGCCGATTATATTTTTTATTAACTTAGTCATAGATAAACACAACACAAACAATATCTTAATGTGAAATAAAAATTACACTGCACAAAACGTATCTAATGCATGGATTAATTGGCACAGCTGCATAAAGCATCGTAGTACCAAGGGAACCACTTATCTTAGACCTTTGTGCTATGTTATTTAAAGTTCTTTGTAGAGAAAAGAAAAAAATTGCTAAAAAGTTAAATAGATTTATGTTGATACATTCTGTAAAAATTGTAAACTTGAACAGTATTTATAAAAATATAATAATTAAATAAGCACAATACATGATAGAAATGTGCGAATATTATAAGCAGAAAAACGAAAAATAATAGGGCTACGAGGGATATTACTGCATATCTTTCAAATCCCATCCGTGCCGAAACCACGTCCTAATTCTTGGATAACGACTAACCTAAAAATATACTAGTGATAAAGATCTGGTATACGGGTATAACTAAGAACCTGCTTTTTTTTCGTTGCGAAAAAGATAGCTCTTTTCAATAATATTCATGTTTTTATTTTTTCATGTCATTGTCGGTCGTTCAGATTTCTTTAATGATTTCTGATAAATAAGCATCGAAATAAAATTCTGAAATTGTTCACGACTAGACTTTGGCGTCAATACTTGTCGCTAACCGCGATACTTTTTGTCGTTTCAATGAAAAGATTATTTTCGTCTATACAACATTAAGCTAACATAATGAATGGAAATTTTAGGCTTATTATAAATATTCCAACTCACGTTAATGAGGTTAATACTTGTACTACCACGTGGAGACAGTCTACAGCAACCTATAATAAGATGTTACGACTGAAATTATAAGAATAATAAGGAAACGTGGAGGAAACTCTGAAAAACAAGCTTTAGATCAGAGCGCCTTAGGGTAGTGGTTGGTGCTAGACAGGCAGTGAGACGTACTTTAGAAGTTGTCAAGTGCGTATCATAACAACCGTGGGACACGTAATCGCATTAACACTTGAGGTGAGCCGCGCCGCGTGCGCTATCACCGCCGGCGTCCTGCGCTCGAGAGCGACGCCTTGGAGCATCCTTCAAACCCCCCCTGACACGCGACCCTTAATCAACCTACGCACTTAGTACCCCTTCAGCCTTAAAAGCCGTTGTCTGAGCCCCTATAATATCGTGACTAAAGGAAAAATGTTCGGAGAGGACATGCATTTTTTATTATAACTCCGCTAGTCTGATGTTAACGGTGCGAGCTATACAAAATTGTTTAATAGCAGCGAGATTTTTATTTTTCTGCTATTGTTACAACCTAGTTTAACGAAAATGTTGATAAGTAGAAGTTGCGTTGAATGAAGTAAATTTATGCCACTGCACACTGCATCTATGTATATATCATAGAGATAGTGTTAATAAAATGTTATGTCGAAATTAAATGTAACCTTTGCCCTATTGCGTTTTTTATATTCCAATATTTTATTTTGGATTCTACAATAAAAATGTCTGATTTGCCGCCGTTCGTTCTTTGTTCGAGACAGTGAATGAAAAATACTATTTATATTACTTAAAATATTCAGTGTTTCAGAATATAATTATTATAAATCACATAAATGATAATCATGAATTAATCGACGATAAACAGTTTATAATTATAGTGATAAACAAGCATTTAAGTGACGGTACTTAACTAAAGTCAATACAAAGTTTAACATACGAAAATTATTATAGCGTGTTTAAAATATAGGCAACTCATTTACAGCAACATCAACATTAACAATTATTATAAATAATAATATGTTCTGTTGAACGAGTAGGATTTCAATATTAATAAAATTCTACAACAGAAAACTTTACTTACTAGTTATGTAACAGGTCTAGGTATATCGTGTAGTAAATCTATACCTATTTTCTGACGGCCGGGTGGCGTAGCGGGAGTGTAGGTGATTGCTACGTCGAAGGTCGCGGGTTCGATTCCCGCTCAAGTCAAACATTTGTGTGCATGAACATTAATATTTGTTTTGGTCTGGGTATTTCTATGTATACCTAATATGTATGTATTTATAAAAAGAAGTACATATGTATGTTTATCCATTATCTAGTACCCACAGCACAAGCTCTGCTTAGTTTGGGACTAGATGGTGTTGTGTGAATGTGGTAGAATATTATTATTATTTATAAAACTAAGTCTTCCCTGCGTCCTTACTTCTTGTATGAACGAGATAAACTCAAAAACGACTGCACAGATATCTATATGTTTTTCACCAATTAGATAATGGTGTTTCCAAGAAATATATGATATGGAATGTTTAGGTGTATAATTGAAGTGGGCAGCGCCGCGCGTAGTCTGGTTGAAAATAAAGGGAAAACAACTCGTATGAAAAAAACAAAATTCACTAAATTTCTATTTTATAGATAATAATCATAAATTTTTAAGTTTCAATATTCTTTATTCCATATTACATAAATTAACTTTTATCATGTCTTAAAATTAAAATAAGCCTATTTAATATATACAAGACGAAAAATTAATTAGGCAAGGAAGTCTCTCCGTCGTACTCTCTGTCTGTCTCTCCGTAGTACAGTACGGGCCGGGCCCGTACTGTACAATTAAATTTACCGTAAAAAATAATTACCGCAAAAAGTGCGCATTTGTCCGATTGGCTGAGGGTTATCTTGGAGAATGTTAGTTTATTTTTAAAATTATATTTACTATTTTATAATAGGAATGCATTTAACACTTTTTTACAATTGTATACCTTCCTAACGAATGAGGATGATTTTTTTTCCCATCACTATTCACTTTTATTACGTTAAGTGGGAAAAATTGCGTCGGGTTCCGCCTTTAATTATATTCCTTTCAAGCGATAATTAATTAGCTCTTCTTATATTAGTAAATATTTACAAGAAAAAAATAACACTTTATAATTCATACATGAATTTATATCGTCAATAGAAAATGGAAGGGTCTTTCAAACTGAAGCTTGTAACCCTTTTTCATTTAGGTGTATTGGCGGCAAATCGACAGACAGGGCAGACAACATGACGGCATAGGAACTTTAAAATGAAACGCACTATAGATAGATAGATAATTCTTTATTGTACACCACAAGTCACATTACAGAGTTAAAAGAGAACAAGAAGAAGTTTACAAATACAATACAACTATACCTCTTATGCTGACATTTTGGATGTCATTTTAGAAACATAGCAATTAAGTGCTTTGAACATTCGGCCTTAAGGCGAGGTTGCAGTACTTTTTAAGATTTTTGAACGTCTGAAAGTCCGATGAACTATGATATTTTTAATGAATAAAAATTAAAGTATAAAAGTTGAACATATCTTCTAGTAAATCGTAAAGATAGAAACACGATTTGGAATTATTGGTTCAATAAAAAAAAAAGTCAAACACGGCACTAAATCACAAATTTAAACGTGTACTGCTTAGAGATTCCATAGTGAATTTATATGAAAGTATTATCAATAGAAACAGCTCTTTATTTTAAAATAAATGGTAAAAACAGATTTCGTAATTTCGTTATCATTTTTCTCCAAGAAAAAAATAGTCAAAATGTTGGCACTATATCGCTCGCCGGCCGTTCATCAGTGCCTGTCTAGGCGTGATTGAGGGCGGACGTACGTCGTTGCTCCGCAAAATCCCCCTCCACCCCCGCATGCACGTTTTCGCAAAAGTACAAAGTAATTCGTATTCCAAACTCAATCGTTCAAACCCTAGACATACTAGTAAGAAACCGTAGACAGGTTACTGACAAGGTAACATGACGGAGCTTACGAGTAGCACGCATCGCGAAAAGCGTACGCACACTAATATAAATATGTCAAAACGACACACTAAGAAGTGTAAGTGAGATAGCACATCTAATCGCAAGCGCGAAATAGAGATAAACATATACTCTCTGGACCGAAGCGCATTGTGACATCATGCTGACCGTTTCACAAACAATAATTTGACTCAGATGCGACATGATCACTTTGTCTGTCTTAAGTAAATTCAATTCGCCTCAAAGTAAATTTGATTAATTCATTTAAGGTAAGGAAATAAAAAGTCGATGTGATTTATTTATAACATTTATTAAAAAAGTACATTTCATTCAATGGAATGCGATTTTCGACCTTATTGACAATTCATGACAAACTTTTTTTTTGTTTTTTCTCGCTTTCTGGCAATATAAGGGTAATAAAATTATAAATTCTGACTAATGTCAATTAGGTTGAAAATCGCATGCACCTGTTTTCTGCAATCACTATCGATAGCTGATCACTTTCTGTGAGTCATTTGTTTTGTAGACGTTCATTTGTTTTGTAGACGTTCATTTGTTTTACACATTAAACAAATGAACGTCTACAAAACATATTTATCCGGATATATGAGCGCGATGTCGTGACACTACGGATCATTCCCAGTAGTTCTATTGAATACCCTTGTAAAAACTGACATAGAACTAGACTGCGACATTTACTATTACTTATCCCATTAGTTCTGTTCTCCTCATCAAGTTGTGCTAATAGAATTAGGACAGTTCTATCATAGAATTGTTCAATACTACTACTATACTGGGAATGATCCCACAAAATAGTAGAACTTGAAACTAACGAACTGAAATTAATAAACTAATTACACAACAATATTATCTGGGAGTACAGTTAAGCTTTGAAAGACCCACCATACCCCCAGGGGTACTGCCAGGGGTACGGTGGGTCGGCAGCAAAAACTGTGCAGTACAATCTACTTAGTTGTTTAATACTAAAAGGAGAAAAACAAGAACAAGTGAATGGACTTTGATCATCCGTCAATGTTTGTAACTTACGTAACTATGATTTTGTATTTCTATAATAATAATATATTGTGTTGATTCAGCCTCAAATCACTTTTATTACTTAACAAAAACACACATCAGTATTTTATTATTACGAATGTCCCATCTGGATACTTTGTTTTTTAGTCTTTGAATACGCACAATACTGCTTCTCTTTTACACTCGCTAAATGCCAATTTTTTTATTCACTCTATTATTTGTTGTGAATTTATTATAAATTGAAAATAAAACGTTGTAATATCGTAATACTCATGAATGAGAAGTGATTCCATAACTTTTAGTCATTTTCCTACTATAGTTTAACTACTTTAGCAAAATCTCATTACACACGACGGCATTTTCAAATGTAACGTACACACACGCGAGTAAAAGAGCGAGCGCTTCCGACCGCAGCGCGTACGCGACTAAAGCCAAATGAGACATTTAGAAAAAAAAGTTTGTCATGAATTTGTCAGTTTTTAATGTGCCACTTTTGAAGTTCGCGTAACTCATCTACGGTTTTTTTACGCTGCGCTATGGCACACGCACACACGAAACCCCCCTCCCCTCCCCCCGCTCACTCGCTGACGCCACCGCCGTGTTTTTGTTTTTGCGGGGGGTGAGGTCGAGCTACGCACTGTACTGCAACCTCGCCTTAAGCTTAGTTAGGCTTAATTGTTGGATACTAATAGGTTGGTAGTGATCATAGCAGATGATGATTGTAATGTACTAATTACTATAGTAGGTGTACACAAAGTCCAGCTCCGTATTTATTGACGTTAATATCAATATTTATCCTTATATACATTGCTGTGTTCTCATTTAGAAGAAGTTTAAAAAAATAATTTAAATTAAAAAATAAATGGAATTAAAGGCTCTTCAGAGCTTCTCAGACGGTCGTTGAATCGTAGACAGACCAGTTTAAATAAATGGCATAGACGGACATATGTTAACTAATTGGGGTAGCCAGCTCTTTTCACAGATAGAACACATTTTATTTACTAATTAGATTATTGTAGAGCTTCTAGTCAATCCAATTGATGAATGCTAAAAACATAACAATATCGTACTTGTGATGTAATAGTTTAAGTCATAGCACGAGTTTGATTCCTCCCACACGGGACAACACTTTGAGTGATCCACAAAATGTTTCTATTCACTTTGACTCCACTCGCCGTTACAATTCTTACTCATTTACTGGTACGCATTAAAACAGCAATCGATTTTAATTAAATGCATGCAATTGGCAGTTACTAATATTCGGCTACTTGAAAATCATATAAAGCTTTTAATAAGGCCGAATACAAAGGGAACGGGCGGCCTGTATAAAACGGATAAGTCGGACTGAACGATACGAGCTCGCATAGAATTAACCACACATTATATCGACAGAATGAACCACGCACCGTTTATCAAACCTTAATAACAGCTTGTTAAGTTATTGGCTTTTTAATATTATATGTTTTTTGTATTCTGAATATAAGCAACTATGCTAACTATACATGAAGATGTAGCCTGTTTGTTTCTTCTTCTTTCACGCTAAGATTACTATATAGATTTTGAGGTAACCTTGCAGTAGTAAAGCTTTTAAGTAGGTACATCAAAAATATTTCTACTATCTTTGTTTCAAAAGCCGACAACCATGCAGGTGCATCTAGTAGAAAATAAAGTTCCTAGGGGTTCATGTAGATGAACACCTTAACTGGAAAAATGAGCTTAAAAATTTAGATGGTGCTAAAAGCTCTGATTGCTACGTCCTTAGAAGCCTCAGAAACGAAGTCAGTATACAACATTAAAAAATGGTATACTATGCTCTCGTAGATTCCAAACTTAGATATAGCGTTCTGTTCTGGGGTGGTAGCTACAATTATAGTATCACAAGAGCGTTTATTTATATTACAAAAGAGAGCAATTAGAGCTATCGATTTAGAGATATAAATTTTTCGGCTGTGGGTAGTTGAGATAACCAGTTCAATTTAAAATTTCTTGTGTGGGAAATTCAAATAAAATAGTTTATTTTTATTTTTAATAAATTTCAATGATTAAAATTTGAAGCTTACCAAGCTCACATCCAGGGCCCCGACGGTAAGCGCTATCGCATCACTTCCACCGGTGACTTAAGTAAGGTGAAGCTCGTGGATACCGATAAACTGGCTGCCAAACCAACTACTACAAAGGCCAGGAGAATTGCTACGAAAAAATAGGCTTCTACCATGCTCGTTCCTTATGTATGTACATGTATTTACTTTCATTTTGCTCTATAACACTTATTTATAACAATCATAACATAGTAATTTTTAATGTTTCGTGTAGGTAAAAATAAAACAATATAAAATTAAAATTGTAACATAGTTGTCACAAATGTCATTGTCAATCAGTCAAATGAAACGTTCCGTTCCGCACTACACAAATTTGAATACTTGTGTTTTTAGAAACCAATTGTTTTAATAATAATTGTATATTTTATTCTCTTCATTTTCATTTCTTTATTTTTTTCACTTGTTAGTTTCACAGTATCTGCTCATGTGGATTTTATATTTGCTAAAGCGCAACCGGTGGGTGGACACTATGAAATAGCTTTACGGTTTTGTTAATATTATAGTTTTTATATATTTAAAATTTATATATAATTTTACATATAGGTTTATATATTTATATTTATTTGAAGTTATATATTGAATGTATGATTCAGACACAAATAGTAATGATATCTTTCTTTCTGCATCAAGTCCGGATGACAGTTTTGAAAGTGTACCTTCTCTAGGTGACATACTTCAGTCGCAATTCTCTGACGTACCCAAGAATTTTAATGTAGTCCATATTAATGCACAGAGTATTCCAGCCCATTTCCCAGATATGCTGGCTAATTTACACTGCCAAAACATGGATGCCGTCCTAGTTTCAGAGTCATGGCTGAAACCTTGTCTCCCATCTACGTCTTATACTCTTTCAGGTTTCAGGCTTATTAGAAATGATCGCGCATCCGGCAATGGTGGCGGTGTTGCCATATACTTGCGTCATCATATTCCATATCAAATTGTCACTATGTCACCGCAGCCGCCACTGTCGGATGCTGGCGAGTATCTTTTTCTGGAAGTAGAACTCCGCCGCACAAAAGTTTTGTTGGGTGTTTACTATTCGCCCTCTAACCGTGTAATTTTTTTTTCATCATTTGAACCATTACTGGAAAACTTAACTCCTTCATATGAACACACTATAATAATTGGAGACTTTAACACCTGCCTCCTTAAACAGGACTCCCGTGCTACATCATTTCGTCATGTCACGGAATCCTGTAATTTGTCAATTTTAAATCTAAACGCCACTCACCACTTTCCTAACTGTACTCCTTCTTTTCTCGATCTCATTCTAGTATCTTCTCCTAATCTTATTCACAAGCATGGACAATATACAGCTGCATTCTCCTATCATGACCTCATTTATATTTCTTACAAAATACGCACTCCCAAAGCGAAGCCCAGGATTGTATTACAGCGTAACTTTAGTGACATGAACCATGACAAATTGCGTGCGGATAGCGTTAAGTTAGACTGGGAATCATTGTATTCCTCCGAGTGTATGGATTCTAAAGTCCAAATTTTTACAAATAACCTCATCAAATTATACGACTTCCATGCGCCAATCCACGCCATCAAACTAAAACATTTACCGGCACCTTGGCTAACAGAAGACATCAAAAAGATTATGGCCAAAAAATCTGCTGCCAAAGCTAAATTGAAGCACAGGCCCACTCTTCTGAACCAAGAAAAGTACACTGCAATCAGAAATCACTGCAACAAGGTGTGTAGAAACGCGCAACGCCAACAAATTCATAAATCCGTTGAAAACGGTGATCCAGATAAAGGTCTGGAAATTTCTTAAAACTCTGGGAGTTGGTAAGATGCGGCATCAATCCATCCCAAGCAATCTTAACCTAGATTCTCTCAACACTCATTTCTCTACTTCTACCAATTTTGATGGTAATATGAAAAGAGCCACTTTACAACATCTTTCATCTTTGCCAACTCCTGAGTATTCTCCTTTTACTTTCTCGCCATTTATCGCATGTGACGTTAAGAAGAGCATACTGGCAGTTACATCCAACGCGGTCGGTAGTGACAGTATCAGTCGCAAAATGATTCTTCCCATCCTAGACGAAATTCTTCCCGTCCTTTGTCACATCCTTAACTTTTCCATTGCGCGTGGCATCTTTCCATCTGACTGGAAAGATGCCCTTATTATTCCCTTACCAAAGAAACCCAAGCCCAGTTCCTTCTCAGATTATCGTCCCATATCCTTACTACCCTTCCTGTCGAAAGTCCTTGAACGCCTAGTCCACTCTCAGCTTACTTCCTTTCTAAGTAAAAATGCGCTCCTAAATCCTTATCAATCCGGTTTCCGCCCTGGTCACAGTACTGTCACTGCTCTGGTCCGCGTAACTGATGACATACGGCTGGGTATGGATTGTGGAAATCTAACGATTTTGATTTTTCTCGACTTTAGCAACGCTTTTAATACCGTGGATTTTCACATCCTACTGGGCATTTTACGCACTCTTAACGTATCTCCATCGGCAATTGGCTGGTTTCATAGTTACCTGTTTGGTCGCCGGCAACGTATACACATAGAAGACACTTATTCCTCGTGGTCTTACACTAATGCCGGTGTGCCGCAGGGTGGCGTGCTATCTCCTTTACTCTTCGCCATATTTATAAACTCCATCTCAAATCAATTACTTTCATCCTACCACCTTTATGCAGATGATTTACAGATTTACACGCAAGCTCCTATAGCTAAGTTGGCAGAAGCCTGTACTACTATTAACATAGACTTAGCACGTATCTGCGAATGGACCAAGAGATATGGACTTGTAGTTAACCCCGATAAAACTCAACTGATTATTATCGGCAGTCCCAAAATGGTATCAAAAATTAACTGGGTTGACCTACCGCGAATCAGATTCGATGGAAAAGATGTTCCTTTTCGCAATAGGTATAGGTCAGTCCGTATTAAAATTAAAAAAAAAAGAACTGTGCGTATTGTGAACTTACTGTGACAAAAAAGTGACTATAGTTAACAAAAATAAGAGTGTAAGTGTTATCTACGCTCGTCAGTGACTGTTACTCAAGATTTCATCAAAGACAACGGCATCTGCTGCTAACCGCCTTAAACATTGGATGTCTGCTGGAATCTGTATGTACTCTTTACATTCATCTCTAATGTTGGTGAAATAACAATGATACGCACTTTATATACTATCTAATTAAACATCAAAACAAAGAGATAAAAGAAAAAACAAAGAAATGTCTAGAAAAGATTCGCTGCACATCAGTGTTCCAAGTGTCGAATAGCTGCAACTCAATTTAAATAGCTTCACCGTTACGAAATTCCAACAAATGACTATCCGCTAGATGTCATGACAATACTACGGTAAATTACACAACCGAGAAGAGCGACATCTGTCTGCGAATAGCCAAACTACTAAGGTTGTATGAACAGTAGTGGTCTACTCGTCCAAGTGCAAACAACATCGTGTAGTGACATCTATCGACTACTAGCGAAAGTAAAACAAAGCAGTGGTTTCTTAACTGCGCACACGCAGCTCGCAGTCACATTGGCATCACGTAGCTGCACTAGTATATACATAGAGGGCGCTGTTAACATAACTTAAGATGGAAGAAGCGAAAAATATCACTGTTAGGAAACCTATTCCCAGAGCCATTTCACTTGAAAATGTGGACATAAGTATTTCTCTTAATACATCGAGCTCTTCAGAACTATTGTGTAAAAGCTTGGATCTGTTGACTAACTTTACATCGATACAAAGGGAGGAAATGAAAACAGAAATTAATAGTCTGAAACTTAATCTACAAAGCACACAGAACGAATTGGATAATGTAATATTAGAAAATATGGAATTAAAAAAACAAATATCATACTTAACCCAGGAATTAACTGTATTAAAACATATATGTACGAGCCTGTCTTCACTACAAAAAAACATATCCTCCAGTAGGAAAAACAGCGTCAAACGACGACTTACAGAGACGTTTAATAATAGTCCCCTTACATTACCTCATACATGTGAACCGACCGAAAAGCCATTAATAACAGCAAACCTAGAACAGGGATCAATCGTTCCATCGCAATCCGACCATTTACAGGCTGAAAATGACCCAGTTCCTGAAACTAAAATTGTAAAAATTGCCAATACGCAAATTAAAATAATTCCGGCACAAAAAACACAATGAATGTAAATAACGAGCTCATTCCTAAAAAATAAACATAATAATATATTTATCCTAGGAGGTAATCAATGTCAAAAGTTAATTACATCGAGAACCAACAATAAATATGAAAAATACAATATCAGCGCCGTCACACAACCTGATGCCAGTACACAAAAAATATTAGAACCAATGAAGACATGCAATGTAAACGAGGCAGATAGAGTTGTGATTTCAGTGGGTGAACATGACGAAAATCCATTGAGCGTCATGATTAACCTTTGCTTCATACTTAATTGCTATCCTAAAATAAGTTTTTTTGTATTAGGTGTATTTAAAGGCAAATTTTTAAATGAACAATTATTAAATAATATGTTAAAAAGAATCTGCAACTATTTTCCCAATTGTACCTATATTAATATGACGAATAATTTATTTGACATGTGTAAAATTATCAATTTAAATATTGACAGCCTTGACTATAATTGTAAATATTTGCCTCAAAGACCTAAGTGCAATAACGTGCCACAGTATCATAAATATGTACCACACAGCACGACTTCTAGAGGTCCACGTAAGGGAACAATTCCATACTATTTTCCGGTTGTTAAACTGAATAAAAAGGGCCAAACCGCTAATTCGCCACTAACCTTTACGGAAAATAAGGCAAAAAAGGGCACCATTCCTTATTATTTTGCAACAAAAACAAAAGCTCCGCGCATTTCATCACAGTCAACCACAACGTACACCGCTTCAAATAGTAATCATTTTTTCGTAACTAATAATAACACAGAAAACTATATCAAAATATTACACCAAAGTATAGCGGGACTGAGAAGTAAAACCGAATTGTTAGAACTGCACTTATGTGAACTTTTAAGTAATAAGTCAAAACCCGGCGTCATATGCTTATCAGAAACTTTTATACAATGCGGAAATGAATCAATGGTAAATCTAAACGGCTATAATTTAATCATCCTTTTGCAGGCAAAAAAGTCAGAAACGCGGTGGAGTGTGTATTTTGGTAAAGCGTGGTCAACATTTTATAGAACTGAGTAATATCAAAGCTCTATCGATTGACAAGCACTTCGAATGTTGCGCCATTGAATTATTTGACCAAAAAAATATAATTGTGTGTTTGTATAGGACACCAAATTCTGACATTAACATATTTTTTAACAAACTGGACATCTTGTTAAATAAAATCATATATCATTCTGACAAAAAAGTGGTAATCACCGGTGACTTAAATATAAATACATTAAAGGTAAATAAAAAATCAACCGAATTATTTAATCTTACAAAAAATTACAACCTAACAATGCACATAACCCAACCAACACGACAAAAATCTTGTATTGATAATTTTATTAGCAACATACCAACAGCTGAAGGAGAAATACTTCAGCTTGGATTATCTGATCATGAAACGGCCCAATTACTCACCATTCTTACAACTACTAAAAAGCCTTTGCTTACAAAATACACATTGTTCAAGAGAGATTATTATAAAGAAAATATTCTGAAATTTGGACAATGTATAGCAAGCCTATCATTTAGCGACGTACTAGAGGAATCTAATCTAGATCTAGCGTATACGAAGTTTCACGATCATATTACATTATTTTATAATTTATGTTTTCCAATACTCAAACGGATTGTTTCTCGTAAGTCTAAAAAAATTGATTGGATAACTAAAGGGTTAAAAGTAAGCTGTAAAACTAAGCGTCTACTACGATTTAAATATTACCAACCAAAAACTGAAACGTGTAAATTGGAATTCAAGTCTTATTCCAAATTACTACGAAAATGTATCTTTAGCTCTATGAAACACCACAACTATGGGAAACTCAAAAACAGTCAAAACATATGTAAAACATCATGGCAATTAATAAAAAATGAATCTGAAGGCATACCAATAAAAAACTTTATATGTGAGATAAACAAGGACGGTTCTATTCTTAAGAACCCAATAGAAATAGCACACTCCTTTAATGACTTCTTCTTAGACATTCGTACAAAACAAAACAACACAATTAATAACATAAATATACCAAGTACATGTAATAGTATTTATCTAACACCGTGCGACTGTCCTGAGGTCCTGAAAATTATTTTATCGCTTAAGAATTCAGACTCAGTAGGTCACGATGAATTCAATACAAGAATTTTGAAAGATTGTGCGATTGAACTAACACCAGTCCTAACCTATCTGATTAATCTATCGTTCAGTCAAGGTCAATTCCCAAATCTACTTAAAAAGTCTATAGTAAAACCTTTATATAAAAAGGGTGACAAGTCTATAATGGGTAACTACAGACCGATAACACTAATATCCATAATTTCCAAAGTATTCGAAAAGGCTATGCATAAGCGAATATACGATTTTGTTATGAAACACAAAATTTTGAGACCCGAACAATATGGGTTCCAAAAGGGCAAGTCTACAGCTCTAGCGTGCTTTGACCTTATAACCAAAATCTCAGAAAGTTTAGATAATAAAAAACAAACTACTGGAATATTCTTCGACATGAAGAGTGCTTTTGATCTTGTTTCTCACAAACTTTTACTAAATAAAGTAGAAAAGTGTGGTATTCGGGGCCCTGCCTATCAATGGTTGGAAACCTACTTAAAAAATAGAGAACAATGTGTTGAAATTTTAAGTTTAGATAATAACGGACGCTTGAAAGCACACCGATCATCGTATAAAGTTAATAAATCAGGAGTGCCTCAAGGCAGTATTCTTGGACCTTTGTTATTCCTGATCTATATAAATGATCTCCCAAGCGTAACTACTGACTCTTGTATTTTATACGCTGATGACATTTCCCTCGTTATGACATCCAATTATTCCAATATTAATTATACTAATGACATAAATAAAACAATTAATGCTATAATTCAATGGTTCCATAATAATAATTTGCAAGTTAATCTGACTAAAACTCAACTTATTCAATTTAGAAATTACGGGACGAAACCTCAAACATTAGATATAAAATACTTGAATGACAAGTTAAAAGAAGTAAATGAGACACCCTTCTTAGGCATAGTTATTGACAAGAACCTTAATTGGAAAGCACATGTAGATAAGGTCTGTAATAAAATAAATAAATTCATATATGTTTGGGCAAAACTGAGAAAGACGTCGAGCCCTGAAACAGTTATGCTGGCATACCACGGCTACATCGCATCGATATTAAACTATGGTTTAATTATCTGGGGAAATTCTACGGATTCGATTCGTGCGTTTATCACTCAAAAAAAGTGCCTTAGAGCCATTTGTGGTGCTGCACCGTGGCATTCTTGTAAGCCTCTTTTAAAAAAAAAATACGTATTAACCCTCCCTTGTATGTACATTTATGAAACAGCTAAATTTGTAAGGCAGCACCCCAATTTTTTTACGAGAGCAAATGATGTATATCCAAGAAACTCGAGAGATCCGGACAGAATTGTCTTGTCACGAATACCAAGAACAAATCTGTATCAAAATAACTGCTACGTGATGTGTGGTCGTATTTATAATGCCATTCCACGTAGCTTAAAATTGCACCCAACTTCGAGGTTTTTAAAGTATTTAAAAGAGTGGCTGCTTAAAAAATGTTTTTATACTATAGACGAACTATTTAAATGTAAGGGAAAAACAGGTGTTTGATGTAATATATAAACAATAATCTATAAAAATGTATAAATTATATACTGATAATTAAATGCTGTAATATATATTAATTTAAGCGAATTCATGTATGTAAATTAAAGCAATTAATATGTCAGTTGCCTTAACTATAACTACTACTATTGTGTTGTGTAACTTGTGTACGTACGTGCTGTTATAATATATGACAGTACCTACTATTTGCATGTCAACAACCTGACAAAGATGTGTTGGTCTATATCAAAATGTTTACCATCAAATGTATTTACCACATTTTGCAGCAAATAAAAATTATTATTATTATTATTATTATAATATTGTAAAGAACCTGGGCATTTACATTGATGAAACAATGTCCTGGAAATCCCAACTACAAGAAATTAGTCGTAAATTATTTGCATCGGCAGGCTCGTTGCGTAGGTTACGCAACCTCCTTCCGACTGCCACTAAAGTTGCACTTGCTCAATCTTTGCTTCTGCCCATTATTGACTATGCTGACACCAGCTATCTCGATATCACTGAAGAGCAGCTAGATAAACTTGACTTGACACCAAAACTTCTGCATACGATTTATATACTTTTTTATTTACTGCGCAAATATGATCACGTTTCAGATTTTCGCAATAAACTCAAGTGGCTTCCAATTCGTCTTCGCAGGAATACTCACATTCTAACATTATTATACAATGTTCTTTTTGATCCTAGTACTTCCCGCTATCTTAAAGAACGTTTTGTGTTCGTTCATGACACACATGTAAGATCCTTGAGGTCGTCTGAGGATCTAACACTGAAGATGCCAAAGCATTCCACAAATTACTTTTCGAAATCCTTCACTGCTCAAGCTGTGCGTGTGTGGAATGCTTTACCACTGGAGATTCGAATAGCAAAATCCTTAAACGTTTTCAAAACCTTGATTAAAATACACTACCTGATTTAATTTCTTTTTCTTGCTACATCATCCATATTCACTGCATCTGAATTGTCTGCTTATTTATTTTATTGTATACCTATGTATATTTTATATTTCTATTTTTTTATACATGTACGTATATTTATTAAATTATTATATGTATATATATATATGTGTGTGTATATTTGTGTATGTATACATGTATATATCATATCTAAGATTTTCGTATTATTTCAATGTTGAACTTAAGCAACTACACCACCGCTCCATATTTCTGCTTATATCATTCCTGTCCATCCCAAGGTTGCGTGGAAGAGATCGCCCTAGGCGATAAGGCCGCCGATACTAAATTATCGTAGTTTTAAGTTATTTTACAAAATATGTACTGTACAATGTTATGTTGGTGTACAATAAAGCGTATCTATCTATCTATCTATCTATCGTTGGCATAAGACAGGATGAGTCGTGTAGACAGTACTTCCAGGACTTTCAGATATTAACAGTCCCAAGCCTTTAAATTCTAATATTGTTAACTAATTTTGCCAAATACATCCATGAATTTGAAACAATAGAAGAAAGAAAGCAAAGAGAAAGCACGAGACGTTTAGATTTTCAGCAAAAAAGTGTGCCTAGTCTTAATAAAACAAAACAATAAATATTTGTCTATAAATATTTTTAATAAATTACCACGTGTGTTAAAGATGACAGTTTAAAACGTAAAATTCAAAGCCGAACTGAAGGTTTTCTTGCTGAAAATGTGCTTATATTCAATTGATGACATGTAAATCATTAATATTCTTAATATGTTATCTTATGACCAATAATTATTTTAATGAATTAACAATTATTATTACTTTTCATAATTTTAAATAATCGATTATTGTGAAATTGTTATATAATTTCAAATTTTGTATTGTTTGATTCAAATACAATGTTAAAATTGCTTACGAATGAATAAATTTTTTTTTTTAATAAAAGCATATGACAAAACAATCACTTTCATTTGAAATTTGTCATCCTCATCAGATACTGGACAAAGGACACAATATTAAATCGAATTCACATCTCTGAACCAACGGGCAATCATATTGAAACATAAATTGTAAAACAGTAATGACGTACCTATTCAAAGCACTCGTTAATTACAAAACACGAATACAAAGAGCAAATGAAAATAAACCTCTAAATATTATACTTTTAATAAAGCTACGTAAATTAATTTAAGGAGTAACGCTATAAAAATCTACAAAGCGTATTTTCGTTGTATTTTATAAACCCAGTGATGAATAAACATTCAGTCTATTTCGGCGTAAAAATTTCGTTGTCAATCGTCTGATACGTCGCGATGATTCCCTCACCCCTAATGGACATACACTCAATTAGGTTTTACTGTCGCACCGCTGCCGTTCAATTTAACGCCTAACACCGACCGCACTGGAACAGGTACATATTTATTTTTATTGACAACAAAAAAGAACAAACTTTTATACACAACAACATTTGTACAATAAACCTTTGGTATTTAATATTCAATTACGGGCTTAGAACTGGCGTTGACAACTTTTTAGTTATATTTTGAAGCGGGTTTGTATGAAGTTGCACTTGGAACTCTTTGCTAACTTTTGTGTTATCGGCAGGCAGCGCTACAATAAATCCTAATATATGCTCCTTTACAGCAAAATATCTATAAAAAATATATGTAACGAGAAACATAATAGAATTCGCACAACTAGTATAATAGTCTAAGAGCCAGTGTTCCGCAGACTTACGGTATGGTAGCAAATCTTCCCCCCCGTGGGATCTCCACCTTGTCGTGGTGGGGGGGCTCAGTAACCGTGGATTGGTGACCCGCGGTGAAGCTAAGAGGGATCCAGGAGGGGACGCTCCGCGTGGGCTTGACGGAGGCCTGCGCAGGATGCGTCCAAAGGGGCGGGTGCGAGGGACAGTTCTTCTGTCCCTCGTAGTCGGGTGCGGTCGCGGGAGGAGAGGCGTGTCGGTGTTGCGTTGCCGCGCGCCCTATCTCCCGCGACCAAATGGAGGCGCACCATCGTTGCGTCGCGGTGGGGCCGCAGAGGAAGAGGAGATGCGGTGTTGCGTTGCCGTCCTCCCTATCCTCTGCGGCCGCTGAGTGTTTTGGCGGCGGAGCCCAACACCTTCATCCGCCGCCAAGGGGGTTTTGTTCGGGGCCCGCCTGACCATCTGGCGGGCCAATACCCGTCGGGGGGTAGTGACGAATGCCTATGCGAATCCCTACCCTCCGACACACGGGTACATGAGGAACACGGGTTGGTTTTTAGTCAGTAAGAGTCTGACAGTCCCCTTCGTCCTTCCCCCGGGGCGGAGAGACTCCATGAGGATTTTCCAACCCGATACCAAAAAAAAAAAAAAAAATGGTAGCAAATCTTCATATTAATACTAGTTATACTAATTCATCTGCCGTAGATCTAACTTCACTATTCCCATAGATGGTTCCTTTAGACGTGCCTAGAAGTCTAAAAGCATGAAAATCGACTTTCAAAACATGTTCGCAGCATGTCTGTCGTTTTGATATCTTAAAATTTATATCGGTGGGTTGCTTGCTTTTTGGCCGGTATCGACACTTCACATCACAATTTGTTATAAGTTCACACCAAATCAAATTAACAAAACTGACTATAACTATTTTGTATTACTGAACACGAAACAAGTGACAGTTTCTAGGTACTTGTTGCCCGCCGTGAGTCTCCAAGAGAAGTGATTGTTGTTGTGTCGCTCCGTTGAAGGTCAACCGTCACCCCCCTCTTCAACTGTAGCGAACGTCACACTAGACTCTGTCGAAGCGCGCCATCTTCACACTTCCGTTTCGTAGAAAATTGACATCCCGTACTGATTATTCCGATACGGCCATCCTACAAGACACACGTCCCTGTGTGTTGATCTGTAACAAAATTTTACATGCACAGTATCACATTGCTCGGTCACTCCTGACTTAATCCAGGTAAGGGTTGAATCAAAACAGTGTTAGGATTCCAATAAAATTTTATTAAAAAAATTACCTCCTACTTTCCTAACTATTATTGGAGCTGGATTCAGAGCATCACTGACAATACAGTCAATTACCATAGACTCCCGTTATAATCAATTCAAATAACTAAAGCTCTACATGTGATTCATAACCATTCAGTAACCTCCAGTTACTAAACCAGGCACTCCACCAGCCACTCGGTTGCCACCATTCAGTAGCCTCCAGTTACTAAACCAGGACTTAAACCAGTCACTCGGTTGCCATCCATTTATCTGCGCATCCTCACAAGGATCGCCAAGTCCCTCCTGGACTTTATGGTTTCCTACGAAAACCATTTATCTGCGCATCCTCACAAGGATCGCCAAGTCCCTCCTGGACTTTATAGTTTCCACGAAACCCCAACACCAGAGTCGTCTGCCTACCGTGTACTCACGGACAACCGCCTTCACAGTTGTATTGAATCCGATCTGTACAGATTTGCGGCTACAAATCAACCTCTGACATTGAATCGCACAACCAATCAAACACCAGAGTCGTATGCCTACCGTGTACTCACGGATAACTGCCTTCACAGTTGTATTGAATCCGTTTTGTACTGATTTACGGCTACAAATCGACCTCTGACATTTAATCACACAACCAATCAACATGTTGGCCTAGTTTTATACTGTCTCGTCAGTATTAAGGTTCACACTTTGCTCTCTTCAAGATCGTCAGTTATGCTCTGATCCTCTGGCACAAAGTTTCGGTATCAAAATCAATAATCAGGAAACTCAAAGTAAAACTGACATTTCACTATCGCTGTGTCTCTCAAATTATTATTTCAAACCAAGTAAACCATAACATTTAAGATCTACATGTGACCATAACTACGCATAGCCCAGTAACCTCCAGTTACTCTATTTTATGCGAACCCCACATGGGAACGCCGAGTCTCTCCAGGATTCTATGGTTTCCACTGAAACCCGACCTCCGCCAGAGCTGACTGCAATACCACCTACTCACGGACTACTAAGTTAGTAGACGCCGATTTCTACCGAGCTACGGCTACACGTCAGTCTCTTGTACGGTTCGATCCGATCATCATGTAAACTTAAACACTTTCTTCAATATCAGAACTACTTTGTTCTACCTCAATTTTGTCAGTTGTACTTTGACCTTCAGGCATTTTTTGCAACCTGTCGAGTGCGTACTTACAGTTACGCTTAGAGTTAAGGGCCGGCCTCTAGGCCACGCCGGCCACCAGGCCGCGCCGGCCTGATGGCCGTGCTAGTCACCAGGATTAGCCAAAAAGCAAATAAATCTACCATTAGTATTTCAAAGATTCGTCTCGTTGTATACCCACTAAATAGAGTATCCGTTCTTTCAGACTAACTCTACATCCGCACTTCGTCAATTTTAAGCGATTATCAAATTCATTCAAAACTGCACAAAACGTAACTCTCGTCCATACTCTCAATGAGCTATGTCAAAACTGGATTTGACCACTGACAAAAACTAAAACCAAATGCGAACATGGCGAGAACTGATAAGCTACTTTCGGACAAACTGATTTCCTTTGGCTACATAGAGGCAACGACTACAGTTCTGAGATAATCAATCGACAGTCTATGAGTACTTTCAGATTCTCGCAACACGCTCTTGTCATACGACACATAAACCAGTGGTAGATAATTTTAGCGATCAAAAATCAAATGAGCGCTACTTGAATAGCAGGGTATCCGTGATTGCGATCAATGACCACACTTTAATGTACTTCGCTCTAGTATTAAGAGAAAATTCTCGAACAGCAATCCTAGTCGTTCGGCCATTCCTGGCACAAGTCGGTGGGCAATAAAAGGTACTCTGATCAAAATCATTACAGGTTTTAATGAAAATCACAACTAACTCTTTCTCTCAAAACTGACATGTTGAATAACACGCATACTCGTTAAAAGAATAGGTAACTCATTAAAATATTGCATTGCTCATACTCCGATATCCATCGGGTCTTCAACATCACGCTATGCAACCTCCATCTGGTTACACAACTGCACCCGGATAATCATTTCGAGCGTTTAACAAAGTAATCTTAAAGTAGCTTTGTTCAACATGTTCCTTTGGTTTTCCTTATCACATAGCAGACTATAATAAATCTTACTAGGCTGATACTCTAGATGTTAAGTTTACTACCAAGTATCCAACCAGTCTTTATAGCGTTATAATTTTGTCATGGATAGTCTAAATACAAAGCTTATCCTAACCTGATCATTAGCGATACAGCAACGGACCTTTCGCGTTCAAGATGATGGACAACGTTTGTGATACTATGACAACGCACTAACAGCTGTCTTGTTTGGGCACCAACGGAGACTATGACTAACACAAAAGCTCAAGGGTAAACTAGGCTAACCAGAAAGGCACTTTGCCGGTCCAACCAATGGCAATGCATGGCTAAACATGCAGCCGCACAAACGGCTTATCCGGTTTATGCAAATCTACACTGACGGTAACGTGGGACCCACAAAATTATCACAACAACGACTAACAAAGTACCCATTTAATGAGAATAAGGTTAAGCATACAATCATCACTAACGATCACTAACCTAGTTCTACCTAAAATGAAAATTATCTCTGAAGCTGATTATCGTAACGCACTACGATGATAGCTCAATCATTTTCTTCTACGTCTGATAATCGAGTTTAACAGCATCTACTAGAAACACTATCACTCTTAAACGTCCTAAGCATAACTTGGAATTGGCCAGAGAACTCGGGGCACTTGATGAAAATTCCCAGCCGGTCACATGAGTTTAAAAAACACTGTAGGTAATTTTCACGCGTAAAATCTTAAAATTGAATTTAATTTTACTAGTGGTGCCACCTAATAATCATGAGTAAGAAACATTTTAATGTGCCCTGTTAAAAATTTATGCACACAAAAAAGCAGGTGTAATTGCAACACCGAGATCGTCTGTACAACTCAGAATTACAACGAGTAACAGTGCCACTTTTAACTTAGGCTCTGATCACGTTTAAACGAAAACCGTTACGAATTATCAACACCACGAATCGATAAAGTGATGGCGCTTGTAATATCTTTTGACTATGGTCAAATAACACTAACCAACCAAACGCACTCGTCTAGACAGCACTGCAGTTCACACATCTATTTAAGAAATAAAAGCTACAAGCTGTTCTACACAAAATCAGCACAGTCAGAAGCAGCACAGTCTTACACTATGAACTTAGTATGTACGATTCGATTAGTTTACCAACTTTAGCGCCGCTGCCCTGCGAAGGACAGTCTAGACCGGAATTATTGTTCTAGATTTAGCAGAAACCTATTGGTTCTAAAACCAATATTACAACAGCAGTAGAAGAATAACTAGCACGTTTCACTCAAACGCACTTGCTTGAAATAATGCAAGTTGGCCTGTAGGCTCACTCTCGTTACTATTACAGTCCATAAAGTAAGACCGAGACAAGATTAATCTATTTGCAGGCATAATATGATCACAAGGTTCATGAGTGCGAGCCACCCCTTGCATGAAGAAATAAAAATAATCGCTTTCTTTTTAACTGACTTTTTATTTTTCGACAATAGAGAATACCTCTTGCAATGACACTTTCATTAATAATGTTCTGGTATGTACGAATAAGCCCAATCCAACTAATAATTCATTTAGAAATTCACAAGTATTAAAACTGGTATATCAAAATATCCGCTTGACCGCGCACAAGTGACTATTCTCCTTTTTTAGAAATGCCGTAGACAGCGCACAAGTGACTATTTTCCCTTTTTGGTTACAGCGCTATACTCGGTCTGAATTTACTGTTTCTTTCTATAACATAATGTTTTAAATTATTTTTCTCTGTTCTATTCAAAATATTAAACATTTCTTCATGCTAAAAATACGAAGCGAGTCTTAAAATCGTTAACCCGGAATGAAAAAATAATGTCAAATGCCACTCTTTGTTTCGCGCGCTCCGTGATTACGTGCTTATCGTAGGCGTGTAATTAAATATTTTTATACTATGATACATGTTTTTTTTTATTTAATTCGGTGTAGATAGAATCCCTCTACAGTTAAAACTCATAAAATATGTATGTCATCGATTTACTTTTAAAAATAATCCTGTTTAAAATACACAAAGTGTTTTTTTCAACGATAGTCAATGTTCGCTGCTAAGTATAATAAATTAGAAAGTAAATATCAACAAAGAATTCATACGACTTGAAAGAGTCATTTATAAGGTTGAAGAAAAACATCACTTCAACTTACTCATGTTACCGACTTATCAATAATAAATGTTTATGTTAGCGCGCCCATCTGGCGAGCGGCGGCGCGACATTTTGTTTAGAACGTGAGTGGTCAAGTGAATTCGGCGAATTGGCGCTAGCGGTCAAGCGGATATACAAGGTATGTCAAATAAAGATTTAGAAGTGGAGTTGTTCATGAACGGTGAATGCGTCGATATTTTGTGTATAACAGAACATTGGCTTGAAGATCACTAGTTCATGTGCAATTTTAATAACCATCTAGTTGGTAGTTCGTTCAGCAGACAAAATGCAATACATGGTGGATCGTTGATTTTAGTTAACAAGCTGCTTAAATTTAAGAATCGTAGTGACATTGTTAGTTTCTCTGTCGAACGGACAGTTGAAATAGCCTGTGTGGAGTTGGACCAACTTCTTGTTTTGAGTGTGTATAGGCCACCATCATCCTGCTATGATAACTTTGAAAGTTTCATGGATGATGTGTTACGGAAGCTATGCCAACAAAATAAATCTATAATAGTAGGTGGTGATTTTAATATTAATTTACTAGAAGATTCCCTGAATTGCCACAAAATTAAGAATTTGTTCAAGTCATATAATCTTGCATGCTTATTTTCGGAACCCACCAGGATAACTTCTACGACATCTACTTGTATAGACAATATATTTACAGATATTGTACCAGTTAGAAAGCAAATAATTAACAAATTAACATCAGATCATTGTGGACAATCTATAACATTTGCTATGCAGTCTAAAAAAGTAGGTAGAAAGGAATTGAGTGTGGTGCCAAAAACTTTGCGTCGCCTGGAGGGACTTAAGGATAAACTCACAAGTACATTACTATACTTATGCTATAATAACGATCCTAATAAGTTGTACAATTCTTTCTTTGACATGTACTGTACTATATTCAATTCTATTTTTGTCCCTAAGAGGATCTCAGTTGCTGGTACTACATCCTTCAGTGAATGGGCAACCACTGGAATTTATAAAAGTAGAAATAAGCTTTACGAATTATATGAACAGAAAGTAATTCATAAAAATGATGAACAATTTTGTCAATATGTAAGAAATTATTCCAAGTTATTTAAAAAGATTTCTGAATCTCTATTGAAACAAAATGTCAATAGGTGTAACATTGAATTTAGTTTTAGTTATGTCACTGACAGAGATATTGTAAAAACTTTTAATACTCTTAATTTGAAGAAGACTAGTGATCTTTGGGGCAATTCTGTTGTGATTACGAAATCTATAATCAACACAGTAGCACCGGAATTGGCAATGATTTTCAATAGATGCATTAACTGTGGTGTGTTTCCTGATCAAATGAAAAGTAATTCCGTTATTTAAATCAGGTAGCACATCTGACCCCACAAATTATAGGCCAATATCTGTGCTACCCACGTTTAGTAAAATTTTTGAAAAATTCATTCTAGGTCAGCTTCAAATTCATTTTAATAACAATAAGCTGTTACATGAAAAACAATTTGGTTTTACTAGGGGTCGCTCAACTACCGATGCTGGAGTTGAGCTTTTAGATAGTATTTTTGATGCCTGGGAGGAGTCGCATAATGCTCTGGGAGTCTTTTGTGACTTATCTAAGGCTTTTGATTGCGTGTTTCATGAAAAATTGATCAGGAAATTACATTACTATGGAGTTAAGAACACTGCTTTGGATCTCCTAACATCATATTTGAGTTATAGGATACAGAGAGTTGAGGTAAATGGAAAAGTTTCTATGGGTTCATTGGTCACAATGGGAGTGCCGCAAGGTTCAATTCTTGGTCCATTCCTTTTCCTTGTATATATTAATGATTTGCCATACATTATGCAAAATAATGAAGAGATAGTGTAATTTGCTGATGATACATCACTTATTTTTAAACTAAGATGACAACAATCAAATAATGACGATGTAAATAACGCTCTCTCTAAAGTAGTTCAATGGTTTACAGCTAACAATTTACTGTTAAATGAAAGAAAAACAAAATGTATACGATTTTCAAGACCGAATGTAAAACAAGTTAAACCTAACATATGTTGAATGGAGAAGAGTTGGATCTTATAGATAACACCGTATTCTTAGGCATAACCTTAGATTCTAAGCTACAGTGGGGCCCACATATAGGTCAGTTGGCGAATAGACTTAGCTCTGCAGCATACGCGGTTTACAAAATTCGTCAGTTAACTGATATAGATACGGCCAGATTAGTATATTTTAGTTATTTCCACAGCATAATGTCATATGGCATTTTAATATGGGGCAACGCATCTGATATTCAAACTGTGTTTGTACTGCAGAAGCGGGCTATTCGTGCAATCTACAGTCTTAGTTCAAGGCATTCACTGAGGGAAAAAATTAAAGAAATTAAGACAATGACTGTCGCATCTCAATACATTTATGAGAACTTGTTATATGTCAGGAAAAATATAAATATGTTTTCTAAATGCAGCAACATTCATAATTTAAATACACGAAATAAAAACAAACTTGTTCTACCTTCAACAAGACTACAAAAAATAAGTAACTCATACAAGTGTCAAACCATACGTTTTTACAACAAAATTCCAGGCAATATTCAGGAACTAAGTATTAATAAATTCAAAGTATTTATTAAACAGAGCTTGTGTTCAAAAGCTTATTACACAGTTAAAGATTATTTAGCAGACAAAAATGCCTGGAATTGAGTTTAGAAATTATGAATTTTGACATTTTAAATTAGTGACATGATATTTTTATTTACATTTGTAATACTTATATTTTTACATTTTGACATTTTTAATTTGACATTTGTAATTTTATTTATTTTGTTTTGACATTGTTTGATTTGACATTGTTATTTTTTTTATTTTTTGACATTTAAAATTACTTAAGTAATATATTATTATTCATAAATTGACATTCAATAATATTTTCTGACATTTAATAATATTTTCTGACATTTTAAATATATGACATTTTATTGTTTAAATTTTTATTATTTTTACTTATTGTTTGCAACATGTATTTTACTGTGTATTAGCATGTAAAGTTGTGAGTACGATGTGGGCATTATTAAACATATAAACAAATAGTTGTGGCAACCTGTCTGATGGCTTAGGCTGACATGCTTATGCATACACCTTCTGATGGCGTGGAGGCATAGTGATACAGATCGTGCTGGCTCCCTCAATTAAGGTTGAGCCGTACGACACTTTTTGTCTGGACTTTAAAAGATGAAGAAAAGACTAAAGAAATTGAAGTGACAAAAAAAAACAATGACTCTGGGTTTGTTTCGGCCTTTCTTCTCAAGAAGTCATTTAGCTAGGAAAAGCCGGCATCATCTAGAATAGGGTTTTGACATGTATAAATGTTGTAAACAACCAAAATGCAGAAATAAATATGTCTTTATGTCTTTAAACTCTAAACCTCCGTTTGCTATCTACGCTATAGCTAGGTCACTGTGGTAGACAGACAACCATACGCCAACTTAAAATACGGCAAAGGTCGCAATTAAATCGTTACTTCCCACATTTTTTTTGTCTTTCTTCTTTAAACTATTAAAAAGAAGATTATTCATAAGATCATGCCATGGGAACCACGACACTGTAAAAGTCAAACGGTTCCACAACTCAGAGTCTCGTGTAGGTACGATGTGATGGCGATATTACCACAACGATTATGACATTTTCATGGTTAAACGTGTAATGTTTTACTACTACCGCCACTAAACAAAATTGGCAGTACCAATAAAAAAATAAGACAAAATACGCTCACCACGGTTGCAGTTGCAAGCTCAGTCGATTCACCAACATAGCTGCGTTAGCAGTCGTCTTTGCTCGCGGCTTGTGGTCGCTCTGGTCCATTATCCCACTTCTGATATCGGTGGGTTGCTTACTTTTTGGCCGGTATCAACACTTCACATCACAATTTGTTATAAGTTCACACCAAATCAAATTAACAAAATTGACTATAACTATTTTGTATTACTGAACACGAAACGAGTGACAGTTTCTAGGTACTTGTTGTCCGCCCGGAGTCTCCAAAAGAAATGATTGTTGTTGTATCACTCCGTTGAACATCAACCGTCACCCCCCTCTTCAACTGTAGCGAACGTCACACTAGACTCTATCGAAGCGCGCCATCTTCACACTTCCGTTTAGTAGTCAATTGACGTCCCGTACTGATCATTCCGATATATATATATTTTAATATAGAAAAACTTAATGGCAAACACTTGTTCCGGTTCCTACTATATTTTATATAATATCATAGTTTCCAAAATGTCATAAAATTAGCGTTATTTTAGCAAAGCTAAAAATTATATATGTAATTTATATTATTATTATAAACATATATTTACAAAAATAGATCCGTAGGTCGGTTCTGACATGTGGGCAGACCACACGATACTTTCTCATTCGTGCTATTGAAGTTGCATGATTTTGATTTTATCACTCTTCATTTCGCAAGGAAACTACAGCAATGCTGCAATTTATGTATGTTTTTTACATCATTATTATATATGTGTCGGAGCAAGGTGTTAGTTCGACAGATAAAATACGTTTACGGAAGTTGATTTGGTTAATTGTTAGTGAGAAAACGTCGGGTTTAGTACCTGGTTGAAATCCTAGATGGAGTAACTAACACGTAATAGTGTGTTAGTATTATTTTAAATTGGCAACACAGACGGTTGAAAGGTCAGGACCGTTATGACGTAAAGTGTGAGGACAGACCGTTGAGGCACTTTGGCACGAAGCGGCGAACGAAGCGGTAGTCACGCCATTCTTGGGGATCACCGCGTTTTCTATCCATTTACATCGGGATAGTTAATAATGTATTCGTTTGAATTTTACTTAAAATCAATTAAGAGGCGTATCAAATACCATGTGGAATTATTATTTCAACGTCTGTGGCCACACAAAATGGAAGACAACCATGACTCTGGTGACAGGCATGAGCATTCGCCGTCTAAAATGCAGGCCGACTACATAATAGTTTCGCAGTCATGCTAATGGAAATACACGATATTGACTTTCTCACTCTTACTGGCAATGACAGCGAATCAGTATGAATACATGTGAAAAGTGTTTTCAAATTTTATAATTTATAACTCTTATTTTCAATCATAAACATAAGTTTTTATAAATAAATCATAATTTTTTTCACTTACAATAATAATAATTATGCTGTTTATTTTGTTCTAAAAAAACACTATATTGTGATACACGATATTGACTTTCTCTCAATATCGTGTATCTCCATTAGCATAACTGCGAAACTATTATGTAGTCTGCCTGCATTTTAGAACCGACCTATCTGTCTGGTTTTTTAGATAAACATGTATAATAATGATGTAAAAAACATACATAAATTGCAGCTTTGCTGAAACGCTAGTACCCTGCGAAATGAAGAGTGAGAAAATCAAAATCATGCAAATTCAATAGCACGACTGAGAAAGTATAGTGTGGTCTGCCCGCATGTCAGAACCGACCTACAGGTTTGTTTTTGTAAATATATGTTTATAATAAGAATATAAATAACATATATAATTTTTAGCTTTGCTAAAATAACGCAAATTTTATAAAATTTTGAAATCTATGATATTATATAAAATATAGTAGGAACCGGAACAAGTGTCTGCCATTTAGTTTTTCTATATAAAAATACATTTATATTTTAAGATATCAAAACGGCAGACATCCTGCGAACACGTTTTGAAAGTCGATATTCGTGCTTTTCGACTTCTAGGCACGCCTATAGGAACCCTCTATGGGAATAGTGAACCCTTATTTGATCTACGGCAGATGAATTAGTATAACTAGCATTAATATGGAGTTTGCTACCATACCAAAAGTCTGCGGAACACTGGCTCTCAGTCTATAAATATTTTTCTGGTTTATCATACCCTTTGCCATTATATTTATCTTGGTAGACAGATAAAATGTCAGCAAATAGATTGTTACTCACGTCACGTAAACATTAGGGCCAATTCTTTTTTATTTACCTGCGATGTCATATAACATTAGGCTTAATAAAAATAAGTGTGCACTTAAATTTAGCTTCTGCCATAAAACGTTCAATACGTGTTACAATAACCGTCGGCGTAAACGCGAACTCGCCAAGGATTAGTCGATGTTACAATCGGATAATTAAATCTTTTTTGTCTCTAAAAACTTTTCACCTTATTTTTCCCCATATCTTTAAAAAAAGTCGTATAAAGAAGTGATACGAGACCAGAATTTGTAATTTACTGATAACAGGTCTTAAATTATAATATTACGAGCTTTCGCCCGCGGCTTTGGGCGCGTGGGGTCGGTTATGGAGACAAAATCTACACGTGCTTGTCTTTTATTATAAGCTATTATATTACTGCAAAGTTTCATCAAAATCTATTCAAAAGTTTTTGTGTTAAAGAGTAATAAGCATCCATCCATCATTTGATCCCGCTTTTGCGTTTATAATAGTAGTGAAAGATCTAATAAATAAATGACCTTTTCTCAAAAGCCTTAGTTGGTTAAATTTTAAGTCGTAGGTGTACCGTGGGCCTTATACTCATTTCTAATGTACCTATTTGATCGGTGAATTTTGCTAATAAACGTTAGAACAATCATCTCAACAGAGCTCGGCGGTCGGTATTACACGAGAGTGAATAGTTACTCAGTTGCCACTTGACGCTAGAAGTACTGGATTAGATATTTGATTATGCCGTACGTACGTACCGTTTGAAAACTACCATTATTTCAAACCACTTGAATATTATATATTTCAGAATTTGAACTTTAGGGTTTGGCTACATATATAGATATGGCGCTGATTATTATTACTTTATGTCTGGCAAAATTGTTACTATTGCTATGAATCTACAACATGTGATAAAGAATAGATTGAGCACAAATTGTCAGCTTATATAAGTCGCCGTAATATCAACGCAAGTGTCTAGACAATATTACGAAAGTTAGTGCTATTAGATTAACTACAGCTGTTTAGAACTAATTGTCACTAGACGTGATTCATAACAGAGCTTTTAGATTGTAATAAAAGTCGACGATCATAAACGTTAACGACTGTGTGATTTAACTTCGATTAAAAAGAAAAGTAATAAAAAGGGCCATTGGGAGTTGCTGAATTCGTACGAATTTTATGCCAAAACATTTTAGATGTTGAGTTAAAAGCAACTACAATCGTACTAGATACATATGCTATTTGCTACCACAAACCATCTTAATATATATATTTCTTGTGTGCGTGTGTATGTCACTGAACTCCTCCTAAGCGACTGGACCGATCTTGATGAAATTTGTTGTGTGTGTTCAAGGGGACTTGAGAATGGTTTAGATTCACAATTTAGTTCACTGGAAAATGTTTTATTGACTTAATTTTTTATTTGTAAGTAGTTGTAGATTTTGGAATGTTTCACATTGGAACCAACGGACTGCGCTGCTATCGCAGTTTCAAATCTTATATTAATAATTTCGTCAAGGAGTACATCGAAACCTTACCTGAATAATAAAACATTAAAAAATAAAGATTTCGAGTCGACAACATATATACGCAAAATTCGGATTGTCGAATATTTTGTTAAATTCTAATGGTTCTGACAGACAAATCGCAGTCGCTATATTGGCCACTCCTAGCGAAACGTCACCGAATAACATTTTGACAAAAAGCATTTTGAGTACCTATACTACTATGTCTTAGTACTAAGGAGTTTGTATGTGTAAATACTTTTTGTATACGATAGCCCAGGTATTCCGAAAGGCTATTTATAGGCTTTGGAGCCGGGAAAAAGGCTAAAAGATAATGTTGGCTAATTTTTTTTAAAGTCGATATGGGTATCGTCTCAGATATTTTAAGGAATGGGGAATTCAAAAACACTCATCTATTCCGTGATCAAAGATGGCGCATGGAATTTTATTTTTTAAATCAATATGGGTAGGTATGGTCTCCGATATTTAAAGGGATGGAGAATCCAAAGACAACATCAATGTCGTGATTCAAGATGGCGAATGGGAAATCAAAGATGGCGGATGGGAACAATTTAAAAAATCTATATCGTCTCTAATAATTTAAGGGATGGTGAATCCAAATACAACATCTATTTCGTGATCAAAGATGGCGGATAGGAAATCAAAGATGGCGGACGGGATTTTTTTTTAAAGTCGATATGGGTATCGTCTCCGATATTTTAAGGAATGGGGAATTCAATATTATATAAAAATCTATGTAACGTATAAAGTGGGTAACGTAGGAGAATATGGGCGTTCTTCGTTCCTCAGGTCTTCCTCCATCGTACATTTCAGGTAAATAAGACTCGGTATACACTCAATAGGTTTTACTCAAACTAATTAGTTCATTTCACAAACTAAATATGCACACGTAGCTCGGATGAAAATGGATTACTTTTGGAAACGCGGCGAAGTCGGACGTAGGTAGGCCACACTTGTTTCCTCCGCTGTGTCTGTAGCCAAAAATGCCCGTTGACAGCTCCACGTTCGCTTATAAAACATTTTATGACATTGACAGCTGTCAACTGCCGACCTCAGTGTTGCCAACCATCGTATCCGAATACGCCCAAATCTATTAAGATTTGACGTTCCGTTCTCGAATCTCCGACATATGTTTGTTTGTTCATCATTTATAGACTCTGAAATGATAAGAGATTTAGCGCTAAGTCAATGGTAACTTTGGAAAAGGGGCATGGAAAAAAGGAAATTAAATAAAAACTCTTAAAAAGGCGATACGGAGTTCGCTGGGTCAGCTAGTATTTTATAAAAACAAATTTGAACGTAGGAAGGCAAGAGTATACAAAAATTACTTTAGCCGTTCTACATACTACTCTAATGTGATTCGACGTGAGTTGTATGAGAGTCAATGTTATTATTTCGTGATTTAAATAAAGGCTTCGATCGCATCAAGAGAACTCTGTAAGCATTCGGGCGCTGCTTACTAGAACCACTCCGGTGTAGTCGATGGCCCATTGTGTTATCGTGTCGCGAATCACGTTCATGGAATATGTTCGTGCAACACCATCGGACCCTGACTTGCCTTGTATAAGATTTCCTAACTCGTTAATAAGCATGAATACAGTTTTCTATATCCCTTGCAGTAGGTACCGAACATAAAAAGTAAAATCGTGATTAAATTTTATATTCTGAAAATGGTGAAATTTAAGCACTTTTATTCAACGTTATTATTTGTATTGTGGTCGGAGTCTATACTTTATTGATTCATGATAACTAATAAGTACAGTTATCAGTGTCGAATATGTGGACACATTATTTATGAATGAATAATTGATAGTGGTTTTAATACGAACAAGATTATTATTGAGTTCAGTGGCTCTACTTGCCTTAATTTGGGTTGTACTTTTACTATACATGAAATAGTATCAGATATGTTTACCCCTTTATTACTAAGGGTTGCTCTATAATGATGGTTTGTGGTACCAGATAAAATAAAACAAAAATATAAACAATCATAATGAGGTGTCATGGTAAGCGTCGGGTTAGTGGTATATTAAAATACATCATAGTTCATCTCAGATTCCGAGGACTCATAATTTAAATAATACGGGTAAACAAAAAAAACCTATTTGCTAGTAACTATACATCTTGTGCAAAAATACTACAAAGAACCAATCAATGTGCTATATTGAATGTGTTAAAAATAAAACAACATTTCAGGACGCTATTTATAACTACCCATAAAGCCATAATACACCGATTTGCCGTGTTCCCGATTTCCTGGTGGTTTTTCGATTTCTTTTCGTGGCCAATATTTCTTCGCACACGTCGTGCACATAGCTCGTACCCTAGAAAAGATCTCGGTTTCGTAAATAAAGAAGTAGTTAAGCTTTATGATCGTTTACAAGTCTTTATGGTCGTTTTAAAGCAATTTAAACCGCCGCGCCGTTGTGAAAACAAATCGCTTTATTCAAAGATCTTTGCCAGAGACCGCGACGTTGCATTCAAATTCAAACTCATTTATTCATATAGGTTACAAAAGCAACACTTATGAACGTCAATCTTTTTTTGCGTTATCCCAACAGATATAGACAGCTTTTATTTTTTGAAACTATATACTTTAGACTGAACAAATTGATATTTATTTTAAAACGTAATTTATGACATACGAGTAATCCGTGCTCATTTATATTTCTAAGCCATGTTTTCGTGATTTCATTACATAACTAGAAGTAATCTCGGCTTTGTTTGCCTTCTGGATGTTATAGACAAAATATATTCTTAATTACATGATGATAGGGTAAGCCATGAAAATTTAACAAACAAACAAACTCATATTGGCATTTCTTTGTCGATCACATTGACAACGTGAGCGAACTATGACTCCATAAGTATTACGATATTATAAGTGCAGCCATTTACTTGCCAGCTTGGAAAGTGTGAATGTTTAAGAATCAAAGAACTTAGTTAATATCGTATGTTTTAATTAACATTATGTTAGTCAAAGTAAATTTGAGGTTGAAAGAGCGGTTCACATTACAATACGTCTGCAGCTTTCATACGTATTGTAATGTGAACCCCCCTTTCGGCCATGAGAAAAAACGGCGTAACGCAGTAACACTTTTTATTTCCACTCTCCACCCACGAAAATGAAAGAATAACACACTTGCATGTTTTTACTTCATTTATATAATGTTGGTGCTGACGGTACTCGCATTCATGCTGAATTTCTGTAAAAGCTCTTTGGCTAGAGCCTGGGACACTTCCGATTTTTAGAGCCGGCGCAATGAATGCCGAATAACTGCGATAATAGAAACTATAGCAGCTGAAATGTTTTGTTTCTTGATAAAGAACTTTGATTCTAAAAAGTCAAAAGTATAAGTATTCAAAAGTTAATCTTAATATATAAAATCCTTGTTTTACTGACTGACTGACAGACACGCTACAGCAGAAACTATTGGGCGCAGGAAGCTGAAATTTGGCATGTATGTTTCTTGGGGACCGTAGGGGTGCACTTAGAAGGGATTTCCCGAAATTCCCACGGGATCGGCCAAAACGGGTAAATTTAAAAAAAGTGCTGGCGTAGCTGCTGGCATCCTCTAGTCGAATATAATCCTTTTGTTTTTACCTTTTTTATACATTAATTGTTTTACACTTATTCCTACTAATCTTACTATAGCTACTTACCAGTTAATACTAGAACATAAATATAAAAGTTTATGAGGACGGGTGGTTTTATGTCTGTTTGTTATCCTTCCACGTGGGATCAAAACACTGGCGAAAAGTGGGCGTTTCATATGCCTCTGCCTACCCCTTCGGGGAAACAGGCGTGAGTGTATGACTAATCCCACCCTCATTCCCACTACTGTGTCACCTGTGTAGCCAGGTTCAGCAGCAGTGACCATTGATGACAACGAGTTTTGACACTCGTGAAGTCCCGGGGAAAGTTAAACTGTCTTGGAACCCGCAACGAACTTAATCAGAAGTATATTGGAGGAGTTGGAAAATGAATAATCCACTTCCCTCCTTAACAAAGCGGGAGACAAGCAACGAAGAGATATAGTGATGAGAAAAGATAAGCACCACGGACATGAGCATTAAGGGGGCCTAAATTGTGAACTATGCCTGTTTCCAGTAATATGTATGGCAGAAACGCCTAAACGCACGGAAATTCGTCCTACTTGCCACAAGATCCGTATAGTACACTACTCCAGAAGTTACCTCTAATTCGTTAAGCATGATATTACGTTCAATTTGCCAAAGACTACACTCCCATAGAATGTGATGAGCAGATTGTTCATAATTGTTGCCAGATGTTGAACATTGACATAACGGTGAATCAACTAGCTTAAATGAATACAACTTGCTCTTAAAGTTGCCATGACCTGTAAGAAATTGGGCTACACAGTGATCCACCTCCAACCAGTTCCTCGCCAGTCGCTCTCGGACGCATGGGAAGAACTGGTAGAGGTGACGGCCCTTAGTTGATGTGTTCCAGCGACATTGCCATTCATCAAGAAGATCGTCATAGACTGTGGAGTGATGGTTCAACAATCTAGCGATCTTATGTCTGTCGCGCGGAGCTAGAAAATTTAGATCCATGTTATCTCGTGTCACGTAATACATTGCTGCTCGTCTTTGTGCCTCAAGATCGACTGGAAATACACCTGCCAGTACTGGCAAAGCTTCAGTACTAACTGTCCTATAAGCCTTGCACAAAAATATCAACGCGAGACGTTGACTTTGTAGTATTTTACGTCGTACAGCACCGATAGTAGCTCTATCAGCCCATGCAGGCGCACCATAACACATACAACCCAGATATGTTGCACCATAAATTACTTTTAAAGTTTTGAACGAAAGCCCCCAGGCGTGAGTGTATGTTATGTTATAATTCCATTAAAAACTTCAGAACGGATTTTTATAAAACTTTGCAGTTACCATCAAAACAAGACCCGTCTTACTTATAAAAATCTCGTTGAGTGTGTCTTTCTCAGCTGAACAGCTCTCGAGCATTTAAACAATGTTCAAATTTTCTTTACATATAAACGTTGTTTAGCTGTTGTTCAGCTGAGTAACTGATAAATAACGATATAGATACGAGGGCCATAGATTATAGCCAAAATAGTCGACTAAATAACGCAATTGAACGAACACGCGTGGCTATTTTGTATCTATGAGTGACTATGAGTCATAGAGTCAGAGCTGGTAAACAATTTTGGTTTTTTTTTTTAAACTACGAGAAATATTAATAAACTTTGAAATTTGTGTGTTTTTCTATTATTACACTTTCTTTGAGATTCAATCTATTTCCTTAAGGGTATTATACTCATTACGGGTGTATTTTTGTTTTCATAAAAAGATCTAATAAATGTTTTTTTTTTCGGTAAGTGTTATTATTTAGGATGGAATTATTTATTTACACCGAAAATATTATTGAGAAACCGCATGAGTGCTGTCGGTCGTGATTTCGCGAGAGCCAACCGGATTGCAATTCGCAGTAAGCTTGAGCAAGAGAAACAGCCAATATAAGCTGTCCTTTTAAAAAAAATATATACTTTAGAACAAAAACATTTTTTTGCTAGACTTCAACTAGACCGCGACTAAGATAGTCGCGGTCTAGTTGATTTAGGTTCATTTAAGGACAATCACAGAATTTCTTGCAATGCCTCAATTGTGTATGTTACCAAAAATTGTTTACCAGCTCTACTACTATTATGTTGTTCTAAAAATATCGGAAAGATAATATAATTTATAACTATACTAGTTAAATTTTCTATATAAATTTTGGAAATCTGCTTGATCTTCGAAATCTATGTTAAATTATAAGTAAACAACATTAAAATTGTCAAAAATGCAAATAAATAAATTTGACAATGTATAAAATGTCATTGATCGAACAGCTGATTCAAGTAAAACCCGCCATTGTGTCTCTCAACAACGTTTAAACAAAGTCCCGGTGATGTTTAAATTTGACAGCTATGTGAACATCACTTATGTTCCTGCTACACCTGCGTCTTAACGCGTCAATTAGCGCGTTAATTTAGGCGCTACGTAGATGTGGCCAACGTTTTAACGCGTTAAAATACTTATTTCCAATGCGAATTTTTTAATGCGTTAACTAACGCGTTATTGGCCATTGCCCTTATCGTTAACGCTAACGCAGGTGTAGCATTAGCGGCTACTAAACGCTAAACAGGGTTTATAGGTAAGGTTTTTGCTAATCAGCATATCAGCAGTTGTTTAATATTTGGCACATGGGCTACTGTTGTTTCGAAAACCACGGCTCTAGCTTGAGCATTTCTGTCCTTATACTATTCTGGATTTATATCTGAATGAGCAATTTTCTTGTTTCGTTCTTTTTAGACCCCTTTTTTGACGTAGTCGGGTTATAGTTTTTAAACTTATTTTTTTATTACGTCCTTTTCCGTATCCCGATGGGGCATGTAAACTAATCGTACAATATTTACATTGTCGTATTTATAAGAAGAAAGAAAGAAAATAGGTAACGCAAAGCGTCTGAACCGCGTGAATTGTAAGTACAATCGCGTTTTAAACTTATATTTACAGTATAATATATATACCTTACTTTTGATACCAAACTCTTAATGATTTAAATGATTATTTCAGTAAAATTTTTTTTTAGATTGGCATCTGAACTATTAATTCCGCAATACAAAATTTGGATAAAAATTATATGCCTATGTCACTCGGGCCATTATTACAAATCTATTGACTCCCCATTTATTAAAATCGGTTCAGTACTTCAGGCGCTACGGTGGAACATACAAACATTCATACATAGACTGCCAAAAACATTGCCCTTCCTTTTGGCTTCGCCGTAGTAGGGTAAAAACCGATCCTACGCGGGCGAAACCGTGAGCAGAAGAAAATAGTCTAATAATAAAAAGGCTATGCAATACAAACGCATATTAAATGCACTAAAAAATACATCGAGTATTTGCGTCATATTTTGTCTGAATTTCAAATCCATACCAACATATTTCAACAAATAATCTGTAGGTAGGTAATGGATATAAGTGTTTTAACCGCAGATACATTCCACGAATAAGCAACCAAATATAAACCAGACCAAAGATTATGACGCATTTAATTTCAATATCCTGCAGGTTTTATAAAATATCCTTTGTCCAAGTCCCACACAGACAATGCCATGAACTGACACACGTATTCTTCTATAAATTCCCGTACAGACAAAGTCACGTTATTTTTTATAAAAAATGATATTATATTCATACAACATATTGACTGTATGTAAGACGTAGTAGTTTAAGTGGCCAACTCGACGCCACTAACAACTTAACACTTCACCAAGCATTGTGAGTTCGATCTCTATACGTATCAACACTTTGTACAATACATAAATTATTATTATTCTGGATTTGGTTGTAATTTGCGTCCTTTGGATGAATTTAAACAAACTCCCCCGCGACATAGGAATTATTTATAGTGCGGGAGATGTATTAAAAAATAATTTTGAACGACAATGAATAATTATCACATAATACAATTAAATTATTAATTTATTTATTATTAAGTTAGGTTAAGTTAGAGTTATTTCACTTTATCTGAAATTTGTAACTTAAAATTAATTCAACGTACGATAGACAAAGTAGTAGTCTATGAGTAATTTAGCTTCTCTTATATTGCTTATTAAAAAATAATATTATATTGATACTAGCAGTAAGTAAGTAGAAGAAATAAATAGTTCTTGTTAATGAGGTCATCATATATTTGATGACCTATGATTTTCGAAAATATACAAATAGTTTTGCCGTGTGGTTGACGGCATAGAATACAAGTGTCACCACCCCCTATCTTCCCGTGGGTGTCGTAAGAGGCGACTAAGTGATAACACGATGCAAATACCATCTTTGCGTAGAGACGGAAAACTCGACATCAAACCCTATACGACTGCCTCGTTGGTCTCGCGACATAAATGTGCGCGTGGGATCGGGATGTCCCGGGTTCGATTCCTGGGTCGGGCAGTGTTATTGGGTTTTTCAGTCACGAAATTCTCAGTAGCCGCACGGAGTCTGGAAATGTGCCCGGTACGGCAATAGGCTCGCCCCTTATTACGTGGGACTAAATTATATCTGGCGAAAAGTGGGTGTAGAATTACACCTCTGCCTACCCCTTCTGGGATAAAAGGCGTGACGTTATGAATGTATATATGTATGTACAAATAGTTTTTATTTATTTTTATATATTTTAATGAATAAATGAATGGTTTAGTGGTATAACAGATCGCTATGTATCAAATCATGTCATCCATCACGCCATACATAAATGCATCAAATCATGGACTAATTTCTGACAAGAGACATACCAAAAATGAAGTCAAAATACCAAGATTTTCTCGAGCTTGGGTGTTCTAAATATGCGTTTAGTGTTGAATACCCAGCAGTAAAACGCCTGTCTCAAGTAAGGGTGGAGTGACTCTAGACAGAGAGAAAGAGAGAGGTGATCTTTCTTATACAAAAGAAAAATGTAACGCACCATAGATCTACTACTACAGTTACTATTATTAACAAAGACTAACCAACTGGTTTGATTTATATTTCGTTGGAAACAGCGCATATGGCGGGATCCCTCGTACCTCAGTGCTGTGTGCAATAAAGATTAAATTCAGGTAATATAAAGTTTAGGAATCTTTGCCGGAGGCAGGGTTGTGATATGTGATATGATAATATGTTATGGGGATTAGTTGCGTGCGCGGCTTTCGATTAAGCATGGTTAAATTAGTGTTGCGCGGTACCGATTTATGACATTTGGGGAACTACATGCCGCGGCATGCAATAGTCAATAGATTTTGAATTAGGCTGTCAGCTGTGCTCATAAGTAGTGTTGATCATGTAGTGAAATTCACGAGATGCTGTATTAATTAATTTACACTGTGTGGCTTTCATGACATGAGAAGCACATAACAAATGTTAAATGAGAAGAATATATATTTTCGCAACACGATATTGTGGTAGATACATGTCTCGTTTTTAGACATTTTTTGCACACAATCTATGTAAGGTATCAGAACCATCGTTTTCACTTTAGCAAAATAATTTGTTTATTTTGTCTTGTGCAAAACTCGTGTGTATGCTTTGGGACTTAGGTACTTATGATTGCTCGGAGGTTGCTGGTTACTTTTCAAATAATTAAATGTAATACATAGTATACAAAAAAAATTACCTACATGAAAATGTATTAATAATATTGTTTTTAAAATTTTCTAACTCTGTTGCAGACTTATTAAAGTGTTATATTTTACAATAAAAAACATAATTTAATTTGCTGAAATCTTTATAAAAGAAATATAAACAAAGACAAACAAGTCAACAGACAAACCTGCGTTGAGCAATTTCATTTTATGTTAAGCTAGAAGCCTTTCTAACGAGTAGTCTCTCTCTCTAGTCTGCTAAATTTAACATTTCAATTACGTTATTTAAGTTATATTATAAGGTTTAGGTCCTTTCCCATTTCTACTCCTGTACTCCCTCAACTGACAGCTAAACCAGTGCAATATAAGAATCTATACTTTACGTAAAATTCATGTATAAATTGAGCAATGTTAGCTGTTCCAACGGAAACGTTTCAAGTAAGAACATTTGGATTTGTATGAGAGAAACTGAACAGAACACTCGGGCTAGAGGTAAAGTCTCTCTGTGTAGCATCTTGATAATCTTAGTTAACACCTAGTAAACATCTCACTAACATCACAAGACATCTCCAAACGCTTAATCGACGTCTCACATGACCAGAAAGCTGATTTATTCTTTGCTCAAAGAATCAGCATTGCCATTCAGAGTGGCAATGCTGCCAGCCTTCTGGACACGTTACTCGATGACAGTGATGCAGAGGAATACTACGACGCTTAAGCGCCTCGTGACTTGCCTTTTATAAATATATATTATTATATTTTCTTTTTAATTTAGTTGTAGGTTTAGTTATAGTTGTAAATAAATAATAGTTTAGTGTCAATCTTAATATCATCATTGTCTTGCCTGGTCCCAATTGATTTGGGGTCGGTGCAGTATGTCCTTCTCTTCCATACTTCTCTGTCACCAGTCATCCGATCATTTACCCTTTTCTCTTTCATATCCATGCTCACACAGTTCATCCATCTTTTCCTTGGCCGTCCTCTCCCTTTTCGTCCTTCTACATGCATATTCATCACTTTTTTACCTACATACATCTCATCTCTCCGTATAACATATCCATACCAGGCCAATCGACTCCCTTTCACCTTTTCATAAATGGGCGCCACTTTCATACTATCTCTAACATAATCATTCCTAATTCTGTCCATTCTTGTCACTCCACACATACATCGTAACATTCTCATCTATGCCACATGCAATCGTTTCTCATCCCTCTTCTTTGTAGCCCAACACTCAGCTCCATACAGTACGACAGGCCTTATAACCGACTTATACATGCGGCCCTTTAATTTCACAGGCATTTTGTTGTCGCATATTGTGCCTGAGACCTGTCGCTATTTCATCCATCCTGCGTTGATTCTTTGCCTAACATCCCGATCAATTTCGCCGTCATCTTGCAGGAGTGAACCTAGGTAGCGGAAATCGGAGCTTACCGGTAGAAGTGTACCGCCGAGTGTAACCGGTGTAGGACTGAAGAGACCGCCAAAGTCACAGAACATATATTCTGTTTTGGTTCTGCTTATTCTCAGGCCTACATTCTCCAATCTCTGCCGCCACTCCTCCAGCTTGCTCTGCACCTTCTGTCCACTCTCTGCTACCAGAAAGATGTCGTCGGCAAACAGCATGCACCAGGGTGCCTCTTCCTGTATGTCCAATGATATAGCATCCATAATTAACAGGAAGACCCTTGGTGCAAGCCTACGGCCACATTGAATCTGGCTGTGATACCAGCTGCGGATCGGACTTGCGTTCGGAATTCAGCGTACATGGCTTGAATCAACGTCAATGTCAATGTTAATAGTTGTAAAATAATTGATTTGAAATAAATTGATCACACCTAGTATATTTTGATATAATTTAAAAATCTGTCAAAAACTGGAATATTTAAAGGGTAAGAGAGTAAAATACTTATCAGAAGCAAGTTCAAAAACTTAAAAAAGATTTGCTTTTATGAATACCTTTACTGTTTAATATTTTTATTTTTCGAACACCTGTTCGTTGCACACCATTTTTTTAACCACTTTTCTTTCCAACTCATGGTCCTAGTGTCTATCTAACTATCTAACTGTAAGGTATATAGCTAATTAAAATAGTAGGAATACTAGCGGCATGATTCGCTCATGACGCGAGGTAGTTGTGAAACATTGACTTTTACGGTGTCGTGGTCCCCACGGCATGAACTCATGAATAATCTTCTTTTTTAATAGCTTAAAGAACAAAGACAAAAAAAATGCGGGTAGTAACCATTTAATTGCAACTTTTGCCGTATTTTAAGTTTGCGTATGGTTGTCCAACTACCACAGTGACCTAGCTATAGCGTAGATAGCGAACGGAGGTTTTGAGTTTGATACGCCAGTTAAAAAGAAAGCGATTATTTTTATTTCTATATGCGAGGGTGGCTCGCACACACTCACCTTGTGATCATATTTTGCTTGCAAATAGATTAATCTTGTCTCGGTCTTACTTTATGGACTATAATAGTAACGAGAGTGGGCGTACAAGCCGACTTGCATTATTCCAAGCAAGTGCGTTTGAGTGAAACGTGCTAATTATTGTTGCAGTTGTAATATTGGTTTTAGAACCAACACCCAGCTTCGGTTGGTTTTCTGCTAAATCTAGAACAATAACTCCGGTCTAGACTGTCCTTTGCAGGGATGCGGCACTAAAGTTGGTAAACTAATCGAATCGTACATACTGAGTTCATAGTGTAAGACTGTGCGGAGCTATTGCTTCTGACTGTACTGATTTTGTATAGAACAACTTGTAGCTTTTATTTCTTAAATAGACGTATGAACTGCAGTGCTGTTTAGACGAGTGCGGTTGGTTGATTAGTGTAACCTGACCATAGTCGAAAGATATTACTAGCGCTATTATTTTATCGACTGGTGGTGTTGATAATACCTAACGGTTTTCATTTAAACGTGGCACTGTTACTCGTATTATACCTGTTTCTTTGTGTGCATAATTTTTTAACATGGCACATTAAAATGTTTCTTACTCATGATTATTAGATGGCACCACCAGTAAAATTCAATTTTAAGATTTTACGCGTGAAAATTACCTACTGTGTGCTTTTAAAATTCATGTGATACGTTGGGAATTTTTATCAAGAGCCCCGAGTTCTTTGACCAATTCCAAGTTGTGCTTAGGACGTTTAAGAGTGATAGTTTTTCTAGTAGAATCTGTTAAACTCGATTATCAGACGTAGAAGAAAATGATTCAGTTATCATCGTAGTGCGTGACGATAATCAGTTTCAGAGATTTTAATTTTAATTTTAGGTAGAACTAGGTTAGTGATCGTTAGTGATGATTGTATGCTTAACCTTATTCTCATTAAATGGGTACTTTGTTAGTCGTTGTTGTGATAATTTTGTGATACCCACGTTACCGTCGGTGTAGATTTGCATAAACTGGATAAGCCGTTTGAGCGGCTACATGATAAGCCTTGCGTTGCCGTTGGTTGGACCAGCAAAGTGCCTTTCTGGTTAGCCTAGTTTACCCTTGAGCTTCTGTGTTAGTCATAGTCTCCGTTGGTGCCCAAACAAGACAGCCGTTAGTGCGTTGTCATAGTATCACAAACGCTGTCCATCATCTTGAACGCGAAAGGTCCGTTGCTGTATCGCTAATGATCAGGTTAGGATAAGCTTTGTATTTAGACTATCCATGACAAATTATAACGCTGAAACGACTGGTTGGATACTTGGTAGTAAACTTAACATCTAGAGTATCAGCCTAGTAAGATTTTCTTATAGTCTGCTATGTGATAAGGAAAACCAAAGCAACATGTTGAACAAACCTAGTTTAAGTTTACTTTGTTACGCTCGAAATTATTATCCGGGTGGTGTTGTGTAACCGGATGGAGGTTGCATAGCGTGATGTTGAAAACCCGATGGATGTCAGAGTATGAGCAATGCAATATTTTAATGAGTTTCCTATTATTTAAATGAGTATGCGTGTTGTTCAACATGTCAGCTTCGAGAGAAAGAGTTGTGATTTTCATTTAAACCTGTAATGATTTTGATCAGAGTATCTTTTATTGCACAACGACTTGTGCCAGGAATGGCTGAACGACTAGGATTGCTCGAGTATTTTCTCTTAATCTTAGAGCTAAGTACATCAAAGTGTGGTCATTGATCGCAATCACGGATACCCTGTTACTCAAGTAGCTCTCATTTGATTTTTGATCGCTAAAATTATCTACCACTGGTTTCTGTGTCGTATGACAAGAGCGTGTTGCGAGAATCTGAAAGTACTCATAGACTGTCGATTGATTATCTCAGAACTGTAGTCGTTGCCTCTATGTAGCCAAAGTAAATCAGTTTTTCCGAAAGTAGCTTATCAGTTCTCGCCATGTTCACATTTGGTTTTAGTTTTTGTCACTAGTCAAATCCAGTTTTGACATAGCTCATTGAGAGTATGGAAGGGAGTTACGTGGCGCCGGCGTGGCCTGGAGGCCGGCGCGGCCTGGTGGCGCGCGGCCCGTGTGTGGCGCGCGGCCCGTGTGTGGCGCGCGGCCCGTGTGTGGCGCGCGGCCCGTGTGTGGCGCGCGGCCCGTGTGTGGCGCGCGGCCCGTGTGTGGCGCGGGGCCCGTGTGTGCCGCGGGACCTGTGTGAGGTCTGTATGTGGCTTTAAGGAGCTTGGTAACTGCTATAGTTAAAGCTTATCTGGCCGAAACTGGCATTGAAAGTGAAGGTAGTTTATGAAAGGAATTTGGTTAGAAGATGTAGAGTCCAAAGACCATAGCTTAAATGTTTTGGTTTACTTGGTTTAAAGCAAAATAATATCTTGAGAGATACCGCGATAGTGAAATGACAGTTTTACTTTGAGTTTCCTGATTATTGATTTTGATACTGAAACTTTGTGCCAGAGGATCAGAGCATAACTGACGATCTTGTAGAGAGCAGTGTGAACCTTAATACTGACGAGACAGTAGAAAACTAAGCTTACAATACATGTTGATTGCTTGTGTGATTCAATGTCAGAGGTTGATTTGTAGACGTAAATCAGTACAAAACGGATTCAATACAACTGTGAAGGCAGTTGTCCGTGAGTACACGGTAGGCAGACAACTCTGGTGTTGGGGTTTCGTGGAAACCATAAAGTCCAGGAGGGACTTGGCGATCCATGTGAGGATGCGCAGATAAATGGTTGGCAACCGAATGACTGGTTTAAGTCCTGGTTTAGTAACTGGAGGTTACTGAATGGTGGCAACCGAGTGGCTGGTTGATTGCCTGGTTTAGTGACTGGAGGTTACTGAATGGTTATGAATCTCATGTAGAGCTTTAGTTATTTGATTTGATTATAACGTGAGTCTATGGTAATTGACTGAATTGTCAGTGATGCTCTGAATCCAGCTCCTATAACAGTTAGGAATGTAATGTAGGAGAAAATTTTGTAAAAAAAAAATTATTGGAATTCTAACACTGTTTTGATTCAACCCTTACCTGGGTTAAGTCAGGAGTGACCGAGCAATGTGATACTGTGCGTGTAAATTTTTTTTACAGATTAACACACAGGGACGTGTGTCTTGTAGGATGGCCGTATCGGAATGGTCATCAGTATGGGACGTCAACTGACTACGAAACGGAAGTGTGAAGATGGCGCGCTTCGACAGAGTCTAGTGTGACGTTCGCTACAGTTGAAGAGGGGGGTGACGGTTGACGTTCAACAGAGCAACACAACTATCACTTCTCTTGGAGACTTCGGGCGGGCAACAAGTACCTAGAAACTTTCACTCGTTTCGTGTTCAGTAATCCAAAATAAGTATAGTCAGTTTTGTTAATTTGATTTGGTGTGAACGTATAACAAACTGTGAAGTGTTGATACCGGCCAAAAATCAAGCAACCCGCTGAAAACGATTTACCTGATTTTCTGTCTCGCTCTTTACCCGTTTCTGCTATTGCTAATGATATAAATATAGATATTATTTCTAATCAGAATTTACCAGTTTCTACTAATGATCCTTGGTATTTAAATATCTATAAAGGCTGTTTAAGTTCTCCGACTTCCTTTGTTAACTATCAAGTAATAAACAATAAATTGTATTGTTTTAAAAAAACATTAAACCCTCTCACTAGAGAATTTTAATGGAAAGAGGTTATTCCGTCTAACCAAAGAATTGACATTCTAAGGGAGAATCATTCTTCGCCCACTGCTGGACATCTGGGTATTTTTAAGACATACAAACGTCTCGCACTTAATTACTTTTGGCCTGGTATGTACTCCGATGTTGTCAAGTTCGTCAGTTCATGTGAACCTTGTATCACCCATAAACACCAAAATCACCCAAATTTAGGTCTAATGGGAAAACCCAAATCATGTCAAAAGCCCTTTCAGACGATTAGTATTGATTTGATTGGTCCATTGCCTCCCAGCAGAAAACAAAACACTTTTATATTTGTGGTCAGTTGTTGTTTCTCTAAATATTGTTTGCTTTTCCCCATTAAACGGGCAACTGCAAAAGTGATAACAAAAATTCTCGAGGAAAATGTATTTTTGGTGCATGGAATGCCATCTACTATTGTTTTGGATAACGGTAAACAATTTATTAGCGCAACCTTTAAAAGTATGTTGTCAAAATATAAAATTCCAAATTTGCATTTTACACCGTTGTATACTCCCCACGTTAACTCGGTTGAACGTTACAACAAAACCATTATGACAGCTATTTCAACTTTCATAGAATCTGATCATCGAATCTGGGACACTTTAATCACTAAGGTTCAATTCGCCCTTAACTGCGCAGTTAGTGAGGTTACTGGTTATTCTCCTAATTTCCTTGTTTTTGGTAGGGAGGTCATAACATGTGGTTCTCAGTATATTGACAAGGAATTTAATTCCAATATGGTGCTTGAACCACGGGACGGCTATGCCGAAACTTTAGGCTACTTATCCTCTATTTTTGAGAAGGTACATTCAGCTCTGTTGTTGGCCCACCAACGAAATTGTTCATCTTATAATCTTCGCTGTAAACCGGCAGAATTCAATGTCGGTGATATAGTTTGGCGCAGAACGTTTCTACTTAGTGACAAGGATAAATACTTTAGCAAGAAATTGGTGCCTAAATTTATTAAATGTAAGATTGCCTCAAAAAAGTCACCTCTGGTATACAAACTTAACGACATGACCGGAAAACCTTTAGGCGAATGGCACATCAAGGATTTAAAGTTGATTAATTACAAAGAATAATAAAAGTATAAAAACAACAATGTAAGACGCATATCTATACAAAGTTATAATTACCTACATAATCATTTGTGAAGGCCAACAATGGTTCTTTTGTTTTCGAGTCGACGAAGCTCACAAGATAATGTATTGTGTTGTGTTAATGATTTATGTAAACATGCTAACATAAAATGAATAAATGTTTCAGTTATAAATTGTAATAAAGTTTATTACATGTAATATTGTTACAAAGAATCTGTTGTTTATCTAACTATCAGTTATGGCTCAGTGGTTAAAAAGTTGTTGTCGGATCGGTCTGTGGTTCGATTCTCGCATGTGTATTTTCTTTCCACAAATCTAACTGTTGAAATGCATCTTGATTGGCGTATTGTTTTTCGCCGTGCCTTGTTCTGAAGTTCTGTTGTTATTCTTAATTCTGTATAAATTCCATAATCGAATTGTTATTATAGATACTTTATAAGCATTCAGGGTAATTAACAGTGCGTCGCGAGCTCGGAACAGTCGAATAGTACCTACCATTTAGATCGTACCTACCTAGTTGTCGTTATGACGCACGCGCGTTCACTCAGCGACGCGCCGATAAGTAAATGCCTAACTAATGATTCACCATTGTTTACATTCAAAAGGTGTTTACTGGTCGTGTTGTAGTTATTAATTGGAGCAAAATATTTATTAATTTCTTTCCTTTGACATTGAGCGGTCCGGTCGTGTCTGCGGCTTATATTATTTTTGTTCATCGTTACGAAAAATCTGTTGTTACACCTAACTATATTCAAAAAGTTTACTTATCTAGTGGCAAAGGCCGAACCCAAGATTTTTAAGTCGTAGGGCTAGATCAAGTTTCTTATATCTACAAATCATTATTACCTAATAATTACCCTAAGCGCTTCTCCATAGATTGTTATCTTTAATATTAAGCTATTACACTGGCCTTGGCATTTACATGTAGGAATGTGTGATGAATTATGAATGATTAATATTTATGTTCAAATTCAGACTGCCGTTGTAGGCGTGAAGAATGCAAGCGTGGGTCATTATTATTTAGGTATCCTAATTAGCGTATAGGGTTGTCACTTGTTCAAGGTACTCATGCCCTTGTTTTCTCTAATTTCAGGGAGTATCTTCAGGGCTGCTACGCCCGTTGGGCTAGGGAATTTTCCTTAGGGAAAATCCCGGCCTAACGGGGGGGTGTGTGACGTCGTGCCCCGGCGCTCGCGAGCCTCGCTACGAGTGACGCACAGCAGTGGGGAGCCCCGCTCGCCTCCTCCCGCTCGCCGGCCTTATATATACCGGCGACACACGTGGTTTGGTCCTTTTTGCTCCGGGACAACACGACCAAAGCTGAGTACCCCGTCTGAAGACCTGTGAAGTGCCAACCTACCACCACGCCCTGGATAATTGTCTCGTCGGCTAATCTCAAGTGTCAGTTTTTTGTGTAATTAAAGCCATTGTGTAACTGGAATAAAACGCGAGTTTAAACTTTCCTGGTGATATTTTTTATTTATTTCCCGTAAGACAACCTAATTATCTCTCTTTGATTGCTCGGCGAGTGATCGATCCCGGCTACCCCGTGGAAATCAATCACTCGTGCGACAGGTTCTCTTTTGACTCTTAATCCGAAAACAGGAGCCCTTCGCATGGCTCCGACAACCTTAGTTTATTAACCTTTCGTATGCTTAAGAGCAGATCTGCACGAGACACAATAGATTTATAATTATGTCTAGTAACCCAGCATACGAGAGGTTAAACTAGTGTGATGAATGTGGAAGTTGGCAGTACCATACACACCGATGTTTGGAGATTATTTTTTTCAGAGGAAACCAAGTATTTCCGGCAAGTGAAAATGGTGAGGAGGGTTTCAAGACCACCCCTGCTCCCTCTCCAATCACTCACAACCCCTAAAAACGGCGATGTATTTCGAAACCTTTGCCATAATAATTATACCTATAATAACAATAAACATCCATAAATAAATAAAAGAAATAAACTTTTACTAAACTTCAATTATCTCGTAACTCGCTTTAGTTGAGATACGGATTTTGCGCTTAGTAGAGCAGTATTGTGTTTTTTAGGGTACCGTAGCCAAAAATTGTAAAAACGGAACGCTTATAGATTCGCAATGTCTGTCTGTCTGTCCGCCCGTATGTCACAGCCAATTTATTGCAAAACAGATTTGAAAACTGGCAGGAATGGAATTAGATGTAGGTATTCTATGAACTGCTTCACTATTTTTATACAAAAACAAAACAAACATAATAATGGCCTCACCATACATGGAACTGACTTAATTATTTTTATCATCTTACGGCACGTAGCTATTTACCTACTTTCGTCAACATTTAATACCTATAACGTCTATTGTAAACCAGTTTTGCTCATGGCTGCACTGAGAACAAAAATTGCGCTATGCCTATATTGTACAAACAGATTGATGTATGTAATATAAATTTTAATATCAGTATCTCAATTCAATATGCTAAAACGTTTTGCTAGCGATTTTGAAATATTGGAATACGGATGTTGCTAGAATACGGCCGCACGCGACGAGAATGAAGGGGGCGCCCCGCAGTAGACGGAGCTAAGCTCCCTTCACCTCCCCTGCTTCACCCCCTCATTTACCAAAACAGTCGCTTAGGACAGCGCCTTAAAAGTTGAAGTTCAGATACTCGTATTATAATATCTACTAAGAAGATAATAATAATGTAAGGTCCCCATTTTTATTAAAATTAATATCGATTGGAATTTAATAATTTGTAGTCGATTGACTCGTCCGAGTCACATCACGATCGAAATAATTCAAAATGGCGGTTGGCGAGAGCGGGCATTCGATTCCGGGCGGCGGTACTGAACGGACGGTGGCTCTTAGGAAATATTATAATATCTGTACAGTGTAAAGGTGTGTCCGAAATATAAATTGTATTGGAATACAACTGGAGTTTTACTACAAATCAGAAGTGGTAAGTACATGCTCACATTAATTTATATTCGTTTTAGTTCAAATTATGATTTTACGTGTGCGCGTATGGGGGTATTTTGTATTCGTCCTAATTTTGAACTTTTGTTAGATATATATTGGAATAGAAAACGAGTTACCAGCGTACAATGTAACAACGCTAACAAATTTAAAATTACCCTCTTCATAGTGTAATAATTGTCTAACGGATTATTACTGTCTCGTTGGTCTCGCGGCATAAATTTTCTCGTGGGACATATCCCGGGTTCGATGCCCGGATCGGGCAATGTATTGTTGGGATTTCTTTGGTCTGGTCAAAAGTGAGTATAGCAATATCTAGCTCTGCCTAGCTCTTCGAGGATATAGAAGGGAGACTGTGTATGTATGTAACGGATAATAAAAATACTACTTGATTATGGTTAGCTTGTGCCGTGAACGTATGGTCAAGGTCACATTAAGGTGCAGCCATGGTCTTGAGGAGAAAGCTCCAAGACCGTCTATTTTAATTATTAAATAAAGTGTATCATTGGTAGTGGTTCGGAGGACCAGGGTCAAGGTCATGTTAAGGTCAGAAAAGGGTTCTAAGAAATATGCTCCGGGGTTTTATAAAGGGGTATGAATTTTTCATTATTTTTGCGCTAACGCGCACCGTTTTCGAGATAGACGATTTTTTTTCAAAAAAAAAATAATAATTTACCGTCTATTTAAAAATACAAATTCAAACCGAACTTTTCGTCTCTGAGTTAAAGAAAATGGAGCGAGGCGGGAATGGACCAAGCTGACGCCTGGAGACGCCGGAGCCCGGTGGATCGGGACTTTAAAACAAAAAACAAATTGAGTTATTTAAAACATTGTGATGTCAGTGAATTTACTGTTTAATGATTTATTTGATCTTAGCACATTTGCCTAGATTGCCATTCAATACATTAATACAGATCAAGTCTTATTTTAATTTACCTTAGTATTTTTTAAAATTATAAACGTAAATAAGTATACAAATACAGGTCTCCCAAAGTGATAATGCGCATAGAAATCTTCGTCGCGATGGCGAAGGAGCTGGGCGGGAGTCGACTGCGCAGCGAGGTGGACTGTGGAGGTCGCACTCGCTATCGGAGCCGTGGCCCTGCTCATCGCGGCGTCTGCGGCCGGAGCGTCCGGGACGGGGATCCTGGGTCGGAGAGAGAACGAGAGTAACGAGACGGAGTCGGGCGCTTGGAAGAGGAAATTGGCTTGCAACGGAGTCGTCATCGGCCGGGTTCCCGACGGCATGGCTCTCGTCGCGGCGACCGTAATGCGTCGCATATTTGTTATTTATTTAATTATTTGTCATTCACACGTTCATGCAGAAATAGTGCAGTGTCCCACAAAACCGTATCATTGGTTTGACTGTGGGATCCAGTCTCCGTACAGTAAATTAGAACGTTTACATAGATAAAATTACAATAACTACTTATAGCTAACTTCACTCTTAAATTCTAGCACTTATCTAAGTAATATTGCTTAAGTCTCCTTTTAAATATAGTTTCATCATTTTCGTTCCTTATGTCCTCTGGGACATTGTTTGGCGGATATGGCAAACGTTTTTAAAGTTCTACCGCCGTAATAATTAAACACTCTTGGTACAATATATTTGCCAGAGGCCATCGATCGGGTGTTATGATTATTTGTAACTGGTTCCAAGTTATGCCCAAGACTGCCATGGTTGTTTACAGCCAATAAGTATTTATGTTTTAGGGAAATTGGTAGTATTTTACAAATTTTAAATAATTTTGTGTAGACATTTTTATGCTGATTTCTAGTTTTATTATTGACAAGAAGTTTAAGAAACTTTGTTTGGATTGATTCTAACTTATTAACATATGTTTTGAATGTAAGACCATGGCAATCTAAAGCATACCGAGAATAGACTCCTAGAGTGACTTATATAAGGATTTCAATGTTCCTTTAGGTACTTTAAAGCTTAAATGATAGAATTTTCCAAGTAATACTCTGTTTTACATCTGTTTTAAATTGTATGATGAAAACCCCGAGAGCTTTCAGCTCGAACTCAAGAACCGTTTCGAATGCCTGGGCGAATGCATAGATGTGTACGAGTACAGTAACGGGTTCGTAGATGCTGTCCATAAAACAGGGGCTAAATTCTTTAAGTCCCAGAAAAGCAAGAGAACCAGCAAGATCTCAGATCCGACCCTCGAGCTGTTAGAGGAAAGGCGCAAGACATGCCGAAATATCGGCACCTCAACAGACAGATCTCTAAGTCTCTGACTCGCGATCTCCGCCAATTAAACACAAAACGTGTTCGTGAGGCGATCGAGCAGAATAAGGGTTCCAAAGTGTTCCAGAGGGATCTGTCTGTTGAGCAGAGTCAGCTGACAAAGCTGAAGACGGAAGATGGCAGAATCGTATCGTCCAAGCCTGAGCTCTTGGAGGAGATCGAAAGGTTCTATGGACAGCTATACACGACAACGCAACAACCCGCAAGCACTCCAGCGTCAGACCCTAGAGCTGGATTGACCCGACACTATACCGAAGATATCCCGGACGTCAGCATGCACGAGATTAGTGTGGCTCTCAAACAGCTCAAAAACAACAAGGCGCCGGGTGATGACGGAATTACGAGCGAGCTTCTGAAGGCCGGCAGTGCACCCGCTAGAGAAGCCCTCCGGAAGCTATTTAATTCCGTCATTCTCGAGGGTAAAACGCCACAGGCGTGGCACAGAGGTTTGGTGGTGCTTTTCTTTAAGAAAGGGGATAAAACCCTCTTGAAGAACTACAGACCCATCACACTTCTGAGCCACGTCTACAAGCTGTTTTCGAGGGTCATCACGAATCGTCTCGAGAGCAAGCTAGACGACTTCCAGCCTCCCGAACAAGCCGGTTTCCGTAAAGGCTATAGTACCATAGACTACATACATACGCTGCGGCAGGTTATACAGAAGTCCGAGGAGTATAACCAGCCCCTATGCTTGGCGTTTGTGGACTATGAGAAAGCCTTCGATTCGATCGAAACCTGGGCGGTGCTACAGTCTCTCCAACGGTGCCGGATTGACTACCGATATATCGAAGTGCTAAAGTGTTTGTATGAAAACGCCACTATGTCAGTCCGCCTCCAGAACCAGAGTTTGAAACCTATTCAACTCCAGCGAGGGGTGAGACAGGGGTATGTCATATCCCCGAAACTATTTACTACTGTGCTGGAGGATGTTTTCAAGCTTCTGGACTGGAATGGGCTCGGCATCAACATCAACGGCGAGTACATCACTCACCTTCGATTCGCAGACGATATCGTAGTCATGGCTGAGACCATGGAAGACCTAGGCACAATGCTCGATGGCCTCTGTAGAGTCTCTCAACAAGTAGGTCTTAAGATGAACATGGATAAGACGAAAATCATGTCGAACGTCCATGTTGTACCTGCTCCTATTCAGGTTGGGAACTCTACGCTCGAAGTTGTCGACAAGTATACCTACCTGGGACAAGTAGTCCAATTAGGTAGGTCCAACTTCGAGAAGGAGGTCAATCGTCAAATCCAACTCGGTTGGGCAGCGTTCGGGAAGCTACGACATATCTTCTCGTCCGATATCCCGCAGTGTCTCAAGACGAAAGTCTTTGACCAGTGTGTGTTGCCAGTGATGACTTACGGATCAGAGACGTGGTCGCTCACTATGGGCCTTATCAGAAGGCTCAAGGTCACTCAGAGGGCGATGGAGAGAGCTATGCTTGGAGTTTCCCTGCGAGATCGAATCAGAAATGAGGAGATCCGCAGTAGAACCAAAGTCGCCGACATAGCTCTCCGGATAGCCAAGCTGAAGTGGCAGTGGGCAGGGCACATAGCTCGAAGAACCGATGGCCGTTGGGGCAGAAAGGTTCTGGAGTGGCGGCCACGTACCGGACGACGCAGCAGAGGTAGGCCCCCCGCAAGGTGGACCGACGACCTCGTCAAGATCGCGGGAGGCGGTTGGATGCGGGCAGCTCAAGACCGGTCTGTGTGGAGAACCTTGGGGGAGGCCTATGTCCAGCAGTGGACGTCGTTTGGCTGATATGATGATTTACCACAATGCCAACAAGGTCTGTTGTTTACTCATTGCTTATACATAATATGTCCCATTTGAAAACAATTCAAACATCGGTTACTTTCTTTCAATTTAATTGTTCTATCTTGAAGAGTTTTAAATTGTCTACATTTATCGTTAAAATGGTCATTACCACAAAAGACACAGCTTAACTTCTTTCTTTTAAACTCCATCTTGTTTTCATCTTGTCTGTTGTGAAAATTTGGTTTATTATATTGATAATTTGATTGTTTCGTGGTTTAATTAAATTGAAGTTATGAGTTTTATTCCTCCTATATTGTTTAGTTTGATTACTATCAATAATTTTTAGCTTACTTTGTGACTTTTCTGTTTTGCTGTATAGTGCTTGAACAGTATATTGAGAATTTTCTAGTGTAGTTCCTTCAATTATCCTTTTTGCTTCTTCCTTGGCTGAAATTATTAATGCCAGCTGTTCTTTCATATTGTCAATGGACTCATCAGACCCTATTCTCATTTTCAATTCAAATATTATCTCATGAGAGATTGTTTCCATGATCACGTATCTCATAGTAGTACTTGGTATCCTCTCCCATAGATTGAAGAACTCTCATGTGTCTTTCCACTTCATCTAATACTTGTCTGCACTCATATATTCCTCCAGCTCTCTTAATATTGGAGAGAGCTGTGTGATGGGCGTATATTATTTCGCCTTCTTTACCATATCTAGTTTTAAGTATATCAACCGCAATTTGATAATTTTTATTGGTTATACTCAGCCCATCTATAAGTCTTGCCGCATCGCCTATCAAAGAACTTTTAAGGTAGAGTAATTTATCAACATCATTCAGTCTCCTTCTAGACATATTAGAAACAAATTGATCCCAAAACTGATGCCATTCTAATGAGTTTCCACTAAATTGAGGTAAACTCAAATCAGGTAATTTACTGTAACATAATGCTCCGTTTTCTTTCATTGATGTTGTTGAGGACTCATCTTTCATTTGAATTTTGACTCCTAATTCAGCCAATGCTTGCTCTCCTTGTAATTGGTAGTTAGTTAAATTCGATATTTCATCAGCATTAGGTTCCTGACTTATATTAAAGTAACTGTTCAAATCAGTATTGAAGCGAGACAGAAGTGATTTAAGTTTGGCCGATATTATACGTGCATCTTTTATATTTTCATCCGTTATTGACCAGAGACCGGTATAATCATTACTTAGCGATTGTATCTCTTTAGCAATCACAGACAAACGATTTAACATTATATTCTCCATTATTGTAGTATACCATCAATGTTGATCAATTTTGTACCTAAAAATAAGTACTAAATTTAAGCAAATATAGTATTATAACTTTAAGAAACAATTTCAATAATCTATTGGTTCTATTTCTTTTTTTTACTTACTGCATGTGCCGATAGTGACTCCCACACAACACGAAATATCACAGCACAAAATATCATATAATTATAAAATAATATGATAAACCAACTGAAGAAAATAAAACTGTTTCAAATTATTGTCTACCAATAATCTCGAATTGGTAAAATTGTAATTCAGATAATGTTTAAAACTGAAGTTCCACACTGACAAATGTTGTTTGAATTATTTAGAATTATTTCGCCGTCTCTAACGAATAACATCGTAATAAAAAAAAGTAAAATTTACAGGAAAAATAAAAAAACCGTATTTTGATTATCATTTCATAACAGTTTTACATAGCAAAATCGTTGACATAACAATAGATAGGTATTTTTTTGTTATGTAAAAAGATGTAATTTAAAAACATATTAATTTCACACCCATAAAAGATACTCAAAAATTCATATTATTAAAATGTAAACACAATTTTCAAACCGTAATGTAACAATACGATTTTATTCCAGTAAATTGTTGACAGTGACCTATACAACAATAGTTAATTGCAATCGTCTTGACTGTAAAGTAGCGACGTTGATTGTAATGGTAACTTATTATTACGAGTACCATATTATTCATTGCTCAAAACAATATATTGTGGTAACAGTAAATTGGTTAACATTAATATTCCATAGCAAAAGGAACACGTATCGCTATTGTAAAAATGTATTGCCGTTTATAGTATATTGCAAACATCACGTTATAATTACTCGAATTATTAAATAAAACAATTATGGGATCGTTTAAAAGGCATTTAATCAACTAAGCCCTAAACTAACATAATAATTATTATTAGCACAACACGACATTTTTATTCCAACATTTCGTCATCTATTTGATCGGATTAGGAATACGTTGATGGTATGCTTGGTTTAGGCTCTCTTCAGCTTCAGGTTCCATAGGGTTTCTCGATCATCGTCCACGCTTTGCTCTTCCAGTACTCTGAGCAGTGTCCAAATTAAAATAGTTTTCCCCAAAATCATATTTAAATTGCAACACATGAGGTTTTAAATGAGATACTTTTATTTCCATAATCTTTGACCATGAAACTTAATTTTTTTGTCAATCATAGAAGATACTTTGCTCCATTTCTTTCAAATTATATTTCTCACCTTTTACTTTTGCATTTAATATAACAGCACAGACTTGGTCAGGTGTAAATAATACCTAATTCTTCATTGCGCGTTCAACACAACAATGCATGCTATCACCCTCCGCTGGCTAAGTCCAGTCCAGCCAAAGAAACGGTGTGTGATACTTTCTAGTCCGTAAGTTAAGAACTAATAATAATGTAAACATGAATATAGGTAACATTTTGTACGATACGACCTTCCGCTTCGCTACTTGCCTCCGTTTAGGCGCGTCATGTGTCTCTCCGCATCGCTGTCACTGCGGAGAGGCTGTCAATAGCCTTGGTCACCCTGGTCTGTCATGCAGCAGGAGCGCAGGTCGTATTTCACGACACGCCAACCTCAAAGACATACTGCGCCGTGCTCTTGTCACCGCTGGAGTACCAGACCACCATACTTCTGTGCGTTTAGCCCTCGAGTATGACGGAATTGAATAACTTCCGAAACATTTCCTCATCAGGTGCGCCGCCAGCCTTCAGAAGCTCTGTAGTTATTCCGTCATCACCCGGTGCCTTGTTGTTTTTAGTTGTTCTGGGGCTACACTAATCTAGTGCACGCTGACGTCCGGGATATCTTCGGTATAGTGTCGGGTCAATCCAGCTCTAGGGTCAGTGGCTGGAGTAGTAACAGGTATCCGTGTAGTCGTGTAGAGCTGTCCATAGAACCGTTCGATCTCCTCCAGGAGCTGAGGTTTGGACGAGATAATTCTGCCATCCTCCGTCTTCAGCTTTGTCAGCTGACTTTCGCACTTTAGAGCCCTTATTCTGCTCGATCGCCTCTCGAGCACACTTAGTATTGTATTGGCGGACATCGCGAGTCAGACTTAGAGATAGAGAGCCTATGGAGACGCCGATCTTTGGCATGTCGTCGAAGGATAGCAGAAGCATCCTACGCCTTTCCCTTATAAGCTCGACGGTTGGACCAGATATTTTATCGGCTCTTTTCTTCGTTTTGGGCTTAAAGAACTTCAAGCCCGTTGTATGAACAGCATCCACGAACCTGTCACTGAAGTCGTCCACATTTACGCACTCTCCCAGGCATTCGAAGCGGTTTCGCAGTTCAAGCTGAAAACTCTCGGGGTTTTGGATTTGAACTGGTGCTGGTCGGAGCGTGGACTTCATCAATCTTGACCGTTCGAGGCTGGGGCTAATACTCAATGTGCCTCATACCATTCGGTGATCGCTGCCCGCTTTAAGCGAATTGATCGATGTATAGTACTTGCTAAAATAACTCGATTATACATCGCAACGTGTCAATACGCATTGACATCGGCGCGGGATAATATTGTGAAATAGATTGCTATGTTTTTTTTATCGTGGAGTACACAGTATTCATCATAACAGTTCCAACGTTTTTAAAAGACATGTCGCGAATGAGTTTACTGTAAAATAAGAATGGTATTTTCACGCGAATAATATGGTAATATACTTTACAGAAATAAGTTATATTTATTGTACCCGAATAAGTTTGTAATTACAGTTAACCTAAAAAAGGATAACTTTAAAGAGTCACTATTGATTCATTATGATGATATTCGTCACCAAAAGTAGTTTTTATTTATAGAAGAATAGTACAGGTAAATTCAATACAAAATTTCTAACTCGAAAAGTAATCGTACGAATCACGTGAAAAAAATTCACAAGGTGTAATCGCACCTCTAGCACAATAATTCCCCATAAAAGCACTTCTGTCGCTATAGTTGATAACGATATTATTCGCTGGGGACGGCGATTTCTTTATTCCAATTTTAAAATTTGAAAATAGTTCCGCTATTCACCGCTAAATGTCACTAGAAGTTTCAAAACATTCCATCCACCACGCTATTTCATAAGATATAATATTGTATTGCCTTTAAAATGAGGATCAAACGATCCCAGCATCTCCAACATGTCGGCGAGGTAACATAACGCCGATATGCATTGCAATTGGAATAATATGCGTGTATAGATAAAATGTTTAAACTTACATCTCAAGACGTAGACAGCTCTTTTGACCTCGATGCCAAGCATTTGTCAATATGGTTCCTCCAGAATCATTTCAGTGTGACCGGTAGGTTAAAAGGTTATATGATTCCACTGTCCGGCAGTCTAGTATTGCAGGTCTATCAATTTCTATGGTACGAATTACAAATTATATAACTGCCAATTACAATATGTCAGGTCTTTCAATAACATAATACCTGTCGGGTTTCAGGTACCGATATCAGGTCTCTTATCAACATAATTCCTGTCGGGTTTCAGTTATCGATACCAGGTCTCTCTTAATAACACTATACCTGTCGGGTTTCAGTTACCGATACCAGGTCTTTTAAGAACTCTATACCTGTCGGGTATTTCACCGATACCAGGTCTTTTAACGGACGTCTCCGCTCTTTTCTCGACTGAGGCTATAAACGTCTTTATCCTCAGCCGAGCTCTAAAACATCTCTACTATTACGATACAGAATTACCATACAATACATTACCAATTTCTAGATACGTAGAAACAATAGGATCCCATATAATTAGCTTTACAACACTAGCTACTCGCAAACAGTAGGAATCACTAAATACTTAGCTCCAGCGCCCATTTGTGATTTCATCAGATCAGCATGCAATCAACATGCAATAACACATAATACAGCAATAACACATAATCTATTATAATTTATCATATGATTTTTACACAATATACAATATGTTTCGAATGACAATGTCAATACTGTGAAGTAATAAAGTAACTTCGTATTCTTCATATATCAAGTTCAAACCTCAAACGTAGAACCGTCTGTTGTGGCCAGTACTCACATAGAGGTTGGTTATTATTTACTCTTTCTCTGTGGCTCATTTTAAATTTATTAATGTTGCTGCCCTGTACACTATATACAAATCGCGAGATATCGCGACAAATGGGTCATTCTCAGCCGGCTCAAAAAAGCGGGTCGAAATTCAGTACAAAATAGATTACTAACAACTTGATATTTTTTTCTTAGGTAGGACTTCATATTAGGTGCCGCAAGTATTATTTTTTAAATAAATAAAATGCAAGGGAATAAAAAAAAGAAAAACCTTGAAAATATTGACCTTGGTGCCGCATCCGGCCTGCGGATTGCGGCGGAAAATATTTTTTCCCATTTTTCTTCAATAAATGGCACTATTTAGCATGTGTTCACAAACAACTAGATAGTTATTAACTCAATGTATAATATTGCTTCGTCATTATAGGCCATACTAAACAAGTTACAACTGATTGTCTTCGCGTCCGAAGTTTAGAGTTGATATCAGTGGCGCGCACTGATCTGTTCATAAATCCTGTATTTTAGTGAGTTCGAGGCTATTTGCTAGATTAATACGAACAATTAGTAGTGCCGCGTCGGTGGTAAGGATAACACGTCTGTGCGTCTCCGTGCAACTTTTTAATTAAGGTTCTTAGTCGTGTTCGGTGGCTTGGTATACCCTTAAAATTGATTTCGGTGAAATCATTTCATCCACAACTATTTGACTTAAAATGTTTAAACTATACTAAACGTATGTCTTATGTTTAGTCGATTTCAAAAAAAGAGATTAATATTAAAAAAGCGCGTTACTTTTTAAAATATATAAGATTTTACTAATTATTTTGATTTCAGTGGCATTGATTTCAGTGGCAATAAGTGAAATAAATCATACATTAGTTATTTATTTACATTTAAAGGTTGTTTATTTAACTTCCTCATCACCTCTCATGTAGCTTCACGCATTCTGGCATAATCACAATACTGTGATTATGCCAGATTAAAAAGTGTAGTAAAATCGGTGCAGTCAATTCTAATAAACCTCAAATTTTATCGATCAATCTGATTAAACCTAGTAGTAGCTATTCTATTGACCTTGCTGATAACTTCTATGAAACCAAGCAGCACCTGTCCCATACCTAAATATCAGACATTTAATTGTACGAAAATCATAGTTTCTGGACGCATGTCTCGTGAAAATATTGCTCCGATAGTAATAAATGAAGTTACATTCTCTAACATTGACAGCAATGACGAGGAATAAAACATTTTTTAAATTCAGGATTGAAAACTTTAATAAGTATAAAGTTTTTATAAGTTTTATTACATTGAATATTAAATTATGTAGCATTTAATTTATTTCTAGGTGCTTAATATAACTAAAACTATTTAATCGTGTTACAACTAAAAGGCAACGTAATATTTTTAATACAATTATTATTAGTCAAATAAGTGCCTTCTAGATAATTGTTGATGTTTTTGAAAGACTGATTTTAAATGATTTTTTAATAATAAGTAAATTACACTCTGTGATTAAGCTAAATCTCAACGAACACTTCAGATTTGTTTAAATTCCTACATTGTCAGTTTTAGCAACTACAAAGCAGTTGGTACTTTTAATAAAAGTTAATGTAATAATTTAACGCTTCCTTCGAAAGTTGATTCTTGTAAAATTTCTTATATGTTAATGAATGGGGCTTTAGTCTCGATAAAATAAAACCCTTTATTTTATAATTACCTAACCTGCAATTTATTACCCAGTACGTATCATACGTATCTACCTACGTAGTAGTACTAAAGCAGTTAAAACACAGGGATATAAAATAGTTTTCAGAATATAAATCATTTGATATTTTTGATTTCGGTGATAAGAATATTGATTTCAGTGGTAATCACTTTAAGAAAATTGAATTCTTACTTATCCATTCAGTCTATGTTGTTCCGGCTACTACTAATTTGTTTCAAATTAAATCTAGATTTGATATTTCATGCTAATAATGCCTAAATTAACAAAAAGGAATTGCCACCGAAATCAACCAAATAATCAGTAACCTGATAATGACCCAAATATCATAATTATTAATTTTACAATACATACATACATAGACTCACGCCTGTTTCCCGGAGGGGTAGGCAGAGACTACGGAGCGCCATTTGCAACGATCCTGACATATCTCTCTTGCTTCATTCACTCCCATCAGATTCCTCATGCATGCTCTTCTGTTCAGGGTGCTTCTAAACTGTCCTGTTTTTAGGATGTCTCCAATCTGGTCAGAGAACGTCCGCTCAGGTCTTCCCCTTCGTCCTGTCCCTTATACACTTGCCTTATATATCTGCTTGGTCAGTCTTTCGTCATCCATCCTCTCCACGTGCCCAAACCATCTTAGCATACCTTTCTCGATGCTTATCACTACATCTTCTTTTACCCCACAACACTCTCTTATCACACAATTCTTTACTCTGTCAGTCAGAGAGACACCACACATACTTCTCAGTGCTCTCATTTCTACAGCATTTATTCTACTTTCATGACTCTTCTGCCATACCCAACTATCACTAACATACATAAGAGTAGGTACTAACAGCCCTCTATGCACAGCCAAACGTGCCTTTTTGGACACGTTTTGGCTATTCATAAACGCCTTTAGAGCTCCATTCACTCTATTACCTGCATTAACTCTTCTTTCAATATCTTTAACATTCTTACCATCTCTTGTAATTGATTTGTTTGAATATTCTACATAATTTTACAATTATGTAGAATATTCAAACAATAACAGACGTAAAGTCTGGTGTATGGTTTTACAATAGTGTTTGCTAATACAAAGATGGCTGAAGTTCAGTTGTCGACCAGTAAAAACGCTACCTGCCACATAATGAACAAAATAAAACATAACAGGAAAAACAGTGACACTCGCGCGGATAGAGGGAAGAACAAAACAAAATTGAAAAAATCTGGTCAGTCTATGGACAGTCGGGTAGTAGGAGGCAGCAGGTATGCAACTGTCAGATTGACTCGGGAATATACGAATACAGAGACGTATATATACATCTATGTATTCGTATATTCCCGAGTCAATCTGACAGTTGCATTAACAATAGGGATATAAGTTTCGCCAATGTCGTTAACGGCGTGGTCGGGAGATTGAGATATGGTTACCTCACCATAATGAAGCAGTAGGGGTTATGGATTTAACAAGGAACCAATATTCTCTGAATGTCACAAAGGATTGTCTATGTCTTTAAACAAGGTACATGTTACTATTATAGCTACCATATGATTTGTTGTTCATCACGATTCTCCACAAATCTCATTAAATAGTCCTTATAACTAGTCTTCAAATATATTATACTACGATCATCATAGCTTTTTCTACGACTATAACACAAAGTCCTTGTCAACATTATTGCATGCGTATTTTTATGGCTGATATCGTTCACTAAAGTGACACATAACTTCACATCGACGCGCCAGCGGTATTGTTTCAATCAACGACAAAGTTGTCAACATAAAAACAAACCTGTGCGCTTGTTAAGGAACAATCATAACCAATGACGCATCCCACCACGTTCTGAGAAGTCGCCGCCGTCGCTTCGCTGTTTCGCAAAGACCTCCGAGCATCGGGCGCTACCGAGAATTATCTTACCGTGGGGACTGATTATGATTCATCGATTGCACTATATTGTTCGATTTAAATCAATATAATTATTGTCTTCACTTTACGTTCTCACATCGAACTATCGTCACGTCTCCTAATTATAATTAATTGTATAATTATCTTTAGTTAAATTCTAAGTGCAATTATTAGTTTCGGTTTTATTTTGCATCCTCAACGGCAGCCTGACGTAATTGGCGCAGTCGGTAGGATGCTCGCGGCGCGCTTCGCATAGAAGATTTCCGTAATTCGCGTAGAAGATTTCCGTAAATGGCGTTGAAGATCTCCGTAACATCCGCGTGAAGCCCCGTCGTGGCTCGTCTAGTCGCATCAAAGAGCATTCGAATCTACACGTCGTGCTGCTACGGGGTATCCAGACATCGATAACGCAAAACGACCGAAACTTGTTCAAGTGAGTACACTAGATTCATTTTAGTGGTTGCTCAATCCTAGCCTTTTAACCTGTGTTAATTAAAAATTGCCAAGATATTTCATTTAAGAAAATCGAAGGATCCTAGGATAGAGACTAGTAGTAGGCAAAGTTATATTGACCTTAGAAGAAACCTTGATTTCAGTAGTATAGAAGAAGTTACTGAAATGTCAGAGTTAGATACAATCTACAAAGCCTTAAGGTTGGTACCAGAGTTTGATGGTATTCCAAATGTACTGACTAGATTTTTAAAATTATGTGACCAATTAGTAGGGCAGTTTTGTAGCCAAAGTAGTAGTGAAATGAGCAAATGTGCGCTAATTAATGGGATACTTAATAAAGTGACAGGCTCTGCTGCTTGCTTAATTAATTCAAATGGAATTCCAAGCGACTGGCAAGGCATTCGCAGTGCTTTAGTGAACAATTTCGCAGATCAACGGGACGAAACCGCGCTTTATAACGATTTAGCTATCCTAACACAGGGTACCAGTACCACCCAGGAGTTCTATGAGCGTTGCCAAAATCTATATAGTACTATAATGACGTATGTGAGTCTGCATGACACTGTCGAGACCACCATAGATGCTAAACGTGATCTATATCGTAAATTAACACTCCAAGCGTACGTGCGAGGTCTAAATGACCCCTTAGGATCGCGCATACGTTGCATGCGCCCGGAAACTATTGAAAAGGCATTAGAATTCGTTCACGACGAGACAAATACTATGTACCTACAGAATCGAAACCAACGATTACCGAACAAGAAATTTATAAATTCTATGCCAGTGCCCAATCACTTTATAAGCGCCTATAAAATGCCTAACCAACCGTTTTCAACACCCGCGCCTAACTTCGGTATACCAGGTCCGTCACGCCCTCATTTCACATCACCATCCACAACGCAATCGAGACCCAACTTTTATCAACCCCGTCAGTTAGGTCCGACGCGCACGCAACAAATTTTTAGATCATTACCGGCAAATTACAATCCTCATCAAAGTAACTTTCAAACGGGATCGCGCCCTAACCAGCAACCCCTTAACCAACCGCGACCTATGAGTGGTGTCAGCCATTTTGTTTCAAGACCATTGCCACCGACACAACCGGCATTTACAGGGTACAACTGGTTTAAATCCGGCAACCCGCCCCCTACTAACTATCTTAAGAGTAAAGAAATAAATTATAATACTTGTATCGATGACGCTTTATGCTTTGAATACGCCGATTATTACGAACCTTATTACGATAGCTGTGAGTACGTAGACTATCAGCAACCCTACGAATATTCTATTTCCGAGCACACAGAGTATCCTACGGAAACGCCTCACGTAGAAACTGATACTGTAAAAACGAAAGAGCAGGATTTTTCGAAGGACCGGAAGTCCGACACCTTAAAATAGAAATAAACCTTCAAACACAGCGACAACTTCCGTACATTCAAATTGAATCGCCGCCTTTGAAACTTTTAATAGATACGGGAGCAAATCAATCGTTTTTGAGTCCTGAGGTAGTCGAACAATACTTTACCGAATTTCCATTAAATTACGATCCTTTTGAAGTTAAAAATATTCATGCCATTTCTAGAAATTATTATTCTATTACCTTGCCTAGTTTTAACGAGTTTAATGATTCCAACTACACGACATTTTACATCAACAAATTTCATGATCATTTCGATGGGCTTATCGGCACGGACCTGTTAGACAAATGGGAGGCTATTATAGATTATAAAAATAAAATACTTAAAACTAAAACTGCATCAAACCCTATTAAAGTACATGACTCACGGAACCCGAACTTGTACGAAGACATTATACCGGCAAATACTTCGAAATTACTTAGAATTCCGATTAACATTCATGACTGAGATGTATTTATAGAAGAACAAACCATATCCAACTGTATTATTGGGGAATGCTTAACTACCGTTGTAAATAATAGGGGAATAGTTGAAGTAAGTAATCCGAGTCGAAATGACGTAATATTCTCGATGGATCGAGCAATAGCTGCTGATATGTATAACGTAGAGTGTATATCCGGGAATAAACCGCCAGAACGTGTAAAAGAAGTGCTTTCGCGTCTACGCACGGATCACTTAAACGTCGAAGAACGCACGAATTTAGAGCTTCTCTGTGCCCAGTACGCAGACGTTTTCTACATAGAAGGTGAGCCTTTAACATTCACGAATAAAATAAAGCATTCAATTAAAACAACAGACGAGGTTCCGGTTTATACAAAAAGTTATCGCTACCCTTATATCCATAGACAGGAAGTACAAGAACAGATAGGTAAGATGCTAGAACAGGGCATCATTAGGCCCTCAAATTCAGCATGAAGCTCCCCCATTTGGGTTGTAGCCAAGAAAGCAGATGCGTCCGGAAAGACAAAATGGCACATTGTAGTCGACTTTCGAAAACTCAATGAAAAGACCGTTGATGATAAGTACCCGATTCCCAACATAGCTGATGTCTTAGACAAACTAGGTAATTGCCAATATTTTACGACCCTAGAACTTGCTAGTGGTTTTTATCAGGTAGAAATGGACCCGCAGGATATACCAAAAACAGCTTTTAATGTTGAACATGGCCATTTCGAATTTTTACCCATGCCCATGGGACTTAAAAATAGTCCATCCACTTTTCAGAGAGTTATGGATAATGTGTTGAGAGAGCTTCAGAAAACTATTTGTCTAGTGTACTTAGATGATATAATAGTTTTAGTACGTCCCTTCAGGAACACATAACTAACATAGAAAAAGTTTTTCAAAAATTACGCGAGTCCTAATTTAAAATACAAATGGACAAATCAGAGTTTTTAAAGCTTGAAACAGCATACCTAGGACATGTTATCAGCAAGGATGGTATAAAACCCAACCCGGATAAAATAACAGCAATTAAAAATTACCCCTTACCAAATACCCGTACGGAAATAAAGCGATTTCTAGGATTACTTAGTTATTATAGAAAATTCATACCAGATTTTGCTAAAATAACCAAGCCTTTGACCCAATGCTGAAAGAAAGACTCCAAAATTATTCAGGATCAAAATTATATTCAATGGTTTGAAAAATGTAAAATCTTACTTGTCAATGACCCAATCTTACAGTATCCGGATTTCACAAAAGAATTTGTACTCACAACAGATGCTTCTAAACTAGCAATTGGAGCCATTATTTCCCAAGGTCCCATTGGGTCCGATAAACCGATAGCATACGCATCAAGAACATTTAATACGAGCGAGATAAACTACAGTACAATCGAAAAGGAATTACTTGCTATTGTGTGGGCCACAAAATACTTTCGAACTTATCTTTTTGGTAGGAAATTTAAAATTGTAACAGACCATCGTCCTTTACAATGGATAATGAATATTAAGGAACCCAATTCCCGCTTGACACGTTGGAGGCTACGCCTCAGTGAATATGACTACACAGTAATTTATAAGCCAGGTAAAATAAATTCTAACGCCGACGCCCTATCGCGTATTGAAATTCATAATGAGGAGTCTAGTTCTATTGTAGTTAATACTTCAGACAAATCTGATTCAGAAAGAACCAAAAGTATCGATTCTAGAACTGATAGTATTCATAGTGATATAGAAAATCCTATCCTAGAAGTTCCTATCACCGATGATCCGCTCAATAAATTTAGTAGACAAATTGTATTCAACGTTGTTGGCGATGTCAAAAGTAGGCCTAGCATATCTAAGCCTTTCGAAACCCATACGAGAACCTACACATACATACATAACGTCACGCCTTTTATCCCCGAAGGGGTAGGCAGAGGTGTATTTCTACACCCACTTTTCCCTAGATATACTTCAGTCCCACGTAATAAGAGGCGAGCCTATTGCCGTACCGGGCACATTTCCAGACTCCGTGCTGCTACTGAGAATTTTGTGACAGAAAAACCCAATAACACTGCCCGACCGGCGACCCAGGAATCGAACCCGGGACCTTTCGATCCCACGCGCACATTTATGCCGCGAGACTAACGAGGCAGTCGTATAGGGTTTGTTGTCGAGTTTTCCATCTCTATGCAAAGATGGTATTTGCATCGTGTTATCCCTTAGTCGCCTCTTACGACACCCACGGGAAGATAGGGGGTGGTGACACTTGTATTCTATGCCGTCAACCACACGGCAACGGCTGCATTCAAATATCCAAATCAAACCTCGAACAAGATGTCATAGCCGCGGTAAAGGAATATGTGAACCCAAAAGTAAAAACAGGAACTTTAATTAACCCGGCACTTGAAATGTACGCGATAATACCGGTCATACAAAGATATTTTAAAAATTCAGCTATGAATTTAGTCCTTTGTAAGTCAGAAATTGAAAACCTTAAGAATTACCTAAAACAGCAAGAAATTATTAAAAACTATCATGAAGGCAAAACTAATCATAGAGGCATCAATAAATGCTACTTAGCTCTATCAAAACGTTATTTCTGGCCAAAAATGAAAGACCAAGTAATGAAGTACATTAATGAATGTTCCATCTGTGGCCAAGTTAAATATGACCGTAATCCAATAAAACCTAGATATCAAACTGTACCACCGCCTACCAAGCCTTTTGAAGTCGTGCACTTAGATTTACTTAGCGTAGATAGTATTAAGTACTTAACTATTATTGACGCATTCTCGAAATATGCACAGGCGTATTTACTGAGAGATGCCACAGCCATTAGCGTAGTTCAGGCTCTATTATCGTTCTCTTCTCATCACGGTATGGCTTTAAGATACATTACAGATAATGGCCCTGAATTCACAAACCAGCTATTTTTAGAGTTCACTAGGTTACACAAGATTCACCATTATAAAACGTGTCCCAATACACCCAATGAAAATGGAATGATATAACGCTTCCATAACACTTTACTTGAACATTTGCGTATCTTAAAATTAGAACATCGAAATGAATCTGTTACCAACCTCATGGCATACGCTATAATAGCTTACAATAGTTCAATCCATAGCTTCACAAAATGCCGTCCAATAGATATAATAACTGGTCATTTAGATCCGCGAGATCCTTTAGACATGAATATAACGGAGCACCTATTACAAGAATATATTCAAAGCCATCGAAAGCGAATGTTAAAAGTGTATGAAATTATTAATGAAACTGCTCTTTGCCACCGTACTGAAATAACTGAGAACATTAATAAGAACCGCGAACCTGAGCAAACTTATACACCTGACCAACGAGTCCATGTTAGGAATCCTTTGGCCAATAGACAGAAGCTAGCAGCTCGATATACTCACGACACAGTATTAGCAGACTTGCCTATACATATCTATAAAAAAAGAAAGAGAGGGCCCGTACCTAAATCGCGATTAAAACGGGTACCTAATAGTGCTCGTTTGTTGCAGGATGAAGCCAGTCCTACTCATAATGATGCTAGCTCAAGGCCTGAAGCTGGTCCAAGCGGATGAGATAACACTTGAAAACCTAAAAGACGGACCGGGTATTCTTCCTTTCAATCTAGGGCCCACAAGAATTATTACACACTTCCATTCCTTTGTTCAAATTATAAATTCAGATAATGTACGAAATAGGTTAGAATATGTTCGAGAAAAGTTAAGCGATCTAATACCACAATTAAATAATAAAACATCGTCACTTTATGCTCCACATGTAAAATATCTAGAAACTAAATTAAATTTTATGTCAGAACAATTAGAAACTTTTGAAGCGCGACGTTTAAAAAGAGGTCTCGTAGACGGTCTTGGTTCCGTGATTAAAAGTATCTCTGGAAATTTAGACTATACTGATTCACTAAAGTACGACAATTCTATTGCAATTTTAGAGAGAAATGAACATAATCTAGCTATTGAACTTAATCATCGAATAAGTTTGAGCAAGCAGTGGGCCTCTCATAGTTCAAATGTTACCGATAGGATCGTATCGCATCGATCGTCAAAATAGAAAAGATTATTAACACTATCTTAGATAGTAACATAAGAAAAGAAAATGATGCGATTAAGTACTTTCATTTGGCTCAGCTACTTGTGATACTAGGGGATGATATAGACAACTTGTCACAGGAATTGGCAAAATTACAAAACCTATTGGCATTTATAAGGGCTAAAAGTATTCACTATTCCGCTCTTAATTATGATACGTTTAAAGTAATTATAGATAGATTAAAGGATTTATATAGTACAGAAGTAATCTTAGATATTAGTTTTAGAGAATATTTTTTACTTATTTAGATTAGGATACTATTATAAGAATAATGATATAATCTTGGTAATTAAATTTCCAATCGTCAGTCCTACTAATCCTTTACGAATTATCCTTGGCTCCAAATCGTGATAGTAAAATTATGATCCCAACCTATCCATATGTAGCAATCCACGAGAAAGGTCTACTGTACATAGAGACAGAATGTCCGAAGTATAGTCACGGTCATCTTTGCGAGGACAACTTAAGCCGACACTACGGAGAACAAACGGCCTGCATTCAACATCTTATACTCCAGCAACGTATCCACGAAACCTGTCGATTTACGTCAGTAATCTTATCTTCTGAAGCCATGCAACAGTTGGACGATCGCCACTACATTCTGAGCTTTCCTAACCAAACGAAAGTTCGCTTGACCTGTTCTGAAGACCAATATAGAATACTGCAAGGAAGCTACCTAGCCGTAATACCGAAAGGTTGCGCTTTACAAACTTCAACGTTCATCATCACTAACCACCACGATCAAGTTAAAGGACAAGTATTGAACATTTTGAACATCGAATTCAGTAATGAATATCGTTACAAAACAGCAGTGAAGAAAGTCTTAAAGCTGAAGAGCATAGATTTGAGTCACCTACACTCAACTAATTCTAGAATTGCACTACAAGAACCAGTGACTTTTGAATCGTCAAACATGGATGCTATCTATCACACGACTATACCTATCTACGTGATCTTAGGTGCATCAGTACTCATTATCATCGCCATTCTAATTCGTCGTAAATGTATGCATCTCCAGAAGGCCAGTTATGATACCGACCAGAAAGCAGAAGAGGTAACCAGCTCGCAAGAAATTCATGATAGCCACGTCAGAGAGCCACTGTCACTATCCGCACTATTTTCAACGAAAGTCTCCAAATAGTTGCTGATCCTGCGGAGGGAGATGTTAAGGAACAATCATAACCAATGACGCATCCCACTACGTTCTGAGAAGTCGCCGCCGTCGCTTCGCTGTTTCGCAAAGACCTCCGAGCATCGGGCGCTACCGAGAATTATCTTACCGTGGGGACTGATTATGATTCATCGATTGCACTATATTGTTCGATTTAAACCAATATAATTATTGTCTTCACTTTACGTTCTCACATCGAACTATCGTCACGTCTCCTAATTATAATTAATTGTATAATTATCTTTAATTAAATTCTAAGTACAATTATTAGTTTCGGTTTTATTTTGTATCCTCAACGGCAGCCTGACGTAATTCGCTGACAAAATGTTGTTGACAAAAATAAGAAATGATTTAACGGTGGGGAGTCGGTGTAACCGCAAGCGTTCGCTCACGACGTCACCAAAGCTTACATAAGTAGACGTCGCCTGATAAGTCCCACTTTACTCTGATTTGTGGCCCACCGTAAGTACCGATATATATTTTCATCAACGTAATTTATACGAACAAGTTATTTTATGACATTCTTAAGGAGCACAAACCGAGGGAAAAACCTCTTACAAGCATTTGAAAAATACTTCCATATGTTACCTACGGTTCCATATGTTACCTGGCTGCCTATACAAAAAAGTTTTACGTAAAGTAATTTCTATTCTCATATACAATAAGTATGACATAAGAGTATGCAAGTTTTCCTTTACTCGCGTTTTCTTGAGTTATTATTCGTCAGGCAAACTTAAAGATACGAAACTGTACATGCTTGTATGTTGCATATATATGCTTTTGAACACGTAGATAAATTAACATTATTATGAGTCTGTGTATCTAAGAATTCGCATACTTTATTGTACGTGAAGGTATGTAACAAGCAAGCGACTGCTGTTATGAAAAAGTCAAACAATTGTTTATTTCGGCTATGATCCGACTTTGTAAGCAAAACCGATAATTGACGCTGGACACAACCTCTTAAGGGCTTAGAAAAATATAATATTGGGTTATTTATTTATTACATTATTAAAGGATTTCTATATTTGGCAGATTAGAGCTGGTGGCTACACCATCGTTGTAGTAAATAGTACAAAAACCCGTTAATTGAACACCCGCGTGAAAAATAATTAGTATTTTAACGTCAGTATTCTCGTGTGAACTATGGTGAAATACTTACAGAAATGTTTTGTTATCGTGATTACTTACTTTGAAAAAGAAGAACAAATATGTTTCATCTCATAGATGTACCCCTTCATCCAACGGCAACGTTCATACAATACGTATAGAAAATCTTAAACTCATAATAATTTTACGAAACGTTCATTTTCGTACAAGCTCGAAGCGCCACAAAGTTCAATCTTCATTCTAATGTGAACATTTATTTAAATATTCAACAGAAAGATAAGTACATCCAACAGAAAATGAGCATACGATGTAGATATTCAGTTTGAGTTCCCGTTTTCCTCTTGGGCAAGCATACACTCGGATTGGAGCTGGTAAATTCTCGTCCGCCAGCAAAATTACCTGTAGTCACGTAATATTGAAATATCGACCGGCAAGGTCGATATTTCAATGTTAGGTCGTTTAAGAAATAAAAGTGAAATATCAACAAATAAAATGTTGGTAGACATGTTCGTGAGCTTCATTTGGGCAAAGGGATGTCAAACACTTAAACTCCGGAGATGCAAGATTGCAGTTGAGTTGAGGCAAACGAAGCAAGCTTCATGAATCGTTTTCGTGCATACGAGGGAGATTATTTTAGGGCCGCTATGTTATATACTATTTTGAGGCTTCCGTTCACTTTACGTGCAGCCTTTCACGTTTTGTGAGAAGATGCTTGCTAGTAATTTAATGGCATCGCTAATTATATTACACATATTGAGTTTTATTTTTAATTAGTGTGTATATGTATTATATGACCGAGAACAAATTTTCTAAACCGGTAACAACCATTTACTTCTAATGCTTTGTTAATATATGCAGCCCACTATCCTTTGCTGTTTGTAACAAACATTCTCGTTTGCCTCAGTCACGTGTACATATACTTGTACACACAGAACAGAACATCATCGTTGAAAAGGGAAAACAGGAAACGTGTGAAGAAATAAGCCTTTTTCCCCGTCGAAAGGCGTGAACGCGACGCATCACCTATTTCTAAGGGAACGTAAATAAACGCACCTTGAAGAGTGCGTTTGAATCGACATATGTCCGTACACCACCCCACTGAGAGTCAACACGAACTAAAGGCTTATTCTGAGGCAATATGGCATTAATTTAAAGCTGGATATGTCTCTTTATCTTAACCCTTATAAGGCGGCCACCCGCCGGGGAATAAAATAATCTCAACAGTATTACCCAAAAGTCGCTGTTCACTTTACTGCCGTCCCTCAACTATAATGCCGTTAAGTACTAAAACCACATTTTGAGATACACGCGAAAAACGGTGAAATAATTTCAAATGGATGCTACTTCCTAACTTGAAGTCACATGTGAACCTTTAAAATACCAAAAAATATGTCATTAAAAGCTCTTTTAGTCAGCGCTGGTGCCATTCGAAAACGTTGCCGTAAATTAAAGAAAATTAATATTTCATATTTTCGCAAAGTAATCTTTAAAATATCTAGTCCTAAAAACATGACTATAATGCCGTTATGCATACCTTAACGGCATTTTTGCTAATGGTTATATCCTAATATTGCAGTTATATCACCACTCTTAAAAAAATCGATATAATACACACCTTAAAAGTCGTTAAAAACGCTAGAGATAATATAGGTTAGCATTATTGCTTAAACAAGTAGAGTCGAACTACGCTGTAATGCCGCTAAGTCATTTAACGGCAATCAAGACAAGTAAATATCAATAATACCTGAATTATTTTTTGTTATAGACTTTTTTTTATTGATTACATTGCTAAAATGCCGCTAAGTACAAAATCTTTGACGATAAGGGCATTTTAGCTATGCAATACACGATGTAAAATTAAAAGAAAATCAAATAAAAACAAACAATTCAATTAAATTCTTTGTTTATTCTTAAATCAATCATTATTTTAAAAATAAGTTATGAAATGTTTTGATACTTACTGCATAACAATATGGCAGCATTTAAAAAAGATCCATAAAATGTATTTTTTTCTTAAATTTACTTCTATCATAATTTTTTTTATGAGGAACTTTGCTAAAGTAAGGCATAAAATAATTAACAAAGGCAGTATTTAGTTACTTCAAATTACTCGGTACTATTAATTGACCTTTTTGAATGTTTTTAATTTCTAATATAAAATAAACGAGTATAATGTCAAAATTAAACTCGTAATATACTTTTCATGAGTCCATAATTCGTTACAAGTTGGATAGAACAAATTTTTAACACTAATTTTTATCAACTCCACATGCTTTAGTTTTTATTCATTAACATGCCATAGACATTAAAGCCAGAAAAGTTAAGAAGATAAATAATTAGTATAATAATTATGTTATAAAATCAGACATCTAAAATTTTACATTAAAATATACTGATTTTCAAAAGTCCTAGATCATGGTTTGCCATTGTGCCATGAAAAGCGTGTTCATAAGACTGACCAAAAATTCATAACACCGTTATACACTTTTGAGCCCACATTGATTATGCCTGGATTTTACTGAGCATAATCTATGTGGGCGTCAAAGCGGTGAAGTTAAAATGAGACTGAGTGGGACATGTCTCTAGGGTGCATCTCGAAAAGTGGATACACATCGCCACACAATGAAACCCTGAAGGACACTGGGGCAGGTCGAAAAAATGATGGCAGGATGATTAGGATGTACTTAATAGTTTTTTGCTAGACTGGCAAGATAAAGCCAAGGATCGGGATTTATGGAAGAGCGTGGGAAGACCTGTGCCTAACAATAGGGCAGTAACGGTTAAAAAAACAAATATAACTTAAGTTTAAAATAACATTTGCGAATAAAGTGAAGGTTTATGCACTTGCACTTTGAAATTTTCCTCATGAAATGCTTTAATTTCCAATAGAGTGATAATCTGTTGAAGCGAGTGACAAGCCCTAGAGAATATGGAGGGTGTCGAGGACTTTCTAACCTCAGCTCCTCTTATTTAGCAACCGTCTTTCGCGAAGTACCTATGTGGTCTAAATGTCAGTTGTTCTGAAGCAGCAGTGGACTATAACGCATAAAGATATGATGATAACAATTGATTGGTGTCGGTTGTTTAACAGGAACATTCCCATCATAGTTTGTAATTGTTCACAATACTGATCTACCGTATATGTGTCCAGATCTTCAAAAGCTGCAGTGCATGAAACCAGCACTGGTCCCCTAGACAACAACCAGTATTTTTTCCGAGTGAACTTGCACTTTTGTAGGATTTGGTCAGATTTTCTTGGTTCAACACGTTGATGAGTGTTTCTTATCGTGGTACCGGACCCATTTTTTCATCACAAGAAACGATATAATTCAAAATTTCCTCTTTATTGTGACATTTGAGTAAACTAACACAGCTTTCAATGTGTTTGTTAGTGTAGTTTGCTTAATCATTTCTCCAGCTGTTTCTTTTTTAATTTGTTTTGAAAGAATTAACATTGCTTCATAAATCGATGTGGTTTGCATTGAATTTGCTTCGATGATTACATTTATTCTTCATTGTCAACTATGGTCTCGGGCCGTTAACGGGTTTTGCAAAATGACGCAAGGAAACACGCAAGCAGTCACTGTTGAAGGAATTGTGACTTTACACTGTGTAGTAATTGTAATTTATACTGAAATGCTGTATAAATTAACATGACTGTGCACGTTAGGTGGAAATAATACATAAGAGTTATGCTTCAGTAACATTGCTTTAGTAAAAAGCGAAGCAAAGATACACACATACGTAAATGTCTGTTTGGTGAAAAAACTGTAGACTTAAAGACCACAGTTTTATGAAACAAAACAAAAAAGCGCGCTTCTGAGAAAAGTTGGTACATGCTTGGAAATGTTATTAGCTATGGTTACAAAATAACTAATCACCCACACCGCGTCTCATCACCACGTGCGCTGAATCAGCCGAACTTATACGCGCGCGAGAATACTTAGCGGCATTTTAGATTAGTAATGTTGGATAGCGGCAATTTAGTCTTGAACAAAATTATAATTATTTTCTAAATTATTAAATAGTTGCCGTTATATAAGAATTCTAATTGTATATTGTAAAATGAATATTTAAAAATAAAACACTTAAATGCGGCAAAAGACTTTTTGCGGCATTTAAGCATAGGATTCTTAAATAGTGGCTTTAAAGTTATGATTTTTATACATCAATAATAAAAATAGCTAAGCTAAAAAAACCTTTAAAGTACTTTTGTCGCACTATAGCGTAGAAATATGATTTAACGGCTATTTAGCTAGGCAAAAAACAACGAATTATTTTATAACATTTGTGGCTATGTAGCCTTAGCCGCATTTAAGCTTAGCAATGTCACATAACGACGTTTTAACGTAGGTATGATAGATGATTTGTGCATTTAACGGCATTTCATGTAATTATATCTCTATAACCATAAGAGCTATTGAAACTGTTGTCAGATAAATCGATAGAGCTTTTTATTCTGATAAAAATGGTGTAAGAAACTCAAAAATGACAAAATGTCACTTAACGGCATTTTTGTTTGAGGACGGCAGTTTAGTTTAAATCTTTTTCGTATTAATCTTTGAGCAAATATTTTAAACAAATTTTAAGAGTCTTATACAGGCTTGATACGGCGAACCGTTTATAATAAAATTAGTATAACGATAGGGTATTTTTGCGAAATATCGTGACTTCGTCTGTATGATATTTGGGAAAGTGGCTTAATTACTTAATGTGCTAGTAAAACCTGTTTGAAAATCTGTAAAAGTGATTCGCCAGCTTACAGTAAAAAATATGTCGGTTTTAAGCAGTATCGTATATACTTGTAACTTTCTTTTCTTTTTTTACTTTTGATAGGCTAACGTTTGACCGCAATCTCGCCTGATGTTAAGCGATGATAAGGTCGAAGATGGAGCACGCTTGCCTGTTTGTATTACGAACTGTGTAGTTCCTTATACAAACATTTACATACTCTTTACTCTTTATAAAGATGCTAGATGCCCGCAGATACGGCAGCATACTGTATTTTACCGTTTCTGCCCGATCCCGTGGGAATTTCAGGAAATCCCTTCTTAGTGCATATCTACGTTCCACAAAGAACATACCTATATGCCAAATTTCAAGTGCTTGCGCCCAATAGTGTTGTTGTGCGTTTTCTGTCGGTCAGTCAGTCAGTGACGCAAGAATTTTATGTATACAGATTATATCAGTACAGGTGACATTCGTGAAGATTTTCTTTGATTACCCGTGATAAACAAGATCCTGAACCCTGTCTATCTCTCAAAATAGTTTCTAAACTGTACTTCATTCGTGTACGTAAAGCTCCCTTCTAAAGATGTTTTGACCGCTTTACAAGTGTTAAGTCATGTATATAAATAAGAGTTGTAAATCTTGAGAACTGAATCAGAATCATCCTTTCTATCGCTTAGTAAACTCAGTGGAACGGTTCTTATTACTACAACTCGGTGGTGCGGTTGCCTTTGCTTCATCATCAAAGGGTTTGCAAGTGACGTTGATACTCGCAAAGAAAACAGCTTTTGTTTTCTTTGACCGGGAACTAAACACATGACAACTGCACAGATTTTCTTACCGAGAGTCGTGTTTCTGATTAATTGTTATCCGCAAATGTAAAAAGACTTTGAAACAAGGTATTTAAAGATTTTTTCTGGTACATTCGTGCTTAAAAAAAGCAAAGTGCTTGACAAATCAAAACGCTTAGTGCACAAGAGCAAAGTTCGGGAGCGCGCCGTTGTAAATCTAGATCGTAAACTAACATTAATCGTCCGTAGAGAACAAACTAGTTTCTCTAATTATTTCCCCGCCTTCGACCCTCTGGTTTTGTCTCACGGATTGCTGCATTCAAGTAACGACACCATTAATCCTGAAATTCAATGGGATCTTCACTGTGTCACAAAATAGCATGAAATAATAGGTTCGATTAATTTCTTTAATAATTACATAAAGTAAACGTATTATGTAATTAATTTTGGATGCGAAATATGTTTTTTTACAAAAATGTATCAATTTGTATTTATATTAATGGTATGGTACGTACTAGTGGAGAACTATTAATTGGAGCAATATATATTTATTATAGTTAAATTTAGGCTAGTTTAATTTAATATTAATATCCTCATAAAGTAGGTACTTAATACCAAAATGATAACATATTTGTAATGAAAACTGTTTTCCTCATTATGACGTTGCCCAAATAAACGATTAGTCGTTAAGTAAAAGCATTTTTGGAAACATGACTCATAATAAACTCCATGTTTAAACACGCTGTAATAATTATATTATTCTGCCACCAACCAACAAATGGAACTATGAAACCAAACAAAACATTGTAATAACACCAGCATATCATGCCTTAACAAGAAAAGGTGTACTTAAAAACAGCAGCATTTGTTTATGCAGCAGAAAATACATAACGAGGTATGGGGATTATAATAAAAGAAAATATAAATCAAAAGAGAACGTTATTAACGAAGTTGAATGTGACAATGTAGACTGAGTCAGGAAATAAAATATCCGCATGCACTGTTTTAAATCCCTGGCTTGTAGGAGTGTCGCTGTATCTCTACGGTATAATAATACGAGCGTGCAATCACGGCTCGTGTACTTACTCAAGGACAGTAGTATTTATTTGCGAAACTCTTGAGGGTTTGCTTGGTAACGTCGGCCTAATTTCAAAACGAAAGCTGAATAAGCATTCGATCGCGAATTCAGTAAACAAAAAGGCAAATATAGTAATATTTTGTGTTAATATTAATTTACACATACTCTTTTATTTGGACATGAAACGCGTTAATCTTAAATGATATTTTGTCTCGATTGCAAAATTTAAATTTTGTAAATTTGAACGTGTGGCTCGTATAATTCTGAAGTTTGCGGTTTTTGCTTTTTTATAATGGTTACCAATAGGTTATTCATGAACTTGGTGTGTGGCTTTGAAACTGTCTGCAAGTATTGTCGAATTTGTGCTGTCAATGTCAATTGATAATTGTCATCTTGACCTACCCTCACTGAATAATAAACAAAGAAAGTTAGAATCTGTCGATAACCGAGTCACGCTAAAAAAAATATTAAATGAATAGAAGGGTCTGTAGCGCTGTTACTATCTCTACAAACAGAATATACCTTTAATTTATTAATTGTTCGATGTTTACCACTACTTAAACAATCTTTGAATTTATCATTTAGAATTAATTCAATCACTGTCATTCTTTTTAATGGCCGGCGTCAACTGCTTTGCAATTGAATGGCGGTTTTCAATTAGAATTGAAAACCATATGAATGCCGTCTGATAGGTTAGTGGCAAAAAGCTGATATTCTGTCAAATCTGGTTAGACTAGTAAGCGGACCCCGGGCTCTAAGGCGAGAGCACTTGGAAGCAACGGGGATAACGCTAGGACGATGATTGTAGTATTTGCTATCACAGCAAATATAACCACAACACGAATCGATGTAACACTGGCTCACCACTACACACAGTACCGAGGGCACGTCTAGCGCGCTCCGCGCCTATCAACCGACTGACTGTCCGTAGACAGTGACAGCCACAGACTATATAGATATTCTACTAGTGACAGGCGTCAAGTGACGCGACTTCCTCTACTGGTGTACATGAGACAGTGTAATGTATCTATTGCATAGATACAAACACTACATCTCTTCCCTTTTAACATTTTGATTTATCATTATAATGTATGTCTATTTCATTGGCAAATAATTATACGTCATTGCCTTATTTTCCTTATACCTAGACCTTATACGCAATGTACATGCCAGGACGTGGAGTTAGCTCGGGCTACCATCACATACATAGATGCTGTCCCCTTCTGTTTGCTTGGCCTTACCGCTCTTCTCTTGCGGTCTCCGTATTTTTTTCCTTTTTCCTTTTGCAACTTCGGTCTCATTATCCGTCTTGTCTCTTAAAATAGATTTAATAGTCTTTTTATCCCTCTTACTTCTATTTTTCACATTGGGTTTTTATCCATGTTCATTCTCTTGAAAAATACTTCCGATGTTTTTCCTGTTACAGTATGGGAGGTGGCGTTGTACATCATTCAGTTTTAAAATTTTTAGTGTATCTTTCATACCCTGCTTTTCTCTTGAGTCGTTTTGCTGTGTTTGGTTATATGTTCTCTTCATTTGTGGCCAATCTCGCACTGTCTTTAAATTTAAATGTCACCATCATGACAAAACTTTCAACTCCTCGCCGTTATTTGGCAATGGGCCCAATAGATCGATAGCAATATCAAAGTTCTCGTCCATTTATAGGTACTTAGAGAACTTGCTAAGCTACATAGAGTGCATCCTTTACAATTCCTAATCGCCCATTCAACGTTCAGCCTCTTTTTCTGTCTGGCTATATTTCTTTCACATTGAGTGTCCAATATCCGTATGCTATATTTGATATTCTTGGTCCTTTTACTATAATTAGCGCATATACCGCTCCCAGTCCTATAGGACTTGCGTCTGCTTTTACCCACGTCTTGTCTTTAATGTCGCAATATCCCAATGTCTATTTCGGACAGCATTATTTTTCATTCATTCTCATTCATTCCGATCTCTTCTTCAGTATTCTTCTATATTTGCCCTATTGCCCAATTTCCTAAAAAGCTCTGTAATTCCTCTCCAGTCCTTGGCATTCCAAATCCAGTTCTTTTTTTTCAACGGCCTGACTTCTTCCGGTATCAGTTCGTGATCCAAAGTGCGTTGTCTGTTGCTTTTTTCTTTTTATTTAATAAAACATTGTTTTATTTAAGCACCTCCATTACTTCCAGAAAGCCGCCCGTGCTCCCCCTCGTTGCACTGTTGCATTTACTCCTACAGTGAGACTGGAACTCTCCAATAGGGTGGCATAGCTGGTTCGACCGATGTATCAAAAGATATCTATCTCACCTTTTATAGCTACGTCGTCGTTCATGTCTAATATATACTTCTTTTTCTTGATGTGCCTCTACATTACTGAAGGTCAGCGGTCAGTTTTTTGAACTTTTCTCTGTTTATTGCAAGTTGGAACAGTTCTTCCACAGACTTGATGCCAGTCCGCTCTCTGATGTTCCGGAGCCAAGACATTTTTCTTCTAGCAACTTTTCTTTTGCCTGCAATCTTGCCCATCATGATGGTTTGTAAAAGCCTGTATCTTTCATGCCTGAGAACATGACCTAGATAAGCCAATTTTACTTTGCTTGGTGGTGCGCAGCAACTCTGTTCCCTTGGTCATACGCCTCAGAACATCAACATTGGTGACTTTATCAGTCCAACTGATGCGAAGCATAAGACGATAGGTCCACATTTCTAAAGCCTCGATCTTTTTACGGAGGTCTGCTTTAATGGTCCACGCCTCACACCCGTAAAGGACAACTGGCCAGATATAACATTGTAGGAGTCTGGTATATATATACTGCACTTCCCATTTCCCACTGAGCGCCTCCATTGTCTCTTAACACAGTCACCCAATCCTTCCGGACTTCGGGCGAGCTTCCGTTCTCTGTTGGCATTCTTTAGTTTTGCAAAATCTTTGGTAGCAGCCGCACTCCCAAGAAACTTCTCGAAACGTTCTCCTTCATCTTGCCAAATAAGCCAGAAACCGCGCCGTTCAAAAGTCATGGTTTGTTTAGATGAGAGGTACCATAAAGTTTCTTAATAGCTACTTCAGAAATACTCACATTCACTACAGCTTCTGCTAGCTCCTGGCAACGGTAAATATTTCTTGTAGTCCGCTTCTTCTTAGGACTATCAGCACAGCTCTCATATTAGCTGGGGTGACAATGCCAGCGGCCTCAAGATATTCGAAGGAGCCACTTCCATTTTTCCACTGTAAGCCGACTGATTTACTGTCTCCAATTAAATGGAATTCACAATCCCAATTTATTGGAATTCTCTAGTCCAATTCCAATTTAATGAAATTCCGTAGTCCAATTCCAATTTAATGAAATTCCGTAGTCCAATTCCAATTTAATGAAATTCCGTAGTCCAATTCCAATTTAATGAAATTCCGTAGTCCAATTCCAATTTAATGAAATTCCGTAGTCCAATTCCAATTTATTGAAATTCCGTAGGCCACTTCCAATCGAATGGAAGACCACTTCCAATTGAATGAAAGACCACTTCCAATTGAATGGAAAACCACTTCCAATTGAATGGAAGACCACTTCCAATTGAATGGAAGACCACTTCCAATTGAATGGAAATTGTCGAATCAAATAAAATCAAATCATATTTTATTTGTTATACATAGGTTTACAATAGTTGGTTATAGACAAATATAATAGTACGCTATGTTTAGTCACTTAGACATACAAATACTAGGCAGATACTTACCTTCTTCCTTCTCTTAGCGTTGTCCCAGTTCCAATCTGGGGTCCGCTTACAGATATTAGGCAGATGCTTACCAATTTAATTAAACAAGCAAATATTTAATATAAAATGTCAATTTAAATACATATTAAGATAATTAGAATCTCCAATTCCAATTTATAATGGTCGAGTGGAATTCGCCATCCTCGAGACTTAGATCATAGACACCTCGATTCCTTCATTGGTATAAGGGTTGTATTGACACTCGCAGTGACGTTATAATTCCATCGATACCTTCACTAAACATATCAGCCTCTACCCACAGCCTCGCTCACCCATCGCTTAAGAAGGTAGCCCATGGGTCACTGTGCTGCACAAGCCACTACTACATCACTGCAATACCTTATCATAATACCTCGTTTTATGAAAGAGTAACAAGTGTTCCTGACTCTGTTACATAAAACAACAATATGCAGATCTCAATTTGAACAGGTTTAACAAATCAAATCACACAGGTGTCTGTATCTACGTTCAAATCTACTTATCGATATTAATGTTTGATTCACACCGTTATTTATCTCAATCTGAGGATTTATCAACATTCTATCGAAATTAATTCTGGCAACCCAGATCTTGAGTGATCATTCAAAACACTTTCCATATTCGTATTGTAGCGACCAACTACATAACATAACATTGACAAGCGCCATATACCCAATGACGACGAAACTACTACAGCACTACTCCACCTATCGACGCGGGAAATATTCAAAAACGATCCTGAACCGCGATAGCAACTTTCGCGCGCTACGACGCATATATATATATATATATATATATATATATATATATATATTATATATATATATATAACTTCCAAATTATGTCCGTCGGCCTGCAGGCCACCGAGAACGACCACCCAGCTTGGTTAGAGGCTGCTCCCTCTAGTTGGAGGAACACTACACCTTTATCCTCCACAGTATCTATTACGTCATTTTACAACCCAATTATAAGGATGTGTCGACTATATAATGACTTACTACCTAAGCACAGTGCCAAATTGGATATATTCAACAATAAATTAACTTTTAAGCACGATATGTTCAACATATTATGTCATGAGTTATGACTACTAACGCTTGTAGTTACATAAACGTAACGTATGTTACACAATAAGCTTTTCCCTTTTTTTTATTATTTTAATTCTTTCACTCTCCTATTTTTACAGGTCGTGATGAATACGCATATTTAGGAACCTAGTGCAGTTTATAATTCTATTGCTTACATATGTTTGCTACAAACGTACTAGACTCTGTCATGTGTGACTGAATAAATAAATGAATTCCTTCGATATTCACTACGAGTAAGTCAAATTAAAATTAGTAACAACCCACGAAAATTCGAAACGCCTTTCGTATACGTATTCAACTCTAACTTTAGAAAGACTTTATAAGTCAAAGTGAAGTAACTAATAATGTTCTGTAAGGCTGCTATTTTAATGCAGTTTCCATGTACTTTCCTTACTCTAAGATAATGACATTAAACCAGCAGTACACCGACTCAGAGTCAATTCAAAATACATTCTCATTTCGTTCAATACACAGCTTCAATGTCATAAAAAATACGAGAATCGTTCCCCTGGTTATACGTCTAAAAGGCGAGGTCACATACACCTATTTAAAAATAAAAGGTCATCGTAGCTATTTAGTACAAGCTTACACTCTATGAATACCGTAGATTCGATTAGTCAACAACTTTGCGAAGGACAGCCCAGACCGGGTTTATTGTTCCATGTTTAGCAGAAACCAACACAAGCCGAGTGCTGGTTCAAAACCAATATTACAACTATACTAGAAGAACGACTAGTACGTTTCACTCAAACGCGCTTGCTTTTATTGGAATAACGCAAGTCGGACAGTACGCTCGGTTTTTGTCTATATTACATACTATGTCCACAAACGGCTGTACGCGAGACCAGAGGATATTTTTGTCCTCCTAGGCAGCCAAGCACACGTCCACAAGGCCCGCGATCGCAAGTCACCCTCACATGATTTACGTACGGAACGTTACGGAACAAATTCCCCGCCCTGGAGCCCGGGATCCGCTCTTATGCCTTCTCCACTTTGCACTGATCAGTGTTGGTTAGTCTATTGGCACCATATGTGATTAATTATTAAGCCAGGCTAGGTATTATGATAAGGCAGTGGATGATGAGAAATTTAAATTAATTACCAGGTCGAGCAAAATGGACCAAATATCATCATCGTCCTAGCGTTATCCCCGTTGCTTCCAAGTGCTCTCGCCTTGGAGCCCGGGGTCCGCTTATTAGTCTAACCAGATTTGACAGAATATCATCTTTTTCTACAGAGCGACTGTCGTCTGACCTCCGCAACCCTAAGGGATAGCCATATTCTGATGTTTAGACTGGTATCAGTTTATTTGATGGTACTGACTCCCCGTAACGACTGTCAAAGATGTTCATGACAGCCGGGATCGAAGGTTTAACGTGCTCTCCGAGGCACGGGGCAAGGATAATTAACGATTTAATACGCCCTTGACTTCGAAAAGTCAGTGGTGCGCGCCGTGGATTCGAACCCAATACCCGCTACATAGCAGTCTGTTGGTATATCCACTTGGCTATCGCTGCCTCTAAAATGGAATGAAAATGGACCAAATATGTCCAGAAGTAGCTCGGAGTCAGTCAGTTTGGTGGTGCTTATTTTCTGTGAGCCGGCAAATACGCAAAGCGCTCTGTAATAATAATGTCCTTCCAAACGATTTCGGCCATGGCGGCTTGTCTATATATGAGACTTGTCAACTGCGAGGGACATATTATAGTGCATAAGTGTGTGCGCATACAAATGAAATGATTTATTCGCATAAGATACGGTTATATAGGATGTGACAAATTTATTCTAGGTACAACATATCTCGCCGTTATAGGCATACGAATGTCAATGTTGTTATCCGCTTGACCGCTAGCGCCAATTCGCCGAATTCACTTGACCGCTCACGTTCTAAACAAAATGTCGCGCCGCCGCTCGCCAGATGGGCGCGCTAACATAAACATTTATTGTTGATAAGTCGGTAACATGAGTAAGTTGAAGTGATGTTTTTCTTCAACCATAGAAATGACTCTTTAAAGTCGTATGAATGCTTTGTTGATATTTACTTTCTAATTTATTATACTTAGCAGCGAACATTGACTATCGTTGAAAAAAACACTTTGTATATTTTAAACAGGATTACTTTAAATAGTAAATCGATGATATACATATTTTATAAGTTTTAACTGTAGAGGGATTCTATCTACACCGAATTAAATAAAAAGAACATGTATCATAGTATAAAAATATTTAATTACACGCATACGATAAGCACATAATTACGTAGCAGCGAACATTGACTATCGTTGAAAAAAACACTTTGTGTATTTTAAACAGGATTATTTGAAAAAGTAAATCGATGACATACATATTTTATGAGTTTTTACTGTAGAGGGATTCTATCTACACAGAATTTAAAAAAAAACATGTATCATAGTATAACAATGTTTAATTACACGCATACGATAAGCACGTAATTACTTAGCAGCGAATATTGACTATCGTTGAAAAAAACACTTTGTGTATTTTAAACAGGATTATTTTAAAAAGTAAATTGATGACATACATATTTTATGAGTTTTAACTATTCGCTATGTGCACGATAGTAGCGCCACCTAGCATGCGCAACTATCCGGGATTATGCCAAATAATGACTTATCAGTATTTTATTGCTTTCTACTGAATTATTATAGTAAATTAAAGGCAAATAAAAAGACGACACAACTGGTATTTTTAAAGGATTTTGTTAAAACAGTGCATAAATAATAGATATCATTATGAAAACTAGTTTTGAAAGTGTAACACACTATATTGTACGGTGGCTCTATTCGGCACAAAGATTAAATTGGTAGTTGCAAAAGCTAGATTTTGTAAGATCAAATGAAATATTCGTGAGATTGTGGTTTTGTGTACACCAAATAATACTCTCAATGCTGAAAATGTCAAGCCAGTTTGCATTTTTATCAAAAAAATAGGAAGTCGGTCTTTAATGGAAAATGTATTTTTTTTATAGTAAATGTTGTTAATAAAAACTCAAAATTGTTAAATGACACACCAGCAAGATCTAGGAGTTCTTGATATTTTTTTATTGATGAAATTCCAACAAATTCTTGGCGTTTCAGTAGATTGATCCTCATACGATTTTTTGTCAGTGCAACAGCTTTTATCTTTATTTCTTGAATTATTTGTCATTACAAGTCTTATGTTGTTGCTATATCCACTTGGATTTCAGCATCACAGTGATCACTGAAAATAAATCTAATACAAATAAAGTTTGTATCTCGGAAAACATATTGACTTGACATCCTTGATCGACCACAAGAGGTTGAGTTTGATTTAATTCTCTTCTTCAATAATTAGGTATCTGACTTGATGCGGTACCTGAGGCTTTTGTGGTTCTTCGTTTTGTCAAGCGTGTATTTCTAGCTAGGACTGAATTACATTAACCTTCCTTTCGATATATATTTAGGGAATATCGTGGGATCATAACTCGGACTTTCTTCCTCGTCTGATTTTTGTTTCCCATAAACTGTTCACTACAGATTGAGTCGTCAGGTTTAGAATACCATGGCGACCCATTAACACAAAAATATCAAAGACAATAATAAATATCACATGAAGTATAGCGCAAATAAAATTGATCATAATTAAAGTTTATTTTGCTTACATTATTCCTTTTATTTATTTTCCAGTCCGATGTAGGAAATAAAACTTACACCGACTATTTTAGCCCTTATTTTTGCATTTCATAACACAACAACATCTATTATTAGGCATTTTAAAATTTTGTATTTATTACGAACTCCGTGAAAATTGACTTTACTTTCCCGAATTATTACGTATTTCTGCCACGGCAAGCGCTGCGATCGTTTTACTATACCCCCTCCATGTACTTCGCACATAGCGAATAGAGGGATTCTATCTACACAAAATTAAATAAAAAAAACATGTATCATAGTATAAACATATTTAATTACACGAATACGATAAGCACGTAATCACGGAGCGCGCGAAACAAAGAGTGGCATTTGAAATTATTTTTTCGTTCCGGGTTAACGATTTTAAGACTCGCTTCGTATTTTTAGCATGAAGAAATGTTCAATGATTTGAATAGAACAGAGAAAAATAATTTAAAACATTACGTAATAGAAAGAAACAGTAAATTCAGACCGAGTATAGCGCTGTAACCAAAAAGGGAAAATAGTCACTTGTGCGCGGTCTACGGCATTTCGAAAAAGGGAGAATAGTCACTTGTGCGCGGTCAAGCGGTTATGTACTTTAAAAATTGTATAATTATTAAATATGTTGAAAATTGTTGTGTAGATTATAAATTGTCATTAATTATTATTATAGGTACATATAATTACAAATGTCAATTTCATATTTCATTCTATTAAAAAGAGTTTTAGGGTGTTCTCTAGGAAAAAGTCGTATAACATAATATTTAAATGATGTTGAGCCGCCCGCATCCAAAAGCCAAGGCCCGAACTTACTCATTTTAAAATATGTGCTCAGCAAATCAACTCGTAAAAACCATATTTCATAAATGTACTGATTTCTGGTTGTAAACGGGAATAAAAATTAAATAGTTCTTGAAACCGTAAATTATGAAAGATCCGTGTTTAGGTGTTCAGGCGCGGGTGGCCTATAAATTTTGTATAGAAGCATTTTAGAACCTTACATTAGTAGAGTGCTCTTTACTTTGCTAGTTAAGTTTGAGTGCGAGTGTGTCTCAGTATTTTACGTATGTGCAACTATGTATACGAAATGCAAAGTAGAATATTTAATATTCTATGATACACATACTTTGAAAAAACATTAACAGTTATAAATATAAACTTAAACAGTTTTCTTTACTTCATTACTAAATCTTTTAGAACCGAGCAAATGAACACTGCACTTAGCAACCCACCACGCAAAACACTTCTCAGTGCGGCCACCATGTAGCAAGTACCCAGAATGCAAGCCACTAGGCTCTAGGCGCTAAGCAAGCCACTTGCCTGTGCGGATGTCAGCTAAAAGTCGACAAGCTCGACTAATTCGTCATATTCTACTTCGGCTACAACGGCTCAGATACGATATGGATCTGACTATTTAACAGCTACTGTGTTTCAATATTTTGTGTTGCTTGTTCTTTGGTTTATTCATCTAGGAAACAATGTAAGATAGTGTAATCATTATCTTATTGATATTGTGGGTAGTTTGGTCGTTTGAGATATTAAATATTGTAACATAGGATAGAATAATATATTCTGGATCAAGTTGTATCAATGAGATTTATTATGTCAACACAATTTACTAAATGTTTACCTGTGGTGAACATTTATTAAATTGAGTTGCTGCTAAATATTGTTCATTGT